>CM022300.1:503970658-504280968 GCA_011799875.1 Thinopyrum elongatum
TATATATGTATGTATGGATGAAACCATTGTATGCTTGTTGTTGGATATGTTGGCTAGCTATATATGTTGCATATGGACTTTTGATTTGGTATGTACATGTGTTGGATGATCATATCCATATGGCAGGGATATGATTTGTTATGTATATGTGTTGTTATGCTTGTTGAAAGTATTTTCAAATGTGTATATATATATCTGTGAAATTGAATGAATTTAAGAAAAAACAGGGGCTGTACAGGCTCTTTGCCGTCTGCTGGCAGACGGCAAAGAGCTTTGCCATCAGCCAGCAGACGGCAAAGATGCCACGTGGCAGCTACCTGTGCAACCTGGGGTGCACTGGGTTGGCCTATTTGGCAGCTTTGCCATCTGCTGGCGGATGGCAAAGACCTTGGCATATTTACCGTCTGCCAGCGGATGGTATAGCTAGCCACATGGCAGCTACCGGGGGGGGGGGTCTGGGCTGGCATATTTGTGCACTTTGTCGTCCGCTGGCGGACGGTAAAGATGCAAAGGTCTTTGCCGTCCGCCAGCAGACAGCAAAGCACGCCGTTAACCCCCAAACGGACCTAACCTGCCACGTGTGCTGTCCAGGCTATTTGTCTTCTGCTGGCGGACGGCAAAGACCATTTCATCTTTGCCGTCCGCCAATAGACGGCAAGGAGCCCTTTGCCGTAGTCTTTTCAGCCGGATGTGTTGCCATCTGCTGGCGGACGGCAAAGGCCTTTGCCGTCCGCCAGGCATGCCTTTGCCGTCAGCCATGGCAGACGACAAATCTCCTGATTCCTGTAGTGTAATTTCGATCACGATGAACCAGATGCATAGGATAATTTTTTTGGTGAAACTCCAATTTCAATCAATTCCAATTCCAAGATCCAATATCATCGCATAGCCTATACCATGCCAATGCTTTTCCCTTCAAAGATAAAGGGAAAACCTTCTTCTTAACTTCATCTCCGGGTAAACCTGCAAGCTTAAACAATCCACAAATTTGTTCCACATATATCAAGTGCATATCAGGATGTTCGGTTCCGTCTCCTGCATAAGGATTAGCTAGCAGTTGTTCTATCATACCCAGAGGAATTTCATATTCAATATTTTCAGTAGGTGCAGTAGGTTGAGGGGTGGCTAATTGTGGTTTCGGTCGAGGTGAAGATACCCCAAACAAACCCCTCAAAGGATTGTTTTCCATAGTAACAAGTGACAATAAATTTTAGCACATTATATAAATGTTTCCTTACCAAATTCCACTTACCAAAGGCGCTTCACTCCCCGGCAACGGCGCCAGAAAATAGCCTTGATGACCCACAAGTATAGGGGATCAATTGTCGCTCTTTTCAATAAGTAAGAGTGTCGAACCCAACGAGGAGCAGAAGAAAATGACAAATGGTTTTCAGCAAGGTAATGTCTGCAAGTGCTGAAATTGTAAGTAACACAGTAGTTTGATAGCAAGATAATTTGTAATGAGCAAACCTCCTACTTTGATAATTTGATATGTGGGTGGACCGGTGCTTAGGTGTTGTTCTTACTTGAACAAACCTCCTACTTATGATTAACCCCCTTGCAAGCATCCGCAACTATGAGAAAAGTATTAAGAATAAATTCTAACCATAGCATTAAACTTTTGGATCCAAATCAGTCCCTTACGGAATAGCGCATAAACTAGGGTTTAAGCTTCTGCCACTCTCACAACCAATCATCTAATAACTACTCCATAATGCATTCCCTTAGGCCCAAATATGGTGAAGTGTCATGTAGTCGACATTCACATGACACCACTAAGGGAATCACAACATATATACTATCAAAATATTGAACACATATCAAGTTCACATGATTACATGCAACATGATTTCTCCCGTGACCTCAAGAACAAAAGTAACTACTCACAAGTGATAAACATGCCCAAGATCAGAGGGGTATTAAATAGCATATTGGATCTGAACATATAATCTTCCACCAAATAAACCATATAGTAATCAACTACAAGATGTAATCAACACTACTAGCCACCCACAAGCAACAATCTATAGTTCCGGTACCAAGATTGAACACAAGAGATGAACTAGGGTTCGAGAGGAGATGGTGCTGTTGAAGATGTTGCTGGAGATTGCTCTCCCCAAGATGGGAGAGTTGTTGGTGATGATGATGACGATGATTCCCCCCTCCGGGAGGGAAGTTCCCCCGGCAGAATCGCTTCGCCGAAGGGCAAAAGTGCTCCTGCCCAAGTTCCGCCTCGAGGCGGCGGCGCTCCGTCCCGAAAGTCCTCTCCTTATTTTTTCTAGGTCAAAATGACTTATATACCAGAAGATGGGCACCGGAGGTGGGCCTGGGTGAGCACAACCCACCAGGGCGCGCCTGGGCTCCCTGGCGCTCCCAGGTGGGTTGTGCCCAACTGGTGGGCCCCCTCTGGTACTTATTGGCTCCAATATTCCATAAAAAAACTCTGTAAAGTTTCAGCTTGTTTGGAGTTGTGCAGAATAGGTGGCTGACGTAGCTTTTCCAGGTCCAAATTTCCAGCTGCCGGAATTCTCCCTCTTTGTGTGCACCTTGCATATTATGAGAGAAAAGGCATTAGAATTACTCCAAAAAGCATTATTATGCATAAAAACATCATAAATAATAGTAGGAAAACGTGATGCAAAATGGACGTATCAGTTGCGAGAGTGACAGAAGATTAAACCCTAGTTTATGTGCTATTCCGTATGGGACTGATTTGGATCCAAAAGTTTAATGCTATGGTTAGAATTTATTCTTAATACTTTTCTCATAGTTGCGGATGCTTGCAAGGGGGTTAATCATAAGTAGGAGGTTTGTTCAAGTAAGAACAACACCTAAGCACCGGTCCACCCACATATCAAATTATCAAAGTAGCGAACACAAATTGAACCAATATGATGAAAGTGACTAGATGAAATTCCCGTGTACCCTCAAGAACGCTTTGCTTAACATAAGAGACCGTTTTGGCCTGTCCTTTGCCTCAAAACGATTGGGCTACCTTGCTGCACTTTTGTTACTATTATCGTTACTTGCTCGTTACAAATTATCTTGCTATCAAACTACTCGTTACTTATAATTTCAGTGCATGCAGAGAATACCTTGCTGAAAACCACTTGTCATTTCCTTCTGCTCCTCATTGGGTTCGACACTCTTACTTATCGAAAGGACTACGATTGATCCCCTATACTTGTGGGTCATCAGCGGCACTGACCGTTTCGGGCGGGAAGCCCACGCGGGTGATGAAGAGGGTTCGGTTTGGCCAGGGTGGTCAGGAGCAGGCGTGGCAGCGGTCCGGACGCCCGGAAACGAGAGATGCTGGATGTACGTAAATATTGCTGCGTAATTAATAACGTAAATAATGTGCCAGTTGGACAAATATGATTGGAGATGGAGATGGAGTTGAAAGTAAGAATTTTACGTAAACACGGATATGCATGTCTATGTGTGTGTGTGTGTGCACACACACATAGTGATGACTCTCGCGACTACTCGTACACATCATCGATGTCTCGTTCTCCCTACACACACACAAACTTAGTACCGCCTTATTTTGTTCCTAGGGTAGGAATATCATAGGAGTGGGAAATAGTATGAAGTGAGATAAATGGAGTACTACGTACAAGAAGAAATGTACACGCACTCACTCTGCCTCCGACATACCCGCGAGTACACGATGGAGCGCATTTGTACATGAAGAGGCATCTTACGTACGTAATAATTTGACCCTTTGATTTGTTCACTTAATAATGGAGGGTCAGGGACCACACGTGAGGGATACAAACTGTGACCTGGAAGCGGGGGCGTGTTATTGATCGAATTTTCTTTCTTGGTACGTTAAAAAAAGATTTGTCCGCCAGTTTTCGGTTCTTTTTTTCGGGAACACGCGTATTCTATTTGAAACCACTGCTATGGAGAGATTTTTTTTTTACTCCATTGTATATATAGCCTCTTATTTGATAGGGTTTCTCGCGTCTCGCTCTCTCACCCTCTCCATATCTAAACAAGATGACAGTGTCCACTCTATCTCTCTCCTCACCGGTGGTCACAGATCCGGCCGGATCCCATCCACTGCGGGAGGTGAGGAGGTCCAGCGTTGACGTTGTCGCCGTCGGCGATGGAGGAAGCCGATGCGCACTGTCCTCTCTGAGCCGGCGTCGGCGCGGACGAAGGTCCTCCGCACCCTTGTTCGCTGCCGTCGTGTGGCAGATCCCGCCCGCCCGCCTAAGCCACATCTTGCCCACCTGAGGTATAACTTCTTCTGGATTTCATGCTTCATTGTACTCTGCATACGGGTTTTCTTCTATACCACTACTCCCCAGCTCCCCATGTACAGTAGCTAGGGTTCTTCGGCTGGTCCAACATCACCTATTTTTTACTATTATAGAGGAAAGGCTACTCCAAAAGTTGTCATGGTTTATCACTTATGCATCGGTGGAGGTATACATGTTTTTTCGACAAAAAGTACATGGTGGTTGTGCGTTCATTGTCCATATGCTCCTATTGCTGCAGCTAATCTAAAACTATCACTGGTAAAATGAAGCAATGCCCATGTAAAGGCGTCGATAAATGCTTCTGTCCTGCTTTAGTTTTTTTTGGTATCCTGCTTTAGTTCCCATCAAGATAATCATGATGCTTCTTCTTTTTGGTGTACGTTTCATTAATTCTTATTCACAATTAAGATGCTGATGTTAATATTGTTCCACAACTAAAACAAAGTAACGACACTACTTAAATATCATTTTTTTATATTTTGTAAACAGGGATGCGTATCTCCATACTCGGGCATGTCTTCCTCAATTTTAGTGGAACTGCACAAAATTGGATGTCTTCCTCAATTTTAGTGGAACTACACAAAATTCGATGTCCACTGTTGCTCAGCCTCACTGTCCTCTGCCAAGTGGTTCTTCCTTTCTCGAGCTTGATTACCGAGAAGAAACAAACCACAGTGAGGATTATCAAACTTCATTGGTGCCTGACCCAAACTTGATGCCAAAATCGATGATGCATCACCACGATGACCTATCGATGCTCATGGTTGCGTCTCATGGTTGCATCGGCCGGTGAAGCTGATCGATGTTCAATGAAGAACGGGCTGTCTTCCATCAGTGCTCTTTGCTTGTTACCACAAACACGATATCCTTCATCAGTTCATCTTGGAGCAGTCGTTTACGTTGGTGCAATTTTACCACACAATTGGATATGAACCAAATGTTTCCTCCAAGAAGCATCAACGTTGGTACTAAGAGCAAAAGTTTTGTATTGATTTCTAAGCACACTGAGAACTTTATCTTCAGTTACCCTGTAATTTTATTTGTACAGCTTTTAACTAAATATGTGGTCAGACTTTGATTAAAAATATGGTGTGGACTAAAACCCGGATGGAGGTAGTACCCCTCTGTTTTTATGTACTCTGCATATTGGATTTGACTGAAGTCAAACTTTGTAAAGTTTGACCAAGTTTAGGCCGAACACAACAAACCATAATTATTAAGAGAGGGCAAACTCTACATACAACATAATTGAAATTAAATTTCTTTATTTGTACACACTCTCACACCTTTCCGATAATTTGGCGCGTGTGTGGTTGTTCACTTAACGGAGAGTAGTGTACCACACGTGAACGACAGGAAGTGCGACCAAGACGCGTGGATCATTAGTTGATCGTAGTTTTCTTCACTCGCACGTTAAATAAAGAGTTTCATTTCGTACACAATTTAAAATGATTGTTATGGAGTGAAAAAGAAAACCACTCCACTATATTAGTACTATACAAGCTGGAGCCTCAGCGCTTGTTTGCTAGGGTTTGCACTCTTCACACTCTTGCTGCACTACATATATATACACGATGGAGGCTCAGTGTTCCTTTGCTAGGGTTTGCTCAATTCACAATCTCTCACCCTCTTCATCAGATCTAAACAAGACTGCGTTGGCCTCTCTCTCTCTCTCCCCCCCCTCACAGCTGGTGAAGGGGCCATCCGGATCCCATCGCACCAGGAAGGGGAGGAGGTGCAGCGTTCACTCTGTCGCCTTCGGCGAGGGAGGCGTTCCACTACCGGCTGTGCTGTTCTCTTTCACCCAGCGCTGGTATGGGAGGGCCTTCGACCCCTTCTTCCTCGCTATCGTATGTAGTGTGGGCAGATCTGGCCTCCCGCCGCACACCTAGCCACATCCCGAAGACCCTAAGGTTTAACTTTCTTTGAAACCGTCATTACTCTAGCTGCATGCGGATCTTTTTCGATTATGTAGTCGAATATAGGTCTTGGTTCAAAGAGGAAAGAAGGGAGGGTGGGGTGGAGCATGAATCTAGGATGTGGTTCAACGAGGAAAGGAGGGAGGGAAAGTAGTATAGACTAGCTATCCAGCCGCTCTGTTGGTCTAAAAGGGAAAAATGGGGTAACCGAGTACACACATCTGTAAGGAACCTATCTCATTGTTGAAAAAGGAAAGAAACTGGGGGTCGGGTAGTTTGTGCAGGACTAGATTTGTTGCCCTCACATAGGAAAAAGGTTCAAAGAGAACAAATATGGGACCAACACACATATGCTGCTTGGCAACATACTCTGCATTACCCATTTATACGTGTGGACGCAGATGGTGCTGGCATGTCCCATGTCCCATACAACTATTTTGTTGTTGTTAATCTAAGAATGTCGCTGGAAAATTGAAGCAATGCCACTGTTAAAAGTATATTACATTTTTAACGAATGTTATTTTAAGAGAATGTCTCTGTTAATATGAATCAATGCAGCCATTGTAGAAATGCTACTATCCTACTTTTTTCCTTCAAGATAAGGTAGATGCTTCTTTTTGTGGCCATATGATTCATCCTCCTTTATCGGCCAGTAATTGTTTCTTTTTTTACCTCTGAAAACAGGGATATCTATTCAACTCGTTGCTATTGGGACCTTTTGCTTCACTATGCAAAACACTTTTGTTTTAGGAGTGTTTTGTGCAGTTCAACTTAAATGTCACAACGAAAACTTTGCTTGATTTAGTTGAACTACATAAAACGAGATTGGATTTCCTATTTGTGTTGGCAGATTCGTATTTGATCTTGTCTGCCTCATGAAAGGTCAGTACCGGCCTTCATCCACATGATTGTGTAGTGTGCTTTGAGATGTTGTGCTACTTGTAGTGGTACTATTTTAAATAAATGTTGAATTGAAGCTATTGTATTGTTGTCTTTTCCCATTAAGTGAACAAAAATGGGACCAACCCAGACATGATGCTTGTTGCTTTGTTACAACAAACTCTGCATCGCCCCCTTTATAAGTAGATGGAAGCACATGGTGCTGTTGCGCCCACTCTCCCCTGGAACTATTTATGCTTTTTGTTAATCTAATGCCACTGGTAAAATTAAGCAATGCCACTCTTAGAATTAACTACTGAATCTTAGTTCAAAACTGCAACACTTGTTAGGGATCGGCGGGAGTACCATTTCTGTTAGGGATCGGCGGGAGTACATGTTTTAGTAATGTATTGTTGAGATAATGTCTCTGTTATTATATATCAGTTACAGTGTTCTACAAATGGTACTATCCTGCTTTGTAGTTCTTTCTACATGTTTAACCAAGGAATTGTTAAGATAATGTCTCTGTTAATATGAATCAGTTGCACTGTTTTAGGAATGGTACTTTTCTGCTTTGTCGTTCTTTATACATGTTGAAACAAGGTATTGTTAAGATAATGTCTCAGTTAATATGAATGAATCACACTGTTTGAGAATTGCTACTGTTCTGCTTTGTTTCCCATTAAGATAAGGTAGATGTTTTTTCTTCTGGGAGTATAAGTCATCAACCGTTATTTCTTAGTAATTGTTTCCTTTATACCTATTTGTGCATACAGGGATATCAAAACTTCTGCTCGGTTCTATTTTGACTTTGATTTTAGTTGAACTGCACAAAAGGAGCCAATGTGTTTAAGGCAAACTGTTGCATTATTGGGCCCAGTTGGTCTTTCCACTTTGCAGAAAGAAGCAGTCACTATTTGTGCTACATTACACAAGCAATGATCGAGAACCTTTAGGGTATTATTAGACGCTGGTGATGAAATCCACCATGCTACGCAAGACATCACTACTAGGGATAAGCCTAGCAGTAGCGCGGGTATTTGGTGTATCAGTAGCGCGGGTACCCGCGCTACTGATACGGCGCTACAGCTAACATGTAGCAGTAGCGCGGGTGGGCCCACGCTACTGCTATACATGGGTAGCAGTAGCGTGCTTTGGAGCAACGTGCTACTGCTAATAGCTGCAGCGCTTTTAATTAAGCCACGCTACTGGTAAGAGCCCGCTGCTACTAACTTTATTCCCCTCGCTACTGCTAGTTTTATTAGTTTCTGTTTTTTCTGCAAATTTGTTTTGTATTTGAACAGGCTTTATACAATAATCTTTAGTATATCATACACATACAAATGTAATCATAGCATATACATACAAATAGTCTCATCAAATCATGTCATCATCATATTCATCATCCAACACAAAGTGGTCTCTCTTCATCATCTCGAAAATAGCGATACAAGTCTCGAATACTTGCAACTACATCATCATCCATCTAAACAATGATATACGCGAGAAGATCTATCACTATGAGTGAGAGCGGAACTATGCAGTACATGAGGCGGCAGTTATGAGTCCTCTCTCGCGCTAGCGTGAACCTCAAGTAACTAGCTTCTGCTTCTTGTCTGCTTTTGAAGCCTTTATGGCTGGCGCCCGAGACCCCCTCCACTTGCGCCTGACACTCAAGCCACTCGTCGTACACTCCTGGAACCTTCCCTTTGTACACAACATAGCACTGCTTCTTCGCCATCAAGAATCTAGGTACCTGTTAGAGATGCATCTTCATCAAGAGAATGTACAATCATATGCAACAAAATATACTTGAGCAACACGAAAAGAGAAAGGGTTAGCAACTAGATGCAACATATAGTAAACATACAAATAATCAACACAGTTTCATCATACACAAACTAATTAACTAGAGGTACGCAGGACACCGTACCCAAACTAACAAAGTAGCGTTACGCAAGTTCGGCAGGGACCGTGGACATCACAAAGTTTCATCGCTACAGAAACTATACAAGTTCAACCGACAAATATCATCATCATCGGCATCGTAAATCACTAGAAGTTCCATCCTTCCATATCATCAAGGATGGACCCTAGCTTCTTGAATGGCGTGAGGTCCTGACGTTGCATGCCTACGCGAGTTCGGATGTCAGCTCGTGATATAGGGCCGTGGTGGAACATCCCCTTCTCTTCGACGACTTCTTTCATGATGATCGTCACAATGTCCCTCCGGATGCGAAAGAAGTCATCTCTAAGTTTATAATCCGCTTCTCCATGAGATTCTACCCACTTGCGGATATGATCATCGTTTCTGCTTGTCATGCAAAGCTTTTGGTGATCCCTTCTGAACTCCATCATGAGATGGAGGAGGTAGAATCCATCGTTCTTGCTTGGTTTTGGGACATGGATGCAGCAGAAGTTAGTTTTATGCGAGAAACCAGTCTTCTTGTGCCTTTGTTTCCTGATCTGTAGGTGGCCACCCCTCAAGCTGAAGCCTTGGAGAGCATGATCTAGAATATTCATTACGTGGGTGTAGTCCTTCTTCTCGTAGTTTCTGGTAGGGTCGAAATACACGGCGTGGGAGACTCGCGGGTAAAGAACGATAAGGATGGCGCGCCCGTTGCTGCGGGGAAAAAAGCACCTCAAATTATTCTCCATATGAGCGAGAAGGAATGATTGAAATGTACGAAAGGGTTGTCCGGCAGTGACTTACTTTGGATGATAAGGCAGGAGGACAATTTCCTGGTCCTTATTCTGTACCATGAAGTTTTTGAGGTACTCCCTAGCAGTTTTATGCTCAAAGTCGCACAGACTCAAGAAGGACTCGTGCATGTAGTATGGATCTGCCACACAGATTTGGGAGACTTCTTCTCTCTTCATTATGGAGCTCATATGTAGTGCAAAAAGGCGGACGATTGTACAATCGAGCCGCCTTGTCAGAAGCATCTCGAAGATATGCTCAAACCGTAGGAAGAACACCTCCGTGGGCCGTGTGTCAACGTAGCACTTCCCCTCAGGCACACAAGCTGCGTATGTCGGATATCCTGGATCCTTCGAGCCTAGTAGGCTTTTCTCAGTCAACAGCACATGGTCGCGCAGTCTCCTGAGATCCCCTGATATTGCCTCCAGCGGTTTCGGCGGTAGCATCGGCTTGCCCGTGACATGGAACATGGCCGCACCTTTGACAGGTACATGCTCTTCAAAATCCGCCGTCTGGCTTCTATGTGCTCTGGCTTGTTTGTAGGCAGCAGAGCCTATCTTCCCCGGTCTCCTCCTCTCCTTTTTCTTGGGCTGACCTTCCAGACCCTTCCTTAACCCCTGCCCCAGTGTTGTCGGGCTAAGCACTGTACGACCCTTGGCTAGTTGAGCCTGTGTTGAGGCGGCATCTTCAGGCGTGTCCTGTGAAGATTGCATGAAGAGAGAATTCTTGCAATCCCCGCTAGGATGTTCCTGCCCGGGCAAATCATCCATATCCTCATCAGCATGCTGATAGCCCGAGTCATCATATGGCTGAATCATCATATCTAAGTCACCGTCATAGGCGCCTGTATTGAGGAACCGAAGAGGGTCCTCGTCCATCTCATCATCCATACTTTGTTCTACGGGGGCGATTACATCAGCCACTATTGGACCCCCTTCATCACATCATCCGCCGCTCTCACCCGGCACTACAGGCGCTGGTAATTGCGTAGGCGGGGTGGTGGTGTTCATACCTGCTTGTTGATGTGTGGTTATTGGTGTGCTCTCGGCCGGCTCCAGACGAAGAAGATTCTTCGGCCATAGCAGCACCCAACCCTTGCAGTTTCCAATCCGCGGTGGGGTCTCGTCGTCCTCTCCCCCTAGCCGTACTGGAGGAGGCAAATCCTCGTGCCCCGATTTCACACTCGACAAGGTAACCTTGAAGTGCCTACCGGGCATTGGCTGGCCATGGAACGTGAGTTCCAAGGGCTTCGTTATCACTGCCTTTCCCACATCCACCTTCTGGCCTTTGATCAAGTAGAGTACGGTGCACGGGGTTTCGTCAGCCTGCAAACACATGTTTGTGGCGTAAAACATCCGGAAGGCAATGAAAATGAAATATTCTAGATATATGTTGGAGCGACATGTAATTACCGTGAGGGCGTCGAGCTCAGCCAAAGAAGAAGGCCCGCCTAGCGCGCCTGCAACTGAGGACGGGCTGCTATGAGTGGGAGCGGGTGTGGGTGCGGGAACAGGTGCGGTTGCATGAGCAGGTGATGGTGCGGTGGTGTTGTTCACCGAGTTGCTCCTGACGAAACTGGGCATGGGGAAATCATCTACCGTCTTGCCTGGATTTTCCTTCGTCCAATTGATGATAGCTGGGATCAAGTTAGTAGCGAAATCATTTCTCCAAGCATGTACAGTTGCATCGACTGCCTGCTGTAGCGACTCATTTTTCTCCTCGGCTGCTTTTTTCGCGTCCTCAACTGCTTTTTTCTTGAACGCAAGCTTCACCTTCTCGTTGATGTCCGCCTGACTAAACTTCTTTTTCTGCTTCTTGGCCTCCGGGCCCTCGTTGTAAAAGACCTTCCACGTGGCGCCGTCTCCGGCACCGTGCACACGTCCATATTGCGGCCGCTGGTCCAAAGTGAGTCCCTTAAGTTCGTTCAAGGCCCGGTTGAGAGGGGTGTCCCACTTGGGCCTCATCGACGAAGACTGGCTTTCGGCTGCAAGCTGGTGTTGCTTCTCCTGCAGAAGGAACATGAACCATTTATGAATGTGTAGTCAACTTGATCAGAAGCTAAATGTAAGGTGGTAAAATAATAATTACCAGTATTCTGGTCAATTTCCTCATGATCGAGTCCGTGTAAAAAGCCTTCTTTTCCTTGTCCCACTTGTAGCGGGCCCTGATGAAGTCATACTCCAAGGGGTTGGTGAACTTCGCGAAGGGGTCTGGGAGACCCGCGGCTTCATGTTCCGCGTCCTCCTTATCCCATATGGGCCTTTTGCAAAGGTAGCCACGGCTTCCGAGGCGAAGCTTCCCCGTGTTCCTTTGCTGAAGGCTCTTGAATTTCGCAGCCTTAGCCTTGGCTGCCTCGGTAGCGCAAGTGTCCTTGAACTTTTGGAACTCCTCTTCCGTAAGTGTTAGATTTTCCTCCAGAATCTTGGACAGGGGTTCCTCAGCCTCAATAGCTTGTTTCACCCTCCCTTCCCAGGAGGCCAAATCATTGATGAACATGCCCATGGCGTGATTGTTAATCTTTTTCATCTTCAGATCATCCCACGGTTGTTCTATGCTATCATCCCGGTCGGGGAACTTAAATCTCTTGTGCAACTTCGTCAGGAGCAACTGCCTCAAATGTTCTTTACTCCTTAAGTCATCGTCGTTGATGCTCGCTCATTCCCATAGGATGCATCCTACTTGGTTCCCATAGCACTTGCGAGGTTCTTCCGGCTCTAATGGCTCAAACTTGCCAGGGGCCATCTTTGTGATCACCAGTCGTCCGATGCCGAGGTTGGTAGGTTTTCGTATCCTCTGCTTCTTTTGCTTCTTCTTTTCGGTAGCGGCTTCGGCGCCGATACCTTCCCCGCCGGTACCTTCCCCGCCAGTATCTTCCCCGCCGGTACCTTCCCCGCCGGTCTCGGCGCCGCCATCGGTGCCGACGCCGTCGGTGTCGATGTCGGCGTCAGTACCATCATCGAGGCCGCCCTGCAAACCTTGACTGTGCTTAGCAGACAAAAAGTCGAGGTACTGCTGTTCACCCTCATAATCCATCTTGTCTGCATCTTGGTCAGAAGGCCCGGTTTCTTCATTGTTCGACATGTTTCCTATGATTAAGTCTCCTCGTTTAATTCTAAAACTATAATAAAATGAGAAATGACATAAAAAAAGGTCTATGGTTTGCCGGAATGTCGTTTCCCAGCAAATCCCGGCACTCGATATGCCTACTTTCTAGCACAAGTCATGCCAAAATTCACGGGAAATTTCGGCATGACCTTTGCAAAAAAGAGGACATATCGAGCGCCTGAAATTCACCGGAATGGAAATGAATCAACATTCCGGCGAAACATAGGCCACTCGGATCATTTACCCTGCACATAATCATCATTTTCCAAATATGACATGTCCAAAACATCACATGTCCAAATATGACATGTCCAAATTCCAAATATGACATGTCCAAATCACATGTCCACATATCACATGTCCACTTCAAATTTGCATATAAAAGGAAGAAAAACATAGAACTTGAAGAAAAATGCAAGAAGTCATTTTTCTTTTAACTACACCTAAAACACCTAACCCTAAATTTCTGTCCTAATTTGAAACCTATATAAATTTCTGTCCGAATTTCAAAACCTAGCTAAATTTATGTCCTAATTTGAAACCTAGGGTTAATCCTAACTAGGGTTCATACTAACTAGGGTTCAAATTGCACCTAGGGTCCATAATATAACCAAATTAACCTACTAGTTTGATACCTAGCTAAATTCATAACTAAATTCATCACCGCAAAAAAATAACTACGTACTGCCCTAACTAAAGAGATAACCTAATTAACCTACTGCCCTAACTAAATACATAACCTAATTAACCTACTACCCTACCTAAAACCTAAGTAAATTAACCGAAGAGCCCTAGCTAGAACTCTAATGGCAGAGAGAGAGGAGTGGTGGGGGGCTTACAGAGGGTGCAGGTCGAGGAGGCAGGCCCGACGACGGTCGTGGTTGGAAGGGGAGTGCCAGGGCCGGGACACGAAATCCCAGAAATTAACCCCTCGTGTCATCACCAGCCCAGGGTTACTGCTACCGGTGGACACGTCCTTGTTACAGATTAACAAGCTATTACAAGAATTGGATACAAGACCATAAAGGTCCAATGATACAATACTGATATTTGGTGGTGGTTGACGGAATTGACTCGTGGTTCCCCAACGTCGATGGGGCTCCATCCCCACAGGAACAGCTGACCCGGATAATTCCTATCCGCGTGGCTGCTATCCTAGGCTCCGCACGGTCGTCGTTGTGGTATTCCTCGTAGAACTCCTGACCTGGCCAAGTAAATAGCCAGGGACAAGCCTGTGAGTACATTTGAATGTACTCGCAAACATCCTGAACAAGAGATATACCAAATGCAGCAAACAAAATATATGATCATGTTGAACCAAACTATATGCGTTTGCTCATGCTAGATCGTGCTAAAATGCTCATGCTGACACAAATTTAAATCATGACATGACAATAGCAAAATGATACAGAAGTAAATATAGCATGTTAGTAATGATCAAACTTATTAGAAATTAAGCAAATGAATGCCACGGGTAGTTTAGCCAGCCCAAGTGACATTCAGCAAGATAAAAGAAATGCCAATAGGGTGTCCACAAGAGTAGTGGCGGGACCGCCTGTAAGCTCGAGAGACGCCACGAGAGGTCTTAAAGAGAAATGCCAGTCGGGTGTCAAGTGAACCACGATCGGACTTGAAGAGAAATGCCAATTGGGTGTCCACAAGAGTAGTGGCGGGATAAACCGCCTGTTAACTCGAGAGACGCCACGAGAGGTCTTGAAAATAAAATTGAGTGCCCGGGGTAGTCTAGCCAGCCCCTGAGACACTCAGGAAAATACAAAATAAGAGAAACGGGTTAGTCCTCAATAATATGCATAACCATAATAATACTAACATGCATAAAATATTCATGGTAGCATCAAGATGTCAAAAATTATCCTGCAAAATATTTCAGGCATATTTGATTATTTTCCTCCGAAGACCGACACTAAGACCGACACTTGACCAACCCAGACCGTAGCCCTTAACTGCGGACACGGCTATTCGAATAGGTTTAAACTCTGCAGAGGGTGTACTCTTTACCCACAAGTAAAGGATTTCTTTAGTCAGTACCGTGACACTGACTAATTCCCATTACGGTCTTTGGGTTGAAAACACACCTGACCAGCACACACCAGATTAACTTTCCGGATGCCAGGAATCACCCAAGGCATCGTTCAAGAAAAACTCTGAGACAAAGAGACCAACGTCCTGCATGGGATCACTATTAATACGCGCGGATTCCAAGGGGTTCCCCCCTCTCAGTCACAACTGGAAACACCCATGCCCCCTAACTCGATGACAGGATTTAGTCCACCAACATGGAAACCCTCATCGTAGCCCTCTATGTGGTGTGTGCACGGAAAGGGGTTAACAACTTACTGAACCATACCCCACCTGTGGCAGGGACAAGTGGCAGCACGAATCAAGTATGGGGGTTACCGGAACAAGACTCGATCTACGGTCGACTCAGGAGGTTAAGTTTTCCTGTAGTGGTTAACACAATATATTTCCCTGGTAGTACCCAACAGGGTCACCACCTAGCATGTCCCAACATGCCATCACTGATCATTCTCGTCACCACGAGATTTTCAGTCACACGGTCACTTTTCTCGTGACTGGTTTTTTTTCCTGCAGATTAGTTAGGACCAACATGGCATATGTGACATGTGAAAATAACCATGCTCATACATAATTCATGCTTAAACAGAGACAAAAATATTGGCAGGGGATCATGCATGCATAATTATCAATATGCCAACTTTATATGAACTCAACATAATCATGGTGCAAATATTAACTATGCAATCCACCATATCAAGTGTTCAAGATGCTTGCCTTTAGTATGCAGAGATATTGGGTGCACTCCAAAAGTTTGAAAAGTTTCTTCCCTCCATTTTTCCTATTTGCAAAATATTTAAATTACCACATAATTCAAAAACAATGCCAAAAATTGTTTCAAATATTTTTGAAATAAATTCTAAAATAAAATAGATGAAAAATTAGAAATAGCAGAAAAAGAATCAAATTGTTTGGAGTCCAGATGATTTTCCTAGAGAATTTCTAAGATGGAATAATTGAAGAAGTGGGCTATTTAATTGATCCAGCAGAGACAGAGCTTAGGAAAAATGTTCACCTAGGCTGAAATAATAGAGCATGATTTTAGAAGTATTTAGCAATTTGAACCATCAAGTTTGGTTTTGAAATGGCCATAGTGGAATTATTGGAAAATCTGCTGGAAAAAGAAAAAAAAAAGACAGTAACTTGATAAGCAAAAACGCGCTCTGGGCGCGATTTAGCCACTGGGCCAGGCCCAGTCGTTCGGCTGCGCAGGAGCTAGCCGACGTCGAAAACATATTAACGTAATACGCCTTCACTTACAGCGGAGGGTCCCGACCTTCACTCACTGACGGTGGGTCCCGTGGGCCCACCAGTCAGGTTTGACTGGTCCAACCGCCCACGTCTTCTTCTCCGGCAGAAAAGGCGGGGGTTCTGGCGTCCGGCGCCGGTGAACGGCGGTGACTCACGGGGAGCTGAGCACATGGAGGTACTTAGGAGCTCGAGGCGATCCTCTGGGTACCCGTCTTGGTCTCCGGGGTGGCCGGAGTCGCTGACGGCGAAGTCTCCCGAAGAGCTCCGACGGAGGTGAGAGAGGGCTTTCGTGCACGGCGCTTCTTCGGTGGAATTGGTGGGTGGATTGGATCGGTGGGGGTTCTAGGAGACTGGTGGTGAGGAAACAGGAGAGGGGGAGGCATCGGTTGCGTCAGAATCAACTGGAAAGGTGGCGGCGGCTATCTTCGTCGGAGATGAAGAAGACGGCCGTTTCCGGTCGGATGGCTACTCCGGGAGGCTAAGGTGAAATGAGGGAGTGGGGTGAGGAGCTGGGCGAGCTCGGGGGTCCATTTTATAGTGCTCGAGAGGCGGTTCCGTGCCTTCCCAAAGGTAGGCAGGGCGGTGGCGGCCATTAACAGCGCCGTCGAGGTGGTTACAAGGGCGGTGCGACATGGAAAGGCTTCTGCAGGAGTCCACCATCCATAGATGGGTCGGTTGGCTCGTAGGACACCAGGTGGCTTGAGTGGTGCCGGCCATAGGCAGACCGTGGCCGTGGGAATTGATGGCCGGCCGTGGACGATGGCGAGGCCGGTGAGGGACGGCGGGGTTGGTGAGGACGGTGGCATCCCGTAGTGATAGCAGGGCGAGCTGGTTGGCTTTGGGACGAGCCACACGTCCTAGGCGGTGGCGTAGCCGAGACGGTAGCCACAGGCGGCAGCGCTGGATGGTGCAGGGCGGCGCTAGGAGACGAGGGGAGGTGTCGGCGGAGTCGGTGGGTGTCTCGCGAAGCTCCTGGAGGTGCCCAACGTGCGAAGCAGCAGCAGGGGGGCAGCAGGACTCGATGCCAGAGCCTGCACAACGGGCGCTCTGCACGCGCTCCCGACATGCACGCTAGGCACTCGACGAAATGCCAGGGGTCCTAGAGGGGTCTATTCGAAATGAAACTTAACAGGATTAGGCACTTGGTTATGGGGAAGCTAATAGACAAGCTGGTTTGCTTAGATGATCAAGTTCCCAATGCAGGCTTAAGACCTTGCCAAAATCTGACATGCACACAGTGTGCTTGATGAAATGCTAGAGCCATCTAGAAGATTTGGTTGGATGTGAAAATTAACAGTATGGTGTCTCTCTAGATGATAAAGATGATGGTGGAGTTTTTTTGTGAAAAGGAGTAACTTGCTAGTGCAAGTTTTACTGAAATTCAGTACTGGACAGAAGCTAAAGGGGAATATTTCATGAACTAAAATGATTCCAATGAAGCTAAAAGTTTGGACTTAAGGGTTTGGTTGAAAGGACTATAAGTGGGAAAAATTTCAGGATTTTTGGGGCAAGGAAAATTGGGGTTGTAGTTATAACCTAAGAAATGGCCAGAATTGAAAGGAGGTTGTTTCACTTAAAATTTACAAAAGACTAAGTTGTGTTTTTGCATAAAAGTGATATGTAGGCATCACATGACCTCCCATAATTTCTGTGGAATTTTGAAAGAATTATTTAAAGTAGTTGTAGTGCAACAGAGGCATTTAAAATATTGAAATAGCTGTTAAAAGAATTGTTTAGAGGCCAATTTTATTCTGAAAATAATTCTTACTGTTATTAAACTATAATTGAAATGTTTTAAGAGAACTACCAAAGCCACAAAAATATTTCCAAAAATTGTTATATGGAGGGAAGAATTTTGAAAAAAAACCGAAACAGAAAATGGTTCTGAAATTAATAAAAGACCTAGAAAAAATTCAAAATTTTAAATCTGGCCAAATTTTATTTAGTAAAAACATGATTAAATTTTTGGGGTGTTACAGGAAGGAAGCCGAGGAGGGAGGCGTGGCGCGTCGGGGTCGGGGCCGGGGCCGGGCGACGGCGACGGAGGTGTGCGGCGTCGTTGTCGGAGCCGGGGCCGAGTGAGGAGGCGCGCGGCGTTGGGGTCGGCGCTCGGGCTCCGGCGAGGGCGAGGGAGGCGTGCAATGTCGGGGTCGGCGCTCGGGCTCTGGTGAGGGTGAGGGCAGGGGTGACGAGGGGGAGAAGAGAGTGGGGGAATTGGGGGAGGAAGGAGAGGAGGGAAGCTCGCGTGGGGGGTTATGTGAAAATAGCAGTAGCGCTTTCCTTGAAAACGCGCTATAGCTAACTTAGCTATAGCGCATTTTCAAGAAAAGCACTACTGCCATATGAAGTAGCAATAGAGCTTTTACTCAACCAATGCTCCTGCAATTGTTTTCATTTTTTATTTTCCTTTCTTTTCCTATTTGTTTCTTCTATATTCTTTTCCTTTAATTTATTTTCCTTTTCTTTTCTTTTCCTTTTTTTCTTCTTTTTCTTCTTTTCTTTTCCTTTTCTTTTCTTCTTTTCCTTTTCTTTTCTTTAAGGTAATCTTTTGTTCTTTTCCTTTTCTTTTCTTCTTTTCCTTTTCTTTTCTTTTCCCTTTTTTCCCGAGAGCCGGAACAAAGGGAAGGTGATACAATGTATATAACTAAGGCGATATATATTGCATCATTTGACCCATAACGGTTAAGTGTGCTATACAACATAGGAACATATATATTACATCATTTGACCCATAACGGTTAAGTGTGCATACAAAATAGGAACATATATATTACATCATTTGACCAATAACGGTTTCTCAGCGTCGACGTTTTCGTTTTTGAGTGAGCTTCTTTCCCTTCTTGTTCGTTGACAAATAATTGAGCCCCTCATTGTGACTTTTCCTTTTCCATGGAGTACGATCTTTCTTAGGTAATGTAGTATTGATTCTTCTTTTGGCGTATACTTCATCGTCATCGTCATCTTCCCTCATCGGGATTCCGTACTGGTCGTAGTCTTCCTCGTTGGCGACTCCATCCATTCCAATGATGTTCTTATTTTGACGTATACTTCATCGTCATCGTCATCTTCCCTCATCGGGTTTCCGTACTGGTCGTAGTCTTCCTTGTTGGTGACTCCATCCATTCCAACGATGTTCCTTTTGCCTCTTCTCACGACAACACGGCTGGGATTGCTCGGGTCGGTTATGAAGAAGCATTGTGTCACGTGCTTAGCGTGTACCCATGGCTCTTTTTTGCAATGGCGTTCACGGTAGCGCTCTTGGCGTCAAGTATAGTCATGGTAGTGAAATACCGGTTTTCTCTTTTGACATTCTTAGCCCATCTAATACGGAACATCGTCGCGTTGTGCAGTCCAGAGTAGTCAAGCTCCCAGATCTCCTCGACCCTTCCGTAAAATCTCTCAGTTGTGCCGTTGTCGCTGCCGATCATGCATTCCATCGTCACCCCTGAGTTCTGATCATCACTATCCATATCTTTGGCCTTCGTGCAGAACGTGTATCCGTTGATATCGTACGCCTGATAGGTGACGAGGTTGGGCGAGGGGCCATGTGCTAAGGCATATATGAGCAATCCATCCTTAGAGCCCTCTTTCGGGGGATTAGCAAGAATATGCTCTTTGAAGCAATGCAGGAAAGTGGAGTTGTGCTCTCTAGTAACTTCGGCGTTCGTCCTGCATACCCCCTGGTCACGATACTTCTTTGCAATAGTTTCTTTGTGCAGTGCCACGAAAGGATCTACCTGGTCTAGGTGTTGTAGCACTACCAAGATTGCTCTGGCAAAGTCGTTGCGTCGATCTGAGGAGGCCACATGCAATTCCCTCCGACCATTGGAGTGACCTTCTCCTTCGAGCCTCCCAACATGCTTCTTAACAGGCAAACCAATACCAGGCGGCCGGTCTGCGCCATATAGAAAATTCTCGCAGAAAGAGATGCACTCTTGTGTCAAATAGCCCTGGACGATGCTTCCATCTGGACGGGACATGTTATGAACGAATCCTTTGATGATCCCATTCATCCTCTCAAACAGCATCATGTTGTGCAGGAATGACGGCCCCAGGTCTATTATGTCGTCCACAATATGGACACACAGATGCACCATGACGTCAAAGAACGCGGGCGGGAAGTACATCTCAAGCTTATTTAGTATCACAACTATCTCTTCCTGTAGCCTTCGGAGCTGCTTCACACTGATTGACTTTTGAGAGATGACGTCGAAAAAGTTGCAGAGACCAATAAGCGTGTCACAGACGTGCTTGTCCATTATCCCTCTAAGGGCAATAGGTAGTATCTGCGTCATCATCACTTGACAGTCATGGGACTTCATCCCGCTGAACCTTTTCTTCTTCGTGTCTAGAAATCTGCTTATCTTCCCACAGTAACCGGAACTAACTTTGATTCATGTAAGGTACTTGAAAAATTGATCGATCTCAGCCGGACTTAAGGTGAAGCAAGAAGGGGGGCAATAATCCTCTTCCTTTACTTTTTTGCCCTTCTTCTACCGCGCCTCTGTCTCTGTCTCTGTCTCCTCTGACTTTTTACGGGGCGGCATGTGCAGATCTTCCCCGATTTTCAAATCTTGCAAGTCTTTTCTTGCCTTCGGCCCATCCTTGGTCTTATCCGGCATGTTCATCAGTGTTGCAAGCAAGCTCTCAAGGACATTCTTACAAGGCAATGAGGTGTGTTGAGTTTGTGCCAGTACTCCAAGTCCCAGAAAACAGACCTCGTCTCCCATACCTTCAGCAACGGCTCCGGCGCCTTTTTCATCGTCTTTCCCAGTGCGGGGCACTGTTCCCAGTTTTTCAATAGCTCATCGATTTTGGCGTCGCTCCGCTTACGTGGAGGTCCTCGATGCTCAGCCTCACCATTGAATAGATCACGGTTTCTCCACGGGTCATCCTTCTCGAGCCATCTTCGATGCCCCATGTACACGATTTTCCCAGACCCGCCATCTTTCCTTGACGTTAGCTACTGAGACATCGTTGACAACCCACAAGTATAGGGGATCGCAATAGTTTTTGAGGGTAGAGTATTCAACCCAACTTTATTGATTCGACACAAGGGGAGCCAAAGAATATTCTCAAGTATTAGCAGTTGAGTTGTCAATTCAACCACACCTGAAAGACTTAATATCTGCAGCAAAGTATTTAGTAGCAAAGTAGTATGGAAGTAGCGGTAACGGTGACAAAAGTAGCAGTAGCAGTTTTGTAGCAATCGTAACAGTGGCAACAGAAATTAACTTAGCAAAGATCAATATGAAATGAGCTCGTAGGCAATGGATCAATGATGGATAATTATGTCGGATGGCATTCATCATGCAACAGTTATAACATAGGGTGACACAGAACTAGCTCCAATTCATCAATATAATGTAGGCATGTATTCCGAATATAGTCATACGTGCTTATGGAAAAGAACTTGCATGACACCTTTTGTCCTACCCTCCCGTGGCAGCGGGGTCCTATTGGAAACTAAGGGATATTAAGGCCTCCTTTTAATAGAGAACCGGACCAAAGCATTAGCACTTAGTGAATACATGAACTCCTCAAACTACGGTCATCACCGGGAAGTGTCCCGACTATTGTCACTCCGGGGTTGCCGGATCATAACACGTAGCAGGTGACTATAACTTGCAAGATAGGATCAAGAACACAAATATTTTCATGAAAACATAATAGGTTCAGATCTGAAATCATGGCACTCGGGCCCTAGTGACAAGCATTAAGCATAGCAAAGTCATAGCAACATCAACCTTAGAACATAGTGGATACTAGGGATCAAACCCTAACAAAACTAACTCGATTACATGGTAGATCTCATCCAACCCATCACCATCCAGCAAGCCTACGATGGAATTACTCACGCACGGAGGTGAGCATCATGAAATTAGTGATGGAGGATGGTTGATGATGACGATGGTGACGATTTCCCCTCTCCGGAGCCCAAAACGGACTCCAGATATGCCCTCCCGAGGAAGAACAGGAGGTGGCGGCGGCTCTGTATCGTAAAACATGATGAATCCTTCTCTCTGGTTTTTTTCTCCCCAAACATGAATATATGGAGTTGGAGTTGAGGTCGGTGGAGCTTCATGGGACCCACAAGACAGGGGGCGCGCCCTAGGGGGGGCGCCCTCCACCCTTATGGACAGGTGGTGGGTCCCCTCTAGTTGATTCTTTCAACAATATTTTTTATTTATTCCAAAAATAATCTCCGTGAAGTTTCAGGTCATTCCGAGAACTTTTATTTCTGCACAAAAATAACACCATGGCAATTCTGCTGAAAACAACGTCAGTCCGGGTTAGTTCCATTCAAATCATGAAAATTAGAGTCCAAAACAAGGGCAAAAGAGTTTGGAAAAGTAGATACGATGGAGACGTATCAGTCATATCATCCATGCACCGCGTGCATCCCCAATATCCATGGCACACCTAGCCTGCGACATATCCGTAACCGAGATAGTCGTGCACTGTCGTGATCAGCGCGGCTCTCATATAGAAATACTCGCCTTTGCTGGCGTCCCATGTCTTGGCCGGTGTTTTCCATAACGTGTCTAACTCCTCTTGGAGTAGCCCCAGATACAGATTAATATTATTTCCCGGTTGTTTCAGCCCTTGAATCAGCATGCTCATGTGTATGTACTTCGACTTCATGCACAACCAGGGGGGAGGTTGTACATCCATACAAACACGGGCCATGTGCTATGGTTGGTGTTCTGGTTGCCAAACTGATTCATGCCATCGGTACATGCACCGAGCATGATGCTCCTTGCATCACATGCGAAATACCAATATTCGCCCTTGAACGCTCTCCACTGGCTTCCATCCATGAGGTGTCTCAGCTTCGGATCATCTCCATCGTCGGGCTTTGTCCTCTCCGCGCGCCAACGCATGAGCTTTGCTTCCTTGGGATCTACAAAATAACGTTGCAAACGGGGAGTGATCGGTAAGTACCATACAACTTTCTGGGGAGATTTCTTCCCGGCCTTCTTGTATCGAGAAGCATTGCACACTGGAGAGCTGGTTTTTTCCGCGTGCTCCTTCCGATAAATTATGCAATCGCTGATGCATGCATGGTATCTAACATGCGGCATATCAAGAGGGCACACGATCTTCTTGGCCTCATCCACACTTGTAGGACATAGATTCCCCGCGGGAAGAACATCCTTTAGGTACTTGAGAAGCTCATCGAGGCTAGTGTCGGTCCATTTGTTTTTAACCTTCGTCTTCAGGAGTTCGAGCGTGAAACTCAAGTGGGTCACCTCGGGATCGCAACCATGATACAATGGAGTGTTTGAGTCTACCACCAGTTGCTGCAGCTTGGCCTCCTCTCTAGAAGCAGCTCTGTCAGTACTCGTCTCCTTGCGAAGAAGTGCTTGAACATGAGGGTCCCGCATGATTGAACTTAGTACTGACGAAGTCTGCGGCATGGAGTCCATGTTTTCTCCGCTGGCATGTCTGGCCCCTTCTCCGCCGCCATGCCCGGCCTCTTCCCCGCCGCCATGTCCGGCCCCTTCTCCGCCACCATTATCGATCATCTCTTCGTCTTGCCCCGTGTCTTCATTGCCTGCCCTGTTGGCGTCCTCAACATCATCATCCTCATATTCAATTATCCACCGAGTATAGCCATCCATGAAACCAGTCATGAGCAGGTGCGCCATCACACGACCATCGTCATAGGGGTCGAGCCAAACTCGTCCTTTGCATCTTCGACACGGACATAAAATCTCTGTTAGGTTATTTTCTTTCATGTCCTGCACCGCCGACCGCAACCACCTGTCCACCATTGTTCCACTGACAATCATGAATGCCTGCACGGTAATAATAAACAAATTGATTATAAAAATGCATGCATGCATCAAAGTCATACAAAAATTCAGCATGACCTTCCCTAAAAATAGGACATATAGAGTTTGCCCGGAATTTGCCGAAACAGAAATAAATCAACATTTCGGCAAAAAACATAGGCAACTCACAAGCACAATTCGGCGGCAACTCATGCCACACACACAATTTCCATCATATCGCCCAATTATGTCATATCGCACACATACACATATTTCCATTCTTGCAAAAGCATAAATTTTTAATCACCTATCTTGAGATCGAGCACGGTGATGATGATGTCGATAGGTCTCACCACACACACCTATGGAATGATCAAAAGTGGACAAAGCTCTTCTTGACAAGGCTAGATCTAGTTAGGGAGGTACATACGTCACTTCACTAAATGCTAGATCTACCTAGCTAGCTAGTTTGGGAGGAGACAAGTTCAACTAGTGGAGGGGGAAGGAAAAAGAGAAAGGAGATGCATTAATGGAGGTGGTGTAGTTAGCTAGGAGTAATAAAAGAGAGAAAGATAGGCAGAAGAAGGAGAGTAATGAGGGGGAGAAGTAGTGAGGAAGAAGCAAAGTGAGGGAGAAAGGAGGTGGGAGCTAGGGGAAAGTGAAGGAAGAGAGCATGGGGGAGGGGGTGGAAAAAGGTGGTATGGCTGCGGTTTAGTAGTAGCACTGGGCGTAAAACGCGCTGCTGCTAATAAGATAGCAGTAGCGCGCTTTTGGCAGAGGCGCTACTGCTAAGCGGGGCCCGCCATGTGGCCTGGTTCAAAATTAGCAGTAGCAACCTGCAAAAAAAGTGCGCTACTACTATTACATTAGCAGTAGTGCGGTTAACATGGGCGCGCTACTGCTAAACCTAGCGTGGCGGGAACGGTCGGTCAATTTTAGTAGTAGCGTGGTTCTACCGAGCCGCGCTACTGCTAAGTTGGTAGCAGTAGCGCCTGTTTATGGCCCGCGCTACAGCTAATTAGCAGTAGCGCCCCTTCTTGTCCAGCGCTACTGCTAAGATTCTGTGTATAAGGTTTTCCCTAGTAGTGCATTGTTTGATTTCAGTGGAACTGCACAAAAAGATACGTTGGTTAAACCGGCTCCTTGCGCCATTTCAATGTGCAAATTGATGACAAACCCTGCCCGTTCCACAATCATAGGCATTACATATTTTGAATGGGAAAAGCTTGTCAAAGTTTAATCATTGATGTTGGCAAGAAGACATTCGTTTAATATTTTGGAATTGGAAAACCTTGTCAAATTTTGCTCATTGATGTTAGCCAGAAGACATGCATTTGATATTTTGGAATGGGACGCCCTCTGCTGTGAGCAGCGTCAATCATTTTTTCCTATTCGTCTGTTCGGTTTAGAAGTAAATATTTACTCTGATGAGATGCATAGTCATGAATGTTGACTTATGTAAGGTATTTTAAGAGTTTGTTCTGAATGTTGTCTATGAAATGCCAGGCCTTGTGAATTTGATTACAAAGTTGAGCTTGGAATTTTGTGGCATGCGGCATCACGAGCTGTTCACCATGCCTCCAGACAATAATGCTTCGTATTGTTTTGTATGTTGATCTAATGCCAGTGATTTGCATGTTAAGAAGATCATCCTCTTCTGTTGTTTCTGTGCTTAAGAAGTTCATCGTGTTATGTTTCATTCATAGCCTATACGACAACTCGGGAAGGTTAGAGGTAAAACCATATGATCTTCAGACCAACTCATCATCTTAGGCCGTGATTGGATCGTCGTTTTCCAACCAAAACCACTTGTAAAACTGACGCTTGTAAATAAAAGCAGATGGTCTTGGGCAAAGCACTTGGTTGGTTGTTTTCGACTGGTAAAATATACACTAGTTTCTCAAATTACACGCGTAACTCACCGGTTTTCGTTACAGACCTCGGGCCGTCGGTTTTATTACGCCTGTATTTTATGCGTAGTTTCCGGTGAGGAGTAAATTACACTTGTATCCTTAATACAGGTGTGAAACAATCCAGAGCTCCCAAGCGCGGCCTTACCTTTTCATGCCGGCTCAGTCTCTCAAAGGTGCTCATAGGGGTCCGATGATCCTGGCTTCCTGAACGACCAGCGGGTGCTGTATCAGCCCATCCGTAGGGCCCGCGAGGTCCTCTCCATCGTCCTTTGAGTTTTTGCGCTCGCCGTGGCGCCGCCGTCTCGCGTTGTCAACATGGTCAACGAACATGAGGAATCAGGAGATGACTTTACTTGGAGAGGATGACAGTGGGGACCCACCAGGACCATAGCCGCACGTACGCAAGTGCCTCCTTATTATATACAACTATAACTTTTTTGCTTCCTCCTGGTTTCCTGACATCACGGTCCCACACCATTATCAACATATATAGTCAATAAATAAGAGAATTGCACAAGGAGCGGCCGATAGCTGGGACCTAGCAGCTCGAGCAGTATTTGTGTTTTTGAGGTGTGAGCAGAGTTTTTCTTGAGCGATGTTTTTGTTGTTGTTCACAGGAGCAGGGTATCAACTGGGCGGGATGTGACCCGTCTGGCCTAGGCTATTATTTTATGTCGACCAAATATCCAGCCCAGATATTAATTATTTTCAAGGTGAAAATGGCTAGCCCAGCTATACTTTTTTTTGAGGAATACCCAGCCCAGGTCAACTTGTTATTCTCCGTCCCGCTGGGCTGCAAATCTTTCCTAAGAGGGATACATTAGGCTTAACAAGAAAATAGGCTTTAAGAAATAATAAATGGGATGTAATTATAAAAACTGGGCTAACTATCAAAAATGCACCAACCACGTAATTAGTTAAAAAAAATATTTTTGGATTTTGAATTTTTTTTATTTCATTACTTGTTGCGTGCGCAATATTTCATTGGATTTTTACCTAATACAAATTTATTTATAAATTATATTTAATTTGACTCGAAATTTTGGGATAAAAATATTTCGGATCCCATCAAAATGTGGGAATTTTTTATTGAATTCTGTTTGAGCGGTTGGTTGAAATTATTAATTATTGTCCTGGCTAGAAAATGGGCTGTAATTTTAACAACCTGTAAATGGGTTGTAGTAAATTCCAGTAGAATTCAAAAATGGGCTGTACATTATTACAAATCGCAAATGGGCTATATGTTCTCTGCCACAGATGTGATGCTCACTTGTGGGCCTAGTAAGTTGACGCGTAGGGAAGGCTTTGTGAACTTATAGTCAACACACGATTCTAGCAGCAGTGGCTGTTGGATGTCCATCTAACGGCTGTAGTGCTTCTTCAATCTCGGATATTCTTGCTTCAGCCGCCCAAACCACCGCCGGCGGTACCGCCTGCTACCGCCTCCCGTGGCCAGCTGTGCTGGCGCGCAGGATTCACCGGCCCACCCTACTCCCATCGCCATCGAGGCCATTCCTGTACTCACCAACACCTCCTGTTATTCTCCGGCGACGGCAGCCTCACACCACAGCCGAACAAGTGAACCCTCGTACTCCCCTTTGTGTGGGCATCCACTGTTGTGTCTTCGCCGGCTCTGGGCCATTTCCTTCCTAGGCCTAGCCATAGTTCACCGCGTTGGTTCTCTCGGCGCGGCGTGGTCAACTTTGTCAACAAAGGATAGCCATCGGAAGAGGCATGTACGTGGAGTGGCTGACATTAGGGACCCACATGGCCCATGGCCGCACGCAGCAAGTGCCCCCTTATTATGCAAAAACAAATGATTTCTCCCCCTGACAGGTTTGACCCACCAGCTACATCTTTGCACGCAAGGAAGTGCTTCCTTTATTACGCGAAAAAAAAGTTTCCTCTCCCTGACAGTTGGGACCCACCAGCTTTATTATGATCCATTTCATGAAAATATAGATTGTACCAAAGATGCTAAATTGTTTTATTTTTATTCTAACTCGAAAAAGAAGAAATAAAAAAACCATAAAACTTCTTCGCACGCAAGGAAGTGCCACCTTATTATGCGCAAAAGAAATGATTCCCCCCTGCTAGCTGGGACCCACCAGATTTGGAGGCTGACTTGTGGGCCTACTAAGTTGAAGCGTACGCAGAGCTTTGTCAACTTAGTCAATAAAGGATTCTAGCTGCAGTGACCATTGGATGTTAATCCAAGGGCCGAGCTGCGTCTTCAACCTCTGGTCTTCTTGCTCCAGCCGCCCAAACCAGCGCCCGCCGTACCGCCTGCTCCAGCCTCCCATGGCAGGCTGTGCTGCCGCGCAGGCCTCACCGCCCGACCATACTACCACTGGCCAGGCCTTTCCCTGTACTCACCCACACCCCCTGTTATTCTTCGGCGACGGCAGCCTTACACCGCAGCTGAACCAGTGAACCCTCGTACTCCCCTCCGCGTGGGCATCCACCTGCCTCGTCTTCCCTGGCTCAGCGTCGTTCCCTTCCTAGGCCTCGCTGTCATCCACTGCCTGGGTGCTGTCCATGTGGCGTGGTCAAGGTGGTCAACGAACGATAGCCATCGGAAGAGTACTGTACGCGGTGAGGCTGACAGATGGACCCACCAGCTACATCTTCGCACGCAAGGAAGTGCGTCCATATTACGGGCAAAAAAATGATTCTTCCCCCTGATAGCTGGGACCCACCAGTTATATCTTCGCACGCAAGGAAGTGCCTCCTTATCCTCCCTGAGAGCTGGGACCCATCCGGTCGAAGCGTACGTAGTGTTGTCTGTCTGGTCACGAACGTGTATGTACATACTGGTCGATCGGTCTCTCTGCAACTATGAACCATGGCCGAGTAAGTAGCAGCATGTGTCATAGTAGAGCACCCGACGTAGCAGTTCAGGCAGTCCCGTCTAAATTGTGTACACGTACGTATAGCCACAGGGCAAAAAATACGGCCACATACGTACATACGGGCGGGGTCTCGAACGTGTACTTGCACATACGGACGGCCAGGGATCATGTACATGGAGAGGCAACGAACGGCAGCAACGGCATCCTATTCATCAGGCAGCCAACCGGCTGGGGCGAAACAGAGAAACAACGTCTTGTTCATCGGGATGCAACAGACTGGGTCAAAATGCGTCCTGTACAACGGGAGCCAACCGGCTTGGACGGAACAGCTGAAACGGGGTCTGGCGTACCGCAAAACGGAGTAAACTGACTTGTGTTCGAGCTCCTATGGTCGAAACGGGTGCTGTTGATCGGGAGGGGTGTGGCGTACCGCAAAACGGAGGAAACAGACTTGTGTTGGAGCGCCTATGGTCGAAATGGGGGTCCTGTTCATCGGGAAGGGTGTGGCGTACCGCAAAATGGGACTCCACGGGCTACTGTTCATCCACCGTCTAGTGCCTCGCTCCAGCCTCCACGAGCTGCTGTTCATCCACCATTGACTTCTTCCAGCCTCCACCAGCTATTGTTCATCCACGAGCTACTGTTCACCCAGCCTCCATCGGCTACTGTTCAACTAGCCCTCCATGGGGGTACTGTTCATCCACCCACAACTCCTCGATTGGGGTCCTATTCATCCAGCGGCAACGGCCTCTACTACCACGGGGTCCTGTTTATCCAACCCCCACCGGGAACTATTCATCCAACCCTAACAACGGTCACTGTTCATCAAGAGGCAGCAGGTTCGATCGGCTTCAGTTAGCAGCAGTAGCGAAGGAATCGCTCGGGTTCAGTTAACAGCCAAGGGATTGATCGCTCGAGTTCAGTAACGTAGCTCGGGTTCAGTTAGAGCCCAACGCCTTGCACACACGGGTGTACGTGTACGAGAGAAATGTGCAATCCCTCCGTGCATCGCTCGGCCCCGACCACCCACCGTAACCGGGAACTCCCCGATATTTTCCTCGCCCTCGCTTCTACCACGATTTTTCCCGTCATCGACGGCCCAAAGAATGTCATGCAGGTGCGTCCCCGGCCTGCCCAGGATGAAAAGCCCATTTTCTATCATGATTTTTTTTCATAGAAGTAGGAGCCCACCACATCTATGATGATACGTGGTTTTGTCACAATTATCGTCATAGAAGTGTCATAAGCATGACAGAAAAAATTTCGTTCGGGCCAAAATGTCACGGATGTATCTTTTTTTGTAGTGGTAGCAACGTTTGTTGTACTCCCCTTCGTTGATATAATGTTTTTATATTACCACAACCTATTTAATGGATAACATGTTTTTATATTAATTTTAATAGATTAGTGTGTCCGGCTCGTCAGCACGTACTATTCCCCTTCACTTACTGGTGGGTACCATGTCTGCTCTCTCTCTCCTCCCCTTCTATGGTTAGACGCACGGGCAAACACGAAGAATGGGCGGGCAGTGTTGCCGTTGACCATATCTGGACGCGTTCACAAGTTACAGCACCAGTTTCACGTACTAGTATGTAACAAGTTTAGGAACAAAAGTGACCGTGACGGACAAGTTAGGCTATTAGTAGTACTATTTATCTACTAATAATTAAATGCGTGGATAAATAGATGTATCGCCTAGTGCTCGAACAAGGGACTGGTCGCGCCCTACAAGTATTTGGAATTGACTTCCCTAAAAAAAGTATTTGGAATTGACGTGGTATTCAATATGAAATGTTTGCGATGAGAAGGAATACATGTCACTTCATGATTTTTTATATTTAATTTGATACGGCTCTAGCAAAACATTCAATCGATCAAACTATAGATATCATTTAGTCTGACTGCGACTTTACATTCATACCACGATCGAACTAAAACAAACGGAAATGATAAATCCCAAACGTTCGGATTTTAAGCATGGCAATCCGAACGTTTTTCATGGCAAATTTAGATCACGCGGCGGCGGTGGAGGCATCTTGCAGCGGGAAGCGGCTCCTCTGCTGTGCTCTGTGTGTCGTCGAGGCACTGACCAGCGGTGACGGCGGCATCTTGCGCTGTTGTTGGCGTACTCCTGGACGTTGGCCCTAGCTTCAAGGAAGGCCAGAATGTTCTGGACTTCGGTCTCCAGGAGCTAGTCAACTGGCGGGAGGTGGCGTCTGGCGTTGGTGCAAGGAAGTAGTCGACGGCAGCGATCCATGCTGCTGAGGGGGGCACTGGTACCAGCACGGGGACAGGCGCTGGCAACGGCACGGCGGAGACATTCGTGTCCACGAGCAACAGCACGGGCGCGCACCTCAGTGCACGCGCAGGCGCATGCGCTGGCAGGAGCACGGGCGCGTGAAAGTTAGCGAGGACCTCGTGGAACCCCGTGGCTTCAAGCTCGGCGACAATGTGCGGCTCCCAGCCCATCAATGCCACGGGGATGGGCGCTGGCGTAGTCGGGACGATGGGAACTAGAACGGGAGCGAGGACAGGCGCGGCGTCTTCCCGCAAGGCCAGTTCAAGCTCATCCCAAAGCGCCTTATGTTCTTGAGACTCCGGCTGGGTGTCTTCCTCAGGAAACTCGAAGACTAAGGGCAGCCCATCGTGATGTGGCATGGCGTTCGGTGAGGTCAGACTGGTTGGAGGTAGACGACAGGAGAATCGGAGAGGAAGAGAGAAGATTGTAACGAGACCCGGGAGTGCGGCGGTGATTTAAACTGCGGCGCCTGTGCCATTAAAAGTGGGGCAGTTGGGAGGAAGGTCGGCGGCGGAGCCTAGTGAAAGGGATCGCCTCCCAGTGAGCCTGCGCAGTGGCCTGCTCGCACGCCTCCCAGCCAGCCTCCACAGTGGCCTGGTCGCACGCCTCCCCATCAGCCAGCGCAGCGGTCTGCACGCACGCCTATCAACAAATCACACACTTTCTTGGATGGCACCAGCCGATGAGAAGCGGGACGCGTGGTGGCACGTAGGTCTAACGCCCATGGTTTGAATAGTGAAACCGTTCGCATTAATGTGACAGGTCTTTGTTCCAAAATATCTTGGCTCTTCATTTGTGCAACTTTTCATAAGCAGCTTGTCTCAAATTGAACAAAAAGAATTATGACAGCCTATTTGTGCCATATCACGAGACCATGCTCAGTTTCATGAATTTCAGGTGAGTTTTGGATTTTCTAGAATTTAAAATCTAGGATTCGAAACAATGTCATTACCTGCATCATGAAATAAATTTTCAAGCAATACATCTTTACTGTTGTAGATGCTAATATTTCTTAAGAAAGGATTTGGTCAAACATTTTGCTTAATTAGACTTCGGAAAAGTTATGTATGCAGAGTAAAAGGATAATCCCTCCGTACCAGTGCATTGCGTGATATAGTAACTCTAGACGCAATACTAAAGTTCTTATTATCATATTTCCTTGTTCTTGATAAATGTTTATTATGCATGCTATAATTGTATTAACTGGAAACTCAAATACATGTGTGGATATATAAAGAAACATAGTGTCCCTAGTGAGCCTCTACTAGACTAGCTCGTTAATTAAAGATGGTTAAGATTTCCTAACCATAGGCATGAGTTGTCATTTAATAATGGGATCACATCATTAGGAGAATGATTTGATGGATAGACCCAATCATAAGCTTAGCATCTGATCGTGTTACTTAGTTTAATTGTTACAACTTTCTTAATGTCAAGTATCTATTCCTTGGACCATGTGATCGTGCCACTCCCTAACACCGGAAGAATGCATCATTAGTACCAAACGTCACCTCGCAACTGGATGATCATAAATGTGCGCTTCAGGTATCTCGGAAGGTATTTCTTGGGTTGCATGGATCAAGACTAGGATTTGTCACTCCATGTGACGGAGAGATATCTCTAGGCCCTCTCGGTAAAACGACATCCAAAGTAGCTTGGAAGCATGTGACTAATGTGTTTAGTCACGGGGATATTGTATTACAGAATGAGTAAACTGAACTTGCGAGTAACGAGATTGAACTAGGTATGGCGATACCGATGATCGAATCTCGGGAAAGTAAAATATCGCAAGACAAAGGGAAAAAATTGTATATGGGATTATCTGAATCCTTGACATCGTGGTTCAAACCGATAAAGATCTTCGTTGAATATGTGGGATTCATTACGGGAATCCAGGTCCCTCTATTGATTACTGATTGGAAAGGTGTCTCGGTCCTGTCTGCATTTCTCGAACCCATAGGGTCACACACTTAACTTTCAGTAATACTAGGGTAGTATTGGAATATTCAAAACGGTGAGTCAGAAGATAGTTTGGAGTCTCAGATGGGATCTGGGACATCACGAGGAGCTTCTGAATAGTCTAAAGGTAAAGTTTCATATATGGAAGTGTTTTTCAGGGTTCAAGAAAGGTTCGGGAATTTACCGGCATTGTACCGAGGAGTTCTAGAAGGTTCCGAGGGGTCCACCAGTGGGTCCCAGCTGCCTCGGAAGCATGCATGGGCTGAGAGGTGTCTCTCTGGCCTACATGGGCGTGATGCACTGCTACTTGTGAGCTACGTTGGGATTTCCCCGAAGAGGAGGGGATGATACAGTACAGTAGAGATAAGTATTTCCCTCAGTTAAGAACCAAGGTTATCAATCCAGTAGGAGAACGACACAACACCTTGTTAGCAGTACCTGCACACAAAATAACAACTACTTACACCCAACGCAAACAAGGGGTTGTCAAACCCTCAGCGGTTAATTGCAAATATTAAATCTTGTAGTGATAGATAGATAATTAAAATACAAAATAAAATAAAATAAAGAAAAATTGCAGCAAGGTATTTCTGCATTTTAATATATGATAAAAGTAGACCCGGGGGCCATAGTATTCACTAGAGGCTTCTCTCTTGAAAATAGCATACGATGGGTAAACAAATTACTGTTGGGAAATTGATATAAAAGTGAATAATCATGACGATATCCAAGGCAATGATCATGTATATAGGCCTCACGTCCGAGACAAGTAGATCGAGTCCTGCCTGCATCTACTACTATTACTCCACCCATCGACCGCTATCCAGCATGCATCTAGAGTATTAAGTTCATAAAGAATGGAGTAACACCTTAAGCAAGATGACATGATGTAGACAAAGTAAACTCATGCATGAGTCTAGTTAGCCAAACCAAATCAATAGATCGGAGAGAAATACAAAGCTATAATAATCATGCATAAAAGAGTTCAGAGAAGACTCAAATAATATTCAGGGATAATCTGATCATAAACTCACAATTCATCGGATCCCAATAAACACATCGCAAAAATTGATTACATCGAATAGATCTCCAAGAACATCGAGGAGAACATTGTATTGAAGATCAAAGAGAGAGAAGAAGCCATCTAGCTACTAACTATGGACCCGTAGGTCTGTGGTAAACTACTCACACATCATTGGAAGGGCAGCAAGGTTGTTGTAGAGCCCCTCCGTGGTTGATTCCCCCTCTGGCAGAGTGCCAGAAAAGGCCTCCAGATGGGATCTCTCGAGAACAGAAGCTTGCGGCGGCGGAAAAACTATTTTGGGTGGCTCTCTGTTGGTTTCCTTATTTTAGAGAATTTATAGAGGCGGAATTAGGTCAAAAGGGTGAACATGGGCCCCACGAGCCACCAGGGCATGCCTAACCCCTGGGCACGCTGATGTCAATTGAACTACGTCGGTATTTCCCCAAAGAGGAAGGGATGATGCAGCACGGCTACGGTAGGTATTTCCCTCAGTTATGAAACCAAGGTATCAATCCAGTAAGAGAACCAAGCAACACTATGTAAACGGTACCTGCACACAAAGAACAAATACTTGCAACCCGACGCGTATAAGGGGTTGTCAATCCCTTCTTCGGGTAACGGCGCGAGAAATTGTCAAGTTGACGGGATAAAATTGTGATAGATTGGATAAATAGATCTCGATAAAATGTGAAATAAAAGATGCAAATAAAAAGTGCAGCAAGGTACTTTTGGGTTTTTGGAATAATAGATCTGAAAATAAAAGTGGCAAATAATAGATCGGAAAGCAAATATGATGAAGAATAGACCCGGGGGCCGTAGATTTCACTAGTGGCTTCTCTCGAGAAAAATAGCATACGGCGGGTAAACAAATTACTGTTGGGCAATTGATAGAACTTCAAATAATTATGACGATATCCAGGCAATGATCATTATATAGGCATCACATCCAAGATTAGTAGACCGACTCCTGCCTGCATCTACTACTATTACTCAACACATCGACCGCTATCCAACATGCATCTAGTGTATTAGGTTCATGGAAAAATGGAGTAATGCAATAAGAACGATGACATGATGTAGACAAGATCTATTCATGTAGGAATAGACCCCATCTTGTTACCCTTAATGGCAACGATCAATACGTGTCTTGCTGCCCCTTCTTTCACTGGGAAAGAACACCGCACGACCGAACCCATCACAAAGCACCTCTTCCCATGGCAAGAAAAATTGATCTAGTCGGCCTAACTAAACCAAAGATTTGAGGAAGAAATACGAGGCTATAAGTAATCATGCATATAAGAGATCAAAAGAAGACTCAAATAACTTTCATGGATAAAATATATCTGATCATAAACTCAAAGTTCATCGGATCCCAACAAACACACCGCAAAAAGAGTTACATCAAATAGATCTCCAAGAGACCATTGTATTGAGAATCAAAAGAGAGAGAGGAAGCCATCTAGCTACTAACTACAGACCCGTAGGTCTACAATGAACTACTCACGCATCATCGGAGAGGCACCAATGAGGATGATGAACCCCTCCGTCATGGTGTCTATATTGGATCTGGTGTTTCTTGAACTTGCAGAGTCTGGAATTGTGTTTCATCGACTCCCCTAGGGTTTTTGGATTTTTGGGGTATTTATAGAGCAAAGAGGCGGTGCAGGAGGCGGCCCAGGTGGGCACAACCCACCAGGGCGCGCCTGGGCCCCCAGGCGCGCCCATGTGGGTTGTGCTCCCCTCGGAGGCCCCCTCTGACACTTCTTTGGCCCAACAGGTGTCTTCTGGTCCAGAAAAAATCTCCAAAAAGTTTCACTACGTTTGAACTCTCTTTGGTATTGATTTTCTGCGAAGTAAAAAACAAGCAAAAATAGCAAATGGCATTGGGCACTATGTCAATAGGTTAGTCCCAAAAAATGATATAAAATTGCTATAAAATGATTGTAAAACATCCAAGAATGATAATATAACAGCATGGAACAAGCAAAAATTATAGATGCGTTGGAGACGTATCAGCATCCCCAAGCTTAATTCCTACTCGTCCTCGAGTTGGTAAATGATAAAAACAGAATTTTTTATGTGGAATGCTGCCTAACATGTTCATCACCTATTCTTTTCTTTTGTAGCATGGACATTTGGACGTTTATATGATTCAAAGCAATAGTCTAGTTTTGACATGAAGATTTCAATACTCAAGCATATCAACAAGCAACCATGTCTTTCAAAATATCAACACTAAAGCAAGTTATCACTAGCCCGTTATGCTCAATCATTGATCCATTCATGAAACATACTCGGATATTAGCTACACCCAATGCTCAAGTATGATCATAGTGCCCCTTAGTTGGTTCTTTATAAGAGAAGATCGAGACTCAAATAAAAATAAAAATTGCATAAAGTAAGTAGAAAGGCCCTTCGCATAGGGAAGTAGGGATTTGTAGAGGTGCCAGAGCTCAAAGCGAAAAAAATAGAGCTAAAACATTTTGGGTGGCATGCTTTTCCTGTCAACGAAAATGATAGAGTAGTTCCCAATACTTTCCATGCTAGATATATCATAGGCGGTTCCAAAACAGAAAGTAAAGTTTATTCCTTTTTCCACCATACTTTCACATTTCACGGCTAGCCATATCCACGGGTGCCGTCCATACCAACACTTTCCAAGGAATTTATTATTTGACAACATAAAGTAAATTCATTTTTCATTTCAGGACTGGGCATCCCTAATACCTTTGTCGTACTCTCGTGCAATGACAAGTGAATAAACACTCATCTTGAGAATAACACATCTAGCCTGGAAAAATATCAGCCACCCCCTACCGTTTCATGAGCGGTATGAGCACACAAAAAGGAATTCTATTTTGAAAATTCGAGATGGCACATACAAATTTACTTACAACGGCACGGAAATACTGCATATAGGTAGGTATAGTGGACTCATATGGCAAAACTGGGTTTAAGGTTTTGGTTGCACAAGTAGTATTCCTACTTAGTACAAGTGAAGGCTAGCAAAAAGATTGAGAAGCATCCAACCAAGAAACGACAAATCTCATAAGCGAGCATTAAGCATAACTAATACCGAATAATGCACCACAAGTAGGATGTAATTTCATTGCATAACTATTGACTTTCGTGCTTGCATAGGGAATCACAAACCTTAACACCAATATTCTTACTAAAGCGTAATTACTCACCAACATGACTCACATATCACTATCATCATATCGCAAAACAATTACAAAGAATCAAGTTTATTTTGTCCAATGATCTTCATGAAATTTTTTATTATATCCCTCTTGAATATCTATCACTTTGGGACTAGTTTCGTATGTTGCTTTTAATAGCTCAAACAAATCTAAGTGAAGAACATGAGCATAAATTGTTTTCGTCTCTCAAAATAATATAAGTGAAGCATGAGAGAATTTCTTAAAAAATTACTAACTCTCAAATAAATCTAAGTGAAGCATGAGAGCATTTCTTCAAAAACATTAAAGCACACTGTGCTAAAAAAGATATAAGTGAAGCACTAGAGCAATTCCATAGCTCAAAGAATTTAAGTGAAGCACATAGAGCAATCCTAACAAATCATAGCATAATTTTGGCTCTCTCAAATAGGTGTGTTCAGCAAGGATACTTGACACAAAGCAAAAAGCAAAACAAGCAAAGACTCATATAATACAAGACGCTCCAAGCAAAACTCATGATATGTGACGAATAAAAATATAGCGCCAAGTAAAATACCGATGGTCGTTAGAAGAAAGAGGGAATGCCACTCGGGGCATCCCCAAGCTTAGTTGCTTGTTTCACCTTGAATATTACCTTGGGGTGCCATGGGCAATCCCAAGCTTAGGCTCTTCTTACTCCTTATTCCTTCATCCATCGTGATCTCACCCAAAACTTGAAAACTTCAATCACACAAAACTCAACAAAACCTTCATGAGATCCGTTAGTATAAGAAAATCAATCTTTATTTTAAGTACTGTAGAAAACCCATTCAAACTTTGTTATTGCATTATATCTACTGTATTCTAACTTTGCCATAGCTTATACCTACCGATACAACCCATAGATTCATCAAAATAAGCACACAATGCAAAGAAAACATAACAGTCTATAAAGATGCGAATTGTTCTCATACTTCTGTAACTCCAAAATTTCTGAAAACTTAGGACAACAGAGGCAATGTGTATATCAATCTTGTGTAAAACATTCAGAATTTTTCAACGCTTCTGCGAATCTAGACAATTATTTTACTGGATGCAAAAGTTTCTATTTTTCAACAAGATCAAATCAACTATCACCAAAGCTATCCCAAAGGCTTTACTTGGCACAAACACTAATTAAAACATAAAAAACACAATCATAACAGAGGCATAATTGTGCAAACACTCAAGAATAGAAAGAAAAAGTCAAAAATAAATTTTATTCATTGGGTTGCCTCCCAACAAGCGCTATCATTTTACGCCCCTAGCTAGGCATAAAGCATAGATTCAAGTATTATCATCTTTAGTTCTAGATCCATAAGATGACCTCATGATTGATTCATATGGTGGATTGATTCTTATTCTAGGGAAGTGTTCCATTCCCTTTCTTAGTGGAAATTGAAATTTAATATTGCCTTCTTTCATATCAATCACGGCACCAATAGTACGTAAAAATGGTCTACCAAGTATAATAGGACAAGACGGATTGCAATCAATATCAAGAACAATAAAATCTATGGGCACATAATTCCTATTTGCAAGAATAAGAAAATCATTAATTCTTCCCAAAGGCTTTTTAATAGTAGAATCCGCCAAGGGCAAATTTAAAGAACACTCTTCAATATTGGTAAGACCAAGCACATCACATAAAGATTTTGGAGTTGTGGAAACACTAGCACCCAAATCACATAAAGCAAAACACTCACAATTTTTAATCTTGACTTTGATGGTAGATTCCCATTCATCATGTAATTTTCTAGGAATTGAAATCTCTAATTCCAACTTTTCTTCCAAAGCTTTCATCATGGCATCTACGATATGTTTAGTAAAAGCTTTATTTTGTTCATAAGCATGGCGTGAATTAATCATGGATTGCAACAAAGAAATACAATCAATCAAAGAGCAATTATCAGAATTAAAGTCTTTGTAATCCAAAAGAGTGGGCACATCACTAGTTAAAGTTTGGACCTCTCCAAACCCACTTTTATCAATTTTTTCATCATGATTTTCACCCTACGAATTATCGGGACGCCTTCTAACTGAAGTTGACTCTTCTTCAGTCCCTTTATCATCAATATTAATCTTACTAAACAAGGAATCAATAGAAGAAACACCAATCACTTTAAGATCTTCATCATTTTTATGAAAGCAATCACTAGAAAACACTCTTCCTAAAAATTCTCTTTTAGCTCTAAGCATAGCGGTTCTTTTCTTACTTTCATCCATAGAAACATATAAAGCTTTAATTGATTCCTCAACCTTAGCCACAAAAATTTTCAACTTGAGATTTTCTACATCATGAGAAATTCTATCAATGCTTCTAGACATATCATCAATCTTATTCAACTTTTCTTCTATCGTATTATTGAAAACCTTTTGAGAAGTGATAAATTCTTTAATATTATTCTCAAGATCAGAGGTGTTCCTATTATTATAAGAAGGATTACCATAGGAATTACCATAATTATTAGAGGAATTTCCAGGAAAAGGCCTAGGATTAAAATTACCTCTATAAGCATTGTTATTAAAATTGTTTCGTGAGACAAAATTCACATCTACGGAATCACAATTTTGCTCAATCAAAGTAGACAAAGGCACATCATTAAGACCAATAGGAGCATTTTTATTAACAACCAATTTCATAAGAGCATCAACTTTTTCACTTAAGGTACTAATTTCTTCAACCGAATTAAATTTTTTACTAGTAGGTGCTCTTTCGGTATGCCATTGAGAATAATTTGCCATAATATTATCAAGCAATTTAGTAGCTTCACCCAAAGTAATTTCCATAAAATTACCACCAGCGGCGGAATCTAAAAGATTTCTAGAGACAAAATTCAATCCCGCATAAAAAAATTGTCTGATCATCCAAAGATTCAAACCATGAGTAGGACAATTTCTTAGCATCAGTTTCATTCTTTCCCAAGATTGTGCAACATGTCCATGCTCAAGTTGCTTAAAATTCATGATTTGAGTTCTAAGGGAAATAATTTTTGCGGGCGGAAAATACTTAGTAATAAAAGCATCTTTGCATTTATCCCAAGAATCGATACTATTGCGAGGCAAAGAAGAAAACCAAAAAATTTCACGATCTCGCAAAGAAAACGGAAATAATTTCAAATTCACAATATAATTGTCCACATCTTTTTTATTTTGCATATCGCATAATTCTACGAATGTGTTAAGATGGGATGCGGCATCCTCATTAGGAGTACCGGAAAACTGATCTTTCATAACAAGATTCAACAAAGCGGCATTAATATCACAAGATTCCGCACAAGTGGCGGGAGGAGCAATTGGAGAGCTAATAAAATCATTGTTGTTGGTATTGGAAAAATCACACAATTTAGTGTTCTCTTGAGTCATCGTGACTACGCAAACAAGATTGCACACAAAAACAGATCTGACGAAAAAACGGCAAACGGAAAAACAGGGAGAATAAAACGGCAAATTTTTGTGAAGTGGGGGAGATAAAAATGGGAGGCAAATGGCAAATAATGTAAATTGCAAGGAGACGAGATTTGTGATTAGGAACCTGATAGATGTTGATGATGTCTCCCCGGCAACGACGCCAGAAATTGGCGAGTTGTCGGGAGACTATCTTGACTTGATCCTCCCCGGCAACGGCGCCAGAAATTCCTTTTGATGTCGCTTGAACTATGTCAGTATTTCCCCAAAGTGGAAGGGATGATGCAGCACAACTACGGTAGGTATTTCCCTCAGTTATGAAACCAAGGTATCAATCCAGTAGGAGAACCAAGCAACACTATGTAAACGGTACCTGCACACAAAGAACAAATACTTGCAACACGACGCTTATAAGGGGTTGTCAATCCCTTCTTCGGGTAACGGCGCCAGAAATTGTCAAGTTGACGGGATAAAATTGTGATAGATTGGATAAATAGATCTCGATAAAACACGAAATAAAAGATGCAAATAAAAAGTGCAGCAAGGTATTTTGGGGTTTTTGGAATAATAGATCTGAAAATAAAAGTGGCAAATAATAGATCGGAAAGCAAATATAATGAAGAATAGACCCGGGGGCCGTAGATTTCACTAGTGGCTTCTCTCGAGAAAAATAGCAGACGGTGGGTAAACAAATTACTGTTGGGCAATTGATAGAACTTCAAATAATTAGGACAATATCCAGGCAATGATCATTATATAGGCATCACGTCCAAGTTAGTATACCGACTCCTGCCTGCATCTACTACTATTACTCCACACATCGACCGCTATCCAGCATGCATCTAGTGTATTAAGTTCATGGAGAAACAGAGTAATGCAATAAGAACGATGGCATGATGTAGACAAGATCTATTCATGTAGGAATAGACTCCATCTTGTTACCCTTAATGGCAACGATCAATACGTGTCTTGCTGCCCCTTCTGTCACTGGGAAAGAACACCGCACGACCGAACCCATCACAAAGCACCTCTTCCCATGGCAAGAAAAATCGATCTAGTCAGCGTAACTAAACCAAAGATTCAAAGAAGAAATACGAGGCTATAAGTAATCATGCATATAAGAGATCAAAAGAAGACTCAAATAACTTTCATGGATAAAATATATCTGATCATAAACTCAAAGTCCATCGGATCCCAACAAACACACCGCAAAAAGAGTTACATCAAATAGATCTCCAAGAGACCATTGTATTGAGAATCAAAAGAGAGAGGGGAACCCATCTAGCTACTAACTACGGACCTGTAGGTCTACAATGAACTACTCACGCATCATCGGAGAGGCACCAATGAGGATGATGAACCCCTCCGTGATGGTGTCTAGATTGGATCTGGTGTTTTTGGAACTTGCGGCAGCTGGAATTGTGTTTCGTTGACTCCACTAGGATTTTTGGATTTTCGGTGTATTTATAGAACAAAGAGGCGGTGCGGGAGGTGGCCGAGGTGGGCACAACCCACCAGGGCGCGCCTGGGCCCCCAGGCACGCCCAGGTGGGTTGTGCTCCACTCGGAGCCCCCCTTTGGTACTTCTTTGGCCCAACAGGTGTCTTCTGGTCCAGAAAAAATCTCCAAAAAGTTTCGCTGCATTTGGACTCCGTTTGGTATTGATTTTCTGCGAAGTAAAAAACAAGCAAAAATAGCAACTCACACTGGGCACTATGTCAATAGGTTGGACCCAATAAATGATATAAAGTTGCTATAAAATGATTGTAAAACATCCAAGAATGATAATATAACAGCATGGAACAAGCAAAAATTATAGATACGTTGGAGACGTATCACACGCCCTGGTGCCTCATGGGCTTCTCCTTCATCTTCTGGCCCTCTCCTGAAGATTCCAGGGTCTCTATTGTCCAGAAAAAAAATCTACAAAAAGTTTGTGGCATTTGGACTTCGTTTGGTACTAATATTCTGGAAAACCAAAAACTGGCAAAAAAACAACAACTGGCACTCGGCACTAAGTTAATAGGTTAGTCCCAAAAGATGATATATAATTGCTTGTAATTGCATATAAAACATCCAAGATTGATACTATAATTGCATGGAACAATAAAAAATTATAGATACGTTGGAGACGTATCAAGCATCCCCAAGCTTAATTCCTGCTTGTCCTCAAGTAGGTAAATGATGAAAATAGAATTTTTGATGTCGAACGCTACCTATCATATTCATCATATAATCTTTTGTGTCATGGTTATTTGGATTCGAGTGATTCAAAGATATAGTCTATAGTTTGACATGAAGATATAAATACTCAAGCATACTAAGAAGCAACCATGTCTTTCAAACTATCAACGCTAAAGATAGTTATCCCTAACCCATTATGCTAAGTCATTGATCCATTCATGAAACACACTCAACATTAACTACACCCAATGCACAAGTATGAAAATAGTGCTCTCTAGTTGGTACTTTATAAGAGAAGATGGAGACTCAAAATAAAAATAAAAATGCATAAAGTAAAATAGATAGGCCCTTCGCAGAGGGAAGCAAAGATTTACAGAGGTGCCAGAGGTCAAAGTTTAAAATAGAGATAAAATTATTTTTGAGAGGCATGCTTTTCCTGTCAACGTCACGACCGAAAGTTTCCAATATATCACATGCTAGACACATCATAGGCGGTTCCCAAATAGAAAATAAAGTTCACTCCCCCTCCACCATTCTTTCACAGTCCATGGCTAGCCATATCCACGGGTGCCTTCCAAACTTTCAACTTTCCAAGGGGGAGTTTATTATTGTTATTTTTTTCATTTTAATACATTTCGGGACTGGGCATCTCTATTACCTAACACTTTCTCGTGCAATGACAAGTCAATAAACAATCATATTGAGAATAACCCATCTAGCATGAAAGATATTGACCACCCACTGTCGCTTCATGAGCAGTATGGGCACACAAAACGGAAAGGGTTTTGAATGCTTAGAGTTGGCACATGCAAATTTACTTGGAACGACATGTAAATACCACATATAGGTAGGTATAGTGGACTCATTTGGCACAACTTTGGGTTTAAGGAATTGGATGCACAAGCAGCATTCCCGCTTAGTACAAATGGAGGCTAGCAAATAGATTGAGAAGCAACCAACCAGAAAACAAAAACGGTCACAAACATGCATTGAGAATAATTAACAGTGAATAATGCACCATAAGTAGGATATAATTTCGTTGTATAACTATTGACTCACTGGTACAGCGAGGTGCTATACAAACGGTTTTTAACCAGTGAGTGTGGGCGATAGGGGGGTCCTTCCCACACGACCCAGAAACCGTCGGGGATAGGCCCTCCTGGCACACACGCTCGGCAAAATGAGGTCATGTGCGACGGGCGAGTGATCAAATACGATTATACGTACAGTTGTGCTAAAAAAATACAATTATACAGGCCAAATCATTTTCGGTCGTAAGTACATCCCACACAGTCAGTCCTGGCTAAACGTTTTTGTTCGTATGTACATTTCGCACAGTCAATCCAAGGAATACGTTTCCGTTAGTATGTACATCCCACACAGTTAATCTAAGAAGTACGTTTCCATTCGTATATACATCCCACACGGTCACTCCAAGGAAAATGTTTCCGTTCGCAGGTACATCACACATAATTTTCCCCATTAAATCATTTGGGATAGTGTTGCCATTGCAGACGATATTACCAATTTTATCATTTGCGTTATTGAATGCATCACAAACGGTGCGTAGAAGAAACTGTGTGGCATAGGCTGTCCATCACACACACTTTTATGTGGTAAACATTTGCGCAAAGTGGCCTAACGCAAACAGTTTTCAAGAGGATGTCGTGTGTGATTGTTCATTGATCCAACACGTTTTATTCCTAGAAACTGTGTGCGTTGTCTGAGGTCATCGCCCATGGTGTTTTCTCAATAACCGTTTGCAATAGAAAAACCCAATTGGCAGGCTAATTGTCCTATTATTAATAATCCATTTATTAATCTAATTGACATTTCATATTAAGCACGCAATATATTTCATTTTCATATTAAGATAGCAGGATTTCATAATTGAAATACATCAGAGTACAACACCATATAGCTTCAGCCCTCAGCTACCTCATTACACAACTGCACCAGCACCAAGTTTCACATGCAACATCTAACCTTTGAAAATTAGCATCATAGACGGTACATAGACAAATGAATCTCATCTGGAAAACTGCTTAAGCGGAAGGCGAAGATTGAGCCTTCATTGATGTTGAAGGTCTTTGCAACTTTAGGCCAGTGCATGTGGATGACTGATCGTCCATCCTTCGTCCTCTTCAGGAACATTTCAATATTGAACCATGGGTGTTGTATGAATACCTTCCTCGCCTCCTGACCATACAGGTGGTTTGAGAGGTAATCATCAGTGAACTACTTTGGAAAGGCCTGAAAACAAGGATGTGCATAAATATCTTCTCTATATTGGAAATGGGGCAAAGGAATTAAAAAGACAAGGTATAACAGTTAGTACTAACCTTGTAGTGAACTGATGTCTTCTTCATTGTGCAGACAAAGATCTTTTTGTTTGTTGTCGCTAATTTCTTTATCCTAACAATCTTTCTGAGTTTCTTGACTTGACTGATATTCATGGACAACTCATTTCCACATATGCAAAAAGGGTCGAACAGTGGGTCAAAACCTCTGACAACAGGACCTACATATGCAAGACCAAATTGTTAAAAACCTAATAATTAAAAACTTGAAGTGGAAAGGTGTGTTATTAACTGCAACAGGCCTAATATTTAAAAACAAGCAAACATAGTCATTCAAACTTGTATTGTGCAGGTCTAAGTGCACTAGTTATTCGCCCTGTTTGGATCCATGGGTTAGAGTTAGTTTGAGCTAGTTTGGGCTCAAATAGCCCTAAAGTATCCAAACATGAGGGCTAGTTTGAGCTAGTTGTGTCTAACCCACCCAAAACAACTATCCCACACAAGAGGTGCTGATTGGGGCTAGTTCTCCTAGTGCATTTATTGTCAATCTAACACTGTCATCCAAACACCTCTTTGGCTAGAGTTAGTTCAGGGTTAGTCATTGTTGAGTATCATTGTTATTTAGGAAACATAGGATAGCGTAGGATTTATTCTACCTTGAGTTGTACTCCAAGATGACCATGTACTCATGTATATATGCCCACGAGGCTCAAGCAATACAATCAACTATTCCACAAATCTCTCTCTCTCCCTTTTAACTGTCATGAGCTAGAAACTAACTCTAACCTCTAGCTAAGTTAGAGTATCCAAACAGTGCCATTGTTAAATCAAATGGAAAGGCGTGTTAAATACTCCCTCCGGTCCTTGTTACTCTGCATATAAGAATTGTCTGAAGTCAAAATTGTCGTTGGAAACCACGACCACCTATGGGGCCATGAGCCCCTTGTGGTTCGGCAGGGGGGATGAGCACATTGCACAAAGAGCAAAGAATGTCGTACAGCACGACAGAGATCACACGGGCAGTTTTACCCATGTCCGGGCCGCCGTGAGGCGTAAAACCCTACTCATGCTTTGGTGGATTGATGAGAGGACCGTGGTGGAGACGCGGCACTCTAGCCCAGCAGGGTTGCCTCGGGACGAGAGCAGCTACGCGCGTATGAGTGTACGAGGGTCCGAATCCTTTCTATGGTTGCCACGGGCCTCCTTTTATAGATCAAGGGGTCACCACAATGGCAAATCAGTCATTGTGTACTGATTAGATAGCAAACAGTGCTATCATACCTAACTCTGCAGACAGGGCAGAGCGCATTAAATGCGCCACTTAGTGTCACATCATGGCCTGCCCGGCAAGCCTTGCCGGGCTATTCGGCCACCTTCTCTCCTGCCTGCATGACACGTCTCTGGACGGGTGTCATTTGGAGGTGATTTCCATAGGAAGTGGCGGCCATGTGGCAAGAAACAGCCACTTATTCACTTGGGGGCTTGACACCGCACCGATTGATGACTTGCGTTGCTGTGAGGTGGAGCGGTGGAGCCTTGGCGGGGTGGTCCACCCCTTGCTTCCTCGGCAAGCTTGCCGGGGTAGTCCTGAGACTTGTCCCTAGAGCAACCTCGTCCTCGCCAGGCTCACCTGACTGGCAAGGGAGGCTTTCCCTTAGTGATATCTTGTTTCCTTTGGCTTGACTTGGTCTTCTTGATCCGCCCTTTGATTCCTCAAAGAGCTGATCTCTTCTACTTAGTCTGGCCTTAGATATCGCAAACTTGCTCTTATGCTTATGCACGGTCTGGGCAACAGACCCAGGGTTTGTTGCACCGACAAAAATTCATAAAGTTTGACCTTATTTATATGAAAAAATATCAACATCTACCATGCTAAACTTATACAATATGAAAATTTAAGTCATGACACATGTACTGATATTGATTTCATATTGTGAATGTTGTTATATTGTTCTATAAAGTTGGTCAAACTTTACGAGGCTTGACTTTAGACAAATCTTATATGCGAACTAAAAAGATTCGGAGGGAGTACAACATGCTTAACAGCTACCAAATATAGTCATTCATAGAGCTATTGTTAAAATTGGTATTGATGAAATTGAACTGCACAGTTCATACTAGCACATATAGAATATCACATTTTTAATAGCTGAAATAAACAAGGCATACTACGAACAACCAAAGATGGCAATTGAAACAGGACATATGCTAACTACAAACAACCGAACAACCCAAAACCGTAGAAATAAACAAGGCGTAATGGAAACAACCAAATATAGCAATAAATACTGGACATGTTCTCACTTCAAAAGGGGTTCGAGAAAACAAATCATGGGTTTCCTCACTTGTCACAGATTGGCTCCTCCTCGTGGTCGCCGTCGATGAGGTCTGACTTGCCAGCTGAGGATCCCAAGCCAGCATCGCAGAACGTGTCCTTCAGAAATGACAAAAGGGGCTCCATGGCGATGAAGGATGGCAAATTGTTCATAACAAGCCGCAGGAGATCAGCGGCAGGGCCATTGATTAGATCGACGGATGTCGAACCCGAAGGGTTGGGGGTGGGCAACTTAACCTGTGACATAGCCCGCGTCAAGCCATCGGTGTCGACGACCTGGATGTCATAGCCGGCGACTGCGACATGCCAGAATACTTTAGCCTGCTGATTGAAAGGCTCCATCCAGGTCCAGTCATCGTCGTCAGCTTCCTCGGCGGCCACCTTGCCGATGTCGTGCGAAGAGGCCGCGGTAAAGCTCTTTTGGGCCATTCGCTCCTCGAGCTCCCCAGGAAGCGTAGCCGGGCTTAGGCTGCAACGCTCTGGAGTGGGGGAGGGGGTGGGGATGGGGATCTATGGGAAAGGGGGCGTTTTGCAGGCGTCATCTAAGAAACTCAGGGCAGTGAGGGTATGTATATCGGTGGTTAAACTGCATGGGCAGACCGGCAGAGGTTGACGATGGAGGCGGCGCGGCGGCGGCGACCTAGCTAGGTTTGGAGCGAGGGAGGGGTGGTGTGTATGTGTGTGAGCGGGGGATTTGGGGTGAGCGAAGGATTTGGGGTGTGTGTGTGGAGGGGGTCCAAGGTGGTTTTTGAGGAAATGTCATGGGTACAAAAAATTTTACTAGGCGGGAGTAAAATGGCAGGGCTACCGAAATTTGGATTAAGGGATCGCAGCAGAGCGGGGCGGGAGTAACGAGCATCACACACGGTTAAAACATAATAGTCGTGTGCTATCAAACAGAAAACCACTCCAGCCGAGCAGATATTTTTGAGATTGCGAGGGATGTAGGCGGGAGTAAAATGCCGGGCTCCAGTTCAAAAAAAAATTTGGGGCTACTGAAAATTTGGATCAACTGATTGAAGCAGAGCGGGAGTAACAGACATCGCACATGGTCCACACATACGAATCGTGTGCTATCAAACAGAAAAACCCTCTGCGCGGGTAGATATTTTCGAGATTACGAGGCAGCAGATATTTTCAAGAGCGGGAGGCAAGCCTCGTGGAGCCTAGTCTACTATGCTGACGTGAGTGACTGCATGGGCACAGGCGTGGCACACGAGTAGTCTAACCGAACCGTGTCTGTTGCATACCCAATCGCAGACGGTTTCTGCATCCAACTCATGTGCTCTTTATAAATTTGGCAAAAAGAATAATGCGGGAAAGGGTCAAAACACGAACACACTTGCATGTGGACTAAATATATGTACGAAAAGGGTGGTTTGATGTTCGAATACCCAATGCACAACTTTCATGTGGCACCTGCAGCACAAAGCACACAGTATTGCTAGTCAGCCACCCCCTACGAACCCCACTTCGTGTCGGCGGTAAGGGAATCCTAGCTACGAATGCATGCCCCCAGATAGTTAGGTTTGAAATCTCACCCTACCGTAACACAAAACCTATAGGAGTCCATCATATATATGGTCAAACTTCCCCTTTTGCTTCTGGACAAAGGTGGACCGTGTCCCGACCCACAAATGTGTGCTTGTGGCGGGAGATGGGTGAGACCACATACAAACCACCTGCGGGTGGCCCTATATTATATGTATGAAAAGGGTGTGGTGTGATATTTAACTATACCATTCACAACTTTGATGTGGCACGTGTGCCTCACAAAATAAACGGACTTCCCCGACCCCACGGAGGTTGCGGATAGTGCGAAGTACCCCCTCCCCCCCCATCCCCCCACCCCCACCCCACACACACCCATTCTGGGGGAGGGCATCTCACCAAGACGTACTGTAACAAGGACCAAACAAAATCCAACTTGATCGTACAACCTCTCTCGCTCATTGTTGGTCTAAGTGATATGGACATCCACACGGCCCCGCAAAATGGGCTAGCTTGTCGCCGATAAACTCGCGAGGGAGTACTGTCTGAAGACAAAACCCACTCTATGCATGTGGCCCAATTATGTATATGGAAGTGGTGTGTGTGGTGTTTGAATACGCAATGCGCAAATTTGATGTGGCACCATGCTTTGGAACCATAAAATCCCCACACTGATGGAGGGTTCACGATGCGTAGCATGCATGCGCAAAAACTTAATTAGGCCTAGAATGATCAACCTACTATACGGTAACACAAACCAAAGAAGAAGAATCCACCCTGGTAACCTTTCTCGTCATTGGTCGAAATGATGGACGTCCACGCGGGCCCACAAATATATATAGGCTTGCCGCCCATATATAACCAAGCGAGTGAGAGTGTGCAAAGATAACCATTGCATGCATGTGTCCCAAACATATTTATGGAGGTGCGTGATGCATGCATTTGTGTTGAATTAATACCTGATGCACAACATTGATGTAGTGCATGAGTTCAAAATCGCACAGGTCCCCAAACAGAGCAAGAGGTTCATGATGTGTCGTGTGCTCGCCCCCGCCCCTCGATCTAGCAGGATGGATTCATGTGTACACATGCGCTATTATATATGTAATCTCACCTATATCGCGAGACAAGCAAAAAATTAATCCCCTCCTATGTCAAAATAATTAACCTCTCTCATTGTCGGTGAAAGTGATGGACCAAGAGGGCCGACAGATGGAAGCATCGCCGATAACCACGTGAGTTAGTGCCACAGGACAACCACCATCGCTTGCATGTGTGCAAAAACATATATATGGAGAGGTGTGTGGTTGTGATGTTTTGAATACCTAATGCACAACCTTTGATGTGGCATTTGCCTCAAAAACCACAAAGTCCCCACACAGAGTGAGGTTCATGTGTGACACCTAGTATATGTTGGTCCCATCTCCCCTTCGACATGTACTATATATACTCCTACCCTAACACAGCCCTAAAAGAATTAATCCTCCTTGTTCCTCAAATGTGCCTCTCTCTCTCTCTCTCTCGTTGGGTCAAAGTGATGGAGGACGACCTCTAGCGGGCCCATAGATGGAAGCGCCGCACGTGAGTGAGTTCCTATAGGGCAACCACCGCCTGCATGGTATTGCGTGATGTTTGAATACCAATGCACAACTTTGATGTGGCACCTGCCTCGGGAACCGGAAAGTCCCCACATGGAGCAAGGTTATGACACACACACACACACACACACACATATATATATATATAGAGAGAGAGAGAGAGAGTATACATGTTGCCCCCTCTTTGACATGTACTACATACTCCTACCGTGCATATACGTAACACAAACAAAAAAAAGAACCATCCTTATTGGTCAAATTAACCTCTCTCTCTCTCTCTCTCTCTCTCTCGTTGTATGTTCAATTGATCGACGAAGACCCCGTGGGCTCGAGAGTCACACGCGAGCGAGTGTCATAGGACAACCACCACGTGCATGTTGTCGTGTGTTGTGTGATGTTTGAATACCCAATGCACAACTTTGACGTGGCACATGCCTCGCAAACCGGAAATGCACTACACAGAGGTTCACGATGTGTAGTAGATAGCCCCCTCACTTCATGCCGGTGGGAGGGACTCATGTGTACACACGTGCCCGAACTTTGATATGGAATCTCACCATGATCCGCACCGTAACACACACATGCCAAGGTGAATCCACCTTCGGTCTGATGCCTCTCGTTGTCGGTGGAAACTGAAAACCTTTGCGGGCTAACGAATGGGCATGTCGCTACTAACCGCATGAGGGAGTGTCCGAGAGGACCACCAATGCATGCATGTGGCCCGAACATGTATGTATGAAAGGGTTGTGTAATGCTTTAAATAACCAATTCACGACTTTGATGTGGCATATATACATGACTCACAAAATGATCAATAATCCCACGTCACGGAGGCTCGCGACTAGTATGTTCCTATTGACCCCCCCCCCCCCTCACACACACAGACACATATCTCGCACCACCACCTCCACTCTGAGGCATGCCAAACTTTTTCTGCAGTGAACATGTGACCAAAGGAGTGTCGTGTTAAAGTTCAAAAAAAACGGAGATCATTCGACCCGTTTTATACATTGATTGATTTCCTAGGGATTTAATGTGCAAAAATCAAATTTGAGCTACATGTGCACCAAAATGGATTGCAAAACCATATGTGTGTCCCTCGGTGCATGTTTCCTCGTGAAAGAAATTTCAAAACATTGAGAATATTAATTTTTAAAATTCAGTAAATCCAATACTTAGTTGAAATTCATGAAACTTATCGTGGTGTCATATATGGACACCAATAGACTGTGATATTGTATTTTTTTCATCAAATTTGAGACAATTTTTGATATAATCTACTTACAAACGGGAGTTTGTTAATAACTGGCAACCAATATCTCATACGGAATATTTATTCGGACCATGTGCGTTAGACCGTGCCATGCTTCGGTTAAGCAGTAAAGCGGAAGAATGAATCATCAAAAAACAAAAAAAATGCGTGCCACGCGCCTCGTGTGGCGTGCGAGCAAGCGTGAGTTGATGAGACACATGCGAGTAGTCCACCGCGCAGCCAGACCGGGAGGCGTGCGTGCAGGCGTTTGAATTGATGGGAGGCGTTTTCGCTGCGTAGTGTCATCGGCAGGCGTGCGAGTAGCTTTGTGAAATGATGGTATAGGAATGCCAGAAGTCCGCCGCGTAGGCTCACCGGGAAGCGAGACAACCTTTGACCGCTGCCCGCCTTGCTCCCACTGGTCCGTATTAATGGCACGCCCGAGCAGCCGCACCCCCCCATCCTTGTCACACACACAATCCTCTCTCTCCGCCTGCATCCTCGACACCGCTCTCAGTCCTCAAAGCCGCCAGTGTATGAGGATGTCGCCGAAGTGCCCCATCGGAGGGAGTGGCGACGCCGGGGCTGCTGAAGCACCGGAGCACGGCGTGAATATGGAGACAGAGGCTTCCATCGCTGCCGACGAGGTGGAGAACAAGGCTTCCAACAACCGAAGGCGGGTCAAGAAAGAACCGCAAGCGACTCCATCAGGCCTAGACTTCATCAGCAGCCTCCTCGATGATATGTTGACAGCCATCATATCCCTCCTCCCAATCAAATATTGGGCGAGGACAACTGCCCATTCCCGGCGGTGGCGCCCCCTATGGCTCTCCACCCCTCTCGACCTCCTCGACGCCCACGAGCTCTGCCATGGCTATCGCAAAAGCTTGGATGCGTTCTCCCAGATCCTCGGCAGTCACCATGGCCCAATCAGAGGCCTTATCACGGGCAAGTTCCGTTCCAATGGCAAGGACCGAGCCAAGCTTGACGAGTGGTTCCAATCCCCCGCCCTAGATCAGCTCGTAGAGCTCGGTTTTAATGATGGGCATATGCGCTCACTGCCAACGCCCGCGCTCCGCTTCGCGCCCATGCTGCGCCTCGCCAAGTTCATGAACTGCCATCCCCCCCCCCTTAATGACACGCCCGCTCTTTTTCTACCACGACTGAAGCACCTCGAGCTCGTCGTCGTCTACATCCCAAAGGATGACATGGAGTGCCTGCTCCGTAGCTGTACTACACTCGAGTTCCTTCGTCTTCAGGCAATGAATTGGTCGAGTAGCTTCCACATCACCTCCATGACTCTCCGAACTATTTATGTGTGTTGCTGGTGCTGCAATGAGAGATCACAAAAGGTGGACCACAATATGGTCATTGAGGACACACCTTCACTTGAGAGATTGCTTGTAGTTGATCAACAAGGTCCAACAAGAATCAATGTCATTTCTGCGCCGAAATTGACAGTGGTGGGCTATTCGTCTGTCAAATACTCCGAACTTGTTATTGGACCCACACCCGTTCAGGTACAACAGTCACCTTCTACATCTCCTTCTTGATATCAACATTATTTCTAATTTTGAAGATGTGTGTTCGTCTGTCATCCAGAAAAGCTTGACCCAGATTCTGCGCACAGTGAAGGTCTTGGCACTAGAATCTATCGGCCCCAACCTGCACAAAGTTGTCAGTTTCCTGAGATGCTTTCTGTGCTTGAAGAAGCTGTATATCGAGGTGATGTTCCTTTCCTGTTAAATGTTAACCATAAGGGAGTTCAATTTTTGGCACCTTTTCCCAAGTTTACAATGACAATGTACTACGAATTCTGAAGGAATTTTGGAGGATTTCAGGACATACACCCCCCACCCCATATTGGTTGCTTGATTCATATGGTTACAATCCATAAGCATTTCTCCTCTGGATTCATCTGTACTAGTTTTCTGGGATTTTTTCATCCACTCCAACCTCTTGTGAAGAAGGCTATATTTTTCTAGATTGTAATCAAATGCCCATGTTAATCATGTCAGATCGAAGATGGCACGTTGGTGCATTTTACAAATCCTGCAAACCAAATAGGCCTATAGTAGTGTTCAAAACTGCATGTAGGCACTAACACATTCTCTTCTTTTGCAGATAATAATAGGCCCGGTGGTGGATAATGTGATACAATATAACGACAATCACATCGAATGCCTAGATCTGCATCTCTCAAAAATTACTTTGAACTCCTACCGAGGGACCTTACCGGAGATTATATTCGCCAGGTTCTTTGTTGTCAGAGCAAGGGTGCTGAAGGTAATGAGGTTGAACATGCATTTATATAGAAAATATGAATGGTTTGTTGATCAGAGTCGGCAGCTACTGCAGAATGGAAGAGGCTCCAAAAAAGCTAAACTTCGTATTGGAACTGCATATGACAGAGTAATTGGAAGTCATTGTGTCAACCCCATACATGACTTGTCAGCGGGTGATCCCTTTGCAGAAATGACGAGGTTTCGAAACCAGCCTTACTATTTGTATTTTTAGTTTGAACCTCTCTTATATACATGTTCAGCTGATCAGCACGGGCGTTTGCAGCTGAATGAGCTGAATTTCATTTCTAATATCAGTTTGAACCTTGTAATCTTTGAATTTGAGCCATGTAGCTCTGGAATTTGAACCTTGTAATATTTCGGGCTTTTGTGGTACAATCGTTGAAATGGCATCGTATGAGACTCGTATATTGGTAGTACTATTTTGACCTTAATATGAAATAGACTTAGATTTTATTAAACATTCACGACCAAGGATCCAGCCGGAAGCAGAGCAATGGAAAACATCGTCGCAACAAGATGTAGATGATTAGATGCTCGTTTCTCCTAGTTTAGTATGCATGTAATTGCTTACTTTGGTGTGTGGAAATGTTATGTGTGTAGTCACTTATGTAATTGTATGCTTAATTTGGTTATGCAATGTTGTTCTTATAAGTATATATGTTGATGTTCTGTAGACAGAGCATATCACATCGCACACGAACCACACTAGGGAAACCTTCGGTCATGAATTCATCAATCGCAGACGGTTGTATACCAGCAAGCGTCTGCCCACAACACACACGTCTTATTCCATCACAAACAGCTCGGGTGGATCAACTGTATGCCATGTATCATCTTATTTGCCACGTATCACTGTGTCGGCCTCTGCTCGCGTCCCTTGGCGCACTCTGCTCGCCGTTAGGCGCCGCGGCGCGCTCTGCTCGCGTACCTCCACGCGCTCGGCTTGTGGACAACTTTTCCTTGCGTGTTCAACTGCTATATGCATATATATGGTTGCTCGTCGTTGAGGTGACCATGGAGCGCTCTGCTCGTGTCCCTGCGCACGCGCTCTGCCAGCGGTTGGGGCCTGCGCATGATCACGTTGGGGGCCCCATATGCATGCGGTTGCGCCGCGCACGTCGCCATGATGCAGTTACGTGCGGCACGATGGAGTTATGCGCTGCAAATTAGAACTGCCATCCAGGGGTGCGGATATTCCAGGCCGTCCGGCTTCCCCATTAATTCCCATGGCCATTATAACCTTAGTCTCTTCAACCTTTCGATCTCGCCCCACAACACAACAAGCACACCCACGATGACACATACAGAGAGGATATCTAGCGGCACTCCAATGGAGTTCGGCGAGCATAAAGTGGAGACCCACGCAAGGGAGACGGATCTCTCGGTGGTGTACACCATCGACTCGTCCGTGGTGGAGGACTACATCAACACCGTGGAGCAGTTGCTTGCTCGAGACAAGTACATGGTGGTCGACATCGACCTCCAGTACACCGGCGGTCGTCCCGGCAAAGATCAGAAGGTTGCCGTCGCCCAGTTGTGTGTGCGCCATCATGTCCTCATCTACCACTACTGCATGGCCATAAAGCCTTGCGACCGTTTCGCCAGGTTTGTCAACAACACCGACTACAAGTTCGCTACGGTGGAAACCTCCGACGATGTAAAAGCGCTCATGGTTACGGGCTTGGCCTGCAAGAACCTTGTCGAAATCCGTGACCACTACACGGTCTGGGGTAGCATGAAGGACTCCCTGGTTGAACTCGCCTCGACCATCATCGACCCCTACTACGAAAAGATGAAGCAGGATGCCAACAAAACAAGTCTCGTATCCTGGCACCGGGCCTGGATGCGGCAACTGGATGAACCTCACCTCAGGTTCGCGCCCAAGAGCGTGTACGCATTCTATGAGATGCACAGGCGGATCGTTGACATGAGGAAGTGCCTCGTTCCCAAAATCGACGCGGCCGGACCGAGCCACAAGCAAAGCAATAGCGGCAAGCGTCACAAGGAGTAAATGATGATCAGATGATCATTTATCCTAGTTAATTATGCATGTAATATACAGTTTACTTTGGTGTGTGGAAATGTCAGGTGTGTAGTAGCCATCTATGTAATTATGCATGTAATAGTTTACTTCGGTGTGTGGAAATGTCATGTGTGTAGTAGCCACCTACGTAATTCGATGTTTAATTTGGTTATGCAACCATGTCCTTATAAGTGTGTATATATATATGTTGTTGTTCAGTATGCAATCCCATCGCACAACACACACGTCTTATTAGCAGCAATTGTCTGTGTTATTATCGGTCTTCGCACACATTTCTAATTACATACTTGTTTGCCGCGTATCACACATCTTGTTAAATTGAATCGTTTCTATTCGCTTCGCTCAACGCAAACAGTTCATCCGAGTGGACTGTTTGCCCTCTATCGCACACACCTTGGTCTGGCTGACCGTTTCTTTTGTTCCACCTAATCACAAACAGTTCATCCGAGTGAACTGTATGCCGTCAATCGCACACGCCTTGATCTGGCTGACCGTTTCTGTTCTATTGCGTAATCACAAATAGTTAATTCGAGTGAATTGTATGCCGTACATCGCACACACTTTCATCTGGCTGCCCATTTCTATTGTTCTGCCTCATTCCAAACAGTTCATCGGAGTGAACCGTATGCCCCGCATCGCACATGCATCTAAAATCTGAACCGTGTTTGATGTATCCGCCATCGCAAACGTTTTGCATCCTTTTTTACGGTTTTTTCCATCACCGTTTGCGATTAATGCATCGCACACAGTTTCGTCAAAGGGTCTCTGATCGTAGTGTCGCGTTAGCAGCATCCTGCAGTAGTGACTTTACGTGCATGCATAGGGAATCATAAACCTTGACACCAATATTCTTACTAAACCACAAATACTCACTAGCATAACTCACATATTATCATCTCCATATCGCAAAACTGTTTCAAGGAATCAAACTTATCATATCCAGTGATCTACATGAAAGTTTTCATTATATCCTTCTTGAATATCCATCACATTAGGACCAAATTCATATCATGTGCATATTACCATTACTATTATCAAATCTCAAAATAATATAGGTGAAGCATGAGAGTTCATCTATTTCTTCAAAATATAATCACCGTTGTGCTCTAAAAGATATAAGTGAAGCACTAGAGCAACTGCCTAGCTCAAAAGATATAAGTGAAGCACATAGAGTATTCTAACAAATCACGAAAAATGTGTGTCACTCTCAAAAAGGTGTGTCCAACAAAGATGATTGTGAAAAACTAAAAACCAAACAAAGCAAAGACTCGTATAATACACGATGCTCCAAGCAAAGCTTGTATCATGTGATGAATAAAAATATAGCTCCAAGTAATATTACCGATGGTCGGTAAAAGAAAGAGGGGATGCCTTTCGTGGCATCCCCAACCTTAGTTGCTTGGGAGTCCTTGAATATTACCTTGGGGTGCCTTGGGCACCCCCAAGCTTAGGCTCTTGCCACTCCTTATTCCTTCATCCATCGTGATTTCGGTCAAAACTTGAAAACTTCAACACACAAAACATAACAAAACCTTCGTGAGATCCGTTAGTATAATAAAGCAAATCACTACTTTAAGTACTGTTGTAAACCCATTCATATTTTATTATTGCATTATACCCCCCGATACAATCCATAGATTCATCAAAACAAGCAAACAACGCAACAAAAACAGAATATGTCAAAAACAGAATAATTTGAAGTAATTCGAATAATGATCATACTTATGTAACTCCAAAAATTCTGTGAAATTAGTACAACATGGGCAATTTGTATATCAATCATGTGTAAAAAAAATCAGAATTTTATCAGGCTCCAGAAAATTTTAACAATTCTGCTACTGGACGACAAAGTTTCTGTTTTGCACAGAATTAAAGCAACTATCATCCAAATCATCCCAAAGGATTTACTTGGCACAAACACTAATCAAAACACAACCATAACAGCAGCATAATTGTGTGCACTAAAAAAACAGAAAATAAAATAAAATTAAGATAACTATTGGGTTGCCTCCCTACTAGCGCTATTGTTTTACGCCCCTAGTTAGGCGTAATGCATAGGTTCAAGTGTTGTCATCCTTCTTCTTCTTTTCAAGGGATGTGTTCTTATCAGGAGGCTTTTCAAAGACAATATGAAACACATCATCCATAGAAATTTTAGCATTACTAAGTTGACCGTCCTCGAATCCCTCTTGATTCCCCATTACAATCCAAGGATACTGTTTATTAATACCATTGAAAACTTGTTGAATTATATTTAAGGGAGGGACCTCCTTTTTGGTATTCTCATCAAAATTGTGATCATCGCGAAATAAATATCTCAACAAGTAATCTTCATTCTATAGGATCTCATCTATCACTGGTTTTTCATGATTCATATTATAAAAGTCGAAGATCTCTCTAGCTTCCCTCACTATGTAATCAAATTCATTCCTGAGGACAAGGGTAGCTATCCTCTTAGCCCTAGGATTTTTTATAACTGGCAACTCATAAAATAATATTTGCAAGGTAGGATGGGTACGGATAAATCTCCTCTCAAGCTTAAGAATAAGTGCAGAAATAGCTTCGGCATAATTTTTGGTCCTTTTAAGTATATATAGGAGCATCATCACAAGCCAAAGTTCTAGTGCAATTAAATAAATTCTTGGATAACACTTTTTCCTATAACATTCCCATGTACCATCACAAAAGTTTTAGCATCTAAAATGGTAGGAATTTCAATTTTAGGAGTTTTACCATCCTCACTTTTTTCCATACCAAAATCAGCCATGATAGCAACTTCAAGCAAAAAGGCGAACAAGAAAAAAGGCAAACGGAAAATATTTTTGTTTTTTTGTAAAAATGTTTTAGAAGTGGGGGAGATGAAAATGAGAGGCAAATGGCAAATAATGTAAATGCAAGTAGATGAAAGTTTATGCTTAGGTACTTGATAGATGTTGATGATGTCTCCCTGGCAACGGCGCAAAAAATTCTTCCTGCTACTTGTGAGCTGCGTTGGGATTTCCTCGAAGAGGAGGGGATGATGTAGTATAGTAGAGATAAGTATTTCTCTCAGTTAAGAACCAAGGTTATCAATCCAGTAGGACAACCACGCAACACCTTGTTACCAGTACTTGCACACAAAATAACAACTACTTGCACCCAACAGAAACAAGGGCTTGTCAATCCCATGGTGATTAATTGCAAGGATTAAATCTCGTAGTGATAGATAGATAATGAAAATACAAAATAAAATAAAGAAACGAAAAATTTGCAGCAAGGTATTTTTGGATTTTAATATATGATAAAAGTAGACCTGGGGGGCCATAGTTTTCACTAGAGGCTTCTCTCTTGAAAATAGGATACGCTGGGTAAACAAATTACTGTTAGGCAATTGATAGAAAAGTGAATAATCATGACGATATCCAAGGCAATGATCATGTATATAGGCATCACATCCGAGACAAGTAGACCGACTCCTGCCTGCATATACCACTATTACTCCACCCACCGACCGCTATCCAGCATGCATCTAGAGTATTAAGTTCATAAACAACGGGGTAACGCCTTAAACAAGATGACATGATGTAGACAAAGCAAACTTATGCAAGAATGAACCCCATCTTTTTATCCTTAATGGCAACGATACAAATACGTATCATGTCCCTTTCTGTCACTGGGATTGAGCACCACAAGATCAAACCCATCACAAAGCACCTCTCTCGTTGCAAGAAAAATCTATCTAGTTGGTCAAACAAAATCAATAGATCGGAGAGAAATACAAAGCTATAATAATCATGCATAAAAGAGTTCATAGAAGACTCAAATAATATTCATGGATAATCTGATCATAAACTCACAATTCATCCGATCCCAACAAACATACCGCAAAAAGTGATTACATCGAATAGATCTCCAAGAACATTGAGGAGAACATTGTATTGAAGATCAAAGAGAGAGAAGAAGTCATCTAGCTACTAACTATGGACCTGTAGGTCTGTGGTAACACATCATCGGAAGGGCAGCAAGGTTGATGTATAGCCCCTCCATGGTTGATTCCCCCTCCGACAGAGTGCCGAAAAAGGCCTCTAGATGGGATCTCTCGAGAACAGAAGCTTGCGGCGGCGAAAAAAGTATTTTGGGTGGCTCTTTGTTGGTTTCCCGATTTTAGAGAATTTATAGAGGCGGAATTAGGTCAAAAGGGTGAACATGGGCCCCATGAGCCACCAGGGCGCACCCTGGTGCCTCGTGGGCTCCTCCTTCTTCTTCTAGCCATCTCCCGAAGCTTCCAGAGTCTCTTTTGTGCAGAAAAAAATCTCCAAAAAGTTTCGTGGCATTTGGACTTCGTTTGGTACTGATATTCTAAAAAACAAAAACAAAAAACTGGCACTGGGCACTAAGTTAATAGGCTAGTCCCAAAAAATGATATATAATTGCTTGTAATTGAATATAAAACATCCAAGATTGATGCTATAATAGCATGGAACAATCAAAAATTATAGATACATTGGAGACGTATCATGCACCAGCCCCCCAAGGGCCCATGCGGCTAAGGCGGGCAAACCCTAAAAGGAGGGGGGCACCCCCTGGCTTGGAGGGGGCCTGCCGCCCCCTTGGCTTGGAGGGGGCACCGCCCCCTTGGCTTGTAGGGGGGTCAAGGTGGCCGCACCCCCTCACCCCCTATATAAAGAGAGTGGAGGTGTTGGGTGCCACCACCAGAAGACCTGGCTGTTGCCTCCCTCTTTCCAACCATCTCCTCGCTCCGCAGCTGCTTGGCGAAGCCCTGCTGAAATTCCACCACTACCGCACCCCTCACCCCCTATATAAAGAGAGGGGAGGTGCTGCGCGCCACTACCAGAAGCCCTGGCTGCCGCCCTCCCTCTCTCCCACCATCTCCTCGCTCCGCAGCTGCTTGGTGAAGCCCTGCTGAGATTCGACCACCACCACCATGCCGTTGTGCTGCTGGCCTGGATCCCATCTACCTCTCCCCCTCGCTTGCTGGATGAAGAAGGAGGAGACGTCACCGAGCCTTACGTGTGCACATCTCGGAGGTGCCGTTCATGCATCACTCGATCGGATTGGATCGTAAAGAATACAACTACGTCAAGCACATTCATTGTACGTTTCCGCTTTCGGTCTACAAGGTTATGTAGACACACTCCCACTCGTTGCTAGGATCTCCTAGATTAGATCTAGGGTGAATCCATAGGATTTTTTTTTGTTTTCCATGCAACGTTCCCCATCAGGTGGATAAGTTGAACATTAACACTGTCAATTTTAAGTTCCTTCTCCCATGTTTTGAGGCCATGTCGGGTCTTAAGATTAAATTTGATAAAAGTGAGGTCGATATTTTAGGTTACTCGGCAATCGAACAACAGCGGATTGCGGACAACTTGAATTGCATGTTGGTAGTCTTCCCCATATCGTATCTGGGGATGCTGATGTCTGGCTCGAGGGTCCTTCTGGGCGAATTCGACCTGCTTATGGGGTGGGTCTCATCTCGGGTAGAACCTTAGTGTGGATGGTTTACTTCTAAGGGGAGTAAGTCTGTTCTTATTACCTCTAACCTCTCTAGTCTCCACGTGTATATGATGGGGATGTATATCCTGCTGGAGGATGTTCATAGCTCGTTTGATCTGGATCTTGCTAGATTCTTCTCGCAGGCGGCGGCCGGCCGGCAGAAGTACCATATGATCAAGTGGGCAGACATATGTATGCCAAAGGACCTGGTGGCCTTGGAATCCTCATATCCCCTCGCATGAATGTGGCCCTCATGTTGCGGTGAGTCTGGCGGATCATGCAAGGGGAGGGGGCTTGTGGCTGTAGCTTCTGCAAGCCAAGTACCTTAAGGGCGAGCCCCTCCTTGCACGTTCGCGCTCTGCCGGTTCCCAATTTTGGAAGTCCATCAAGCGGATCAAGCATGATATTTGCCTCGGAGTTTCCTTCACTATGAAATGGAGAAGGAACCCTATCCTGGCTTCATCACTGGGTTGGAGGCGAGCCGCTTCGGGTAGGCTTTCCTAGCTTATTTGCTATTTGTGTTGATCCAATGCCATTGGTCGCCGCAGCCGCCAGAATGGGCATTGGAAAATCTTTTTCCGACGCACATTTGGGCAGGCGGAGACCGTAGAGTGGGCTAGGTTGCAGGCAGCCCTCCACCGGTGATCCCAGACTATCCGGACACCGTTTCTTGGAGTCTCTCACCTTCGGGTGTATTCTCTGTGAGGTCGGCATACCAGGCGTTCCCGTGGACTGCGCCTCTGTGGAAGGCCACGTTGCCCCTGAAGATCAGTATCTTTTCGTGGCAATTGTTGCTGGACCGGCTCTTCTCTAGGACGGAGGTGCTTAAGAGGCACGGGCCTGGTAATGGCTTGTGCCCCCTCTATGATGTCCAGGAGACCGGGTCCCACATACTTTTCTCATGCAGTGCGGCGTGTGCCCTCTGGAGTTTTGTCGGAGTAAATGACCACGGGTAGCCCCATCAGCTCCCTTTGGTATTTCAAGACATCGGGGCAGGCTGCGCCCCTCAAACATCAAGGACAAAGGACCACCTTCTTGAGGCCGGCTGGTCCAAGCAGCCGGATGCCGGGAGGCGGCGGAGTCCACAAGACGGCGATGAAGTAGGCCGACTCCTGGCAGGCGGCCTCCTGGGATGCCGAGTCCTAGCAGGCGGCCCCTCGCGCCCTCAAAGTCAGCGCCAACACAAACATGATGAGACAGGGCATGGCTACAGTACAGGCCTACCACCCCCGAATCCAGGGCAGAACGTGACCACAGTACTGCGAACCGGGCAGGCATCCTGCGCCCAACGCATGACTGTTGCCATGCCACTCATGACATCACCCATGGCAGAGGAGGCCATGCTCCCGCGACGGGCGGTCGGTACGGCCCGCAGGCGGCGGGCCCTACCTGTCCGTGACAAGCCAGAAGGCGGCGAGCCCAGACCAGTCGGCTTAGTGGGAAGCCGGCTCCCAGCAGGCGGCCCTCCTCCTCCCTCGAAGTCTGTGCGCCATTAACCAGATGCGACGGGGTATGGCTACAGTGAGCCCCCGCCAGGCGGCGGGACTGTATCCACGCTCCCCCTGACGAAGCCTTCGTCATCAGGGGCAATGCTACAGCATAAAGTAGTCAACGCGGCCCGAAGATGATGGGACCCACCTGTCGGCTGAGATCGCGGCAGTCGGCGGACCCACCAGGCGGCGGGCCCCGGCGGTCGGCGGAGAAGCCAGCGACCAGTGACGCTGACTGCCGGGCCCCGCATCTGGCCAGATTATCGTTGTACCCCTGGGGGGTAGGCTTATATAAACCCCCCAGATCACCCCATGCAAGGGGTTGGCTCCTTGGCAGAGGCCTCGTCGAGCACTCTCAGCACCACACACGCACGCAAAGAGAAAGGAGTAGAGCTAGCCTTGCTCTTCTTCCTCCTCCAGCCAGACAGCTCAAGGAGCAAGCTTGTAGCTACCTGTTGAAGTAGTGATCATGCGGAGACCCCGCAGAGCAGGACTAGGGGTGTTATCTCCTAGGAGAGTCCCGAACCTGGGTAAGATTCGCAAGCGTACGCAGTCTCGCTCACTCCCGCTTCTAGAGCCCGGCGACGTACTTTTGTCCCCATCCATGATAAGCCATCCTTTGGCATATGTCGCACGATACCCCCGACAAGTTTCGTCCGCGAGGCCTTGGAGCCTGACTTGGGGGCCCCAGACCTTGCGAGGTTCCTAGATACCAGAGCTAATCCGACCAGACGGCAGCGCCGCCTTTTCTTGCTTTATTTTTCGGCGAGGACGTGGACTCTATGGACAACGTCTAATAAAATGGTGATTGAGAGGGTCTTCTCTCGGCAGGCCTCTAACTCATTATTCAAATTCCTTACTTTCTTGCAGCACTGGCCCCCCACTATCTAGATAGCGTGACCACAATTGTCTTGGGCTCATGCTGGATGCGCTTCTGGCTACCGCCCGCCATCTCTCCTCTCCGCAAAGCTGTTGAGCCTGCTGCCACTAAGTGGCTTTTTTATCTTATTTCTTCTGTGTTTTCTTTGGGCGTGACTGTGCCGTTGCCCCAGCCGTATTTGCTGCTTTGTCACTCTTGAACTGGTTGTATGGATGTTGGTTTTATTTATAAAGTGGGGCGAAAACCTGTTTCAAGAGGATTATTTTTTTTCATGAACCTGACATCATCAGTAGTACACACACTAGCAATTCACATCAAAGGGAAGAGAGGACATTCTCAGCGAGGCTACATAAGACCAAGTTCCAGCAGCATGGCGGCCGTATCGATCAGGTATGTATAGTACATGCACGTTAACCAATCCAGGCAGGTAGCTCCAGACGGACAACAATGGATAAGTGCGAAAGACAGTTATCATTCATCTAGCCTACGGAATATGAAAAAACCGAGGCAACAGGATCCTCTCGACGAACCGCATCACCATCTGCGAGTGAGGATGTTCTAAGACATGAATGTCCAGGAAGTCGATTCTCAGCGCCAGGTCCCACGTCAACTCCGGGCAGTGCTGATCATCGCAAACACAAACATGTTAGTAAACTATCGACCCATGAGAGAGACGTACTTAAACGACGATCGACTAACATGCATGCATGTCGAGATGTGACAGAAGGTGACAAAGCAAGCTACTACTTACAGTGATGCCTGTCTTGAGCAGACTGCAGAGGACCAAGTTGCCAGGGGTGTGCTGCACCAGACCTTGGAGCTGTTGTTGGGGCAGGTCAAGAAAAGCCCTGAGCACGATGGGCAGCAGCTCGGCCCGTGGCGAACCTGTCTCCTGGTTCAGGAAGCAGTGCTGCACGACGTAGTTCCCGAACTGGTCGCGGGACAGGAGGGCGACGTGCCGCATGAGCTCGCGCACGAGGTTCTGCCTGAACGGAGTGCTGCCGCGGCCGAGGACGCGCTGCACGAAGTAGTTGCTGCGTGGTGGCGAGTCCCCATGCATAAATATGCATCAGTATTGAGAGCGGGCAAAATCAACAAGAACACTACTAGTAATTGAGAATCACCGAACAAGTTTAGAGCCAGAACTGCGTTAACCTGTATCGTCCCGTGGCCAAATCTGTGGCGCGGCCCCTGGCGATATCCTGGAAACGCCGGAGCTCGTCGCCTTCCGCGTGCCGGACGCAGGTACACAGGCACATCGACCCGAATGGCCACCGCAGCTTGTTTTCGATGGTCTCCAAGGCGTGCAGGACCAGGGCCTGAAAGGAAACCAACCCGATCAGAAGAGAACAACATATGTATGATGATGCGAGTCCATGCAAATCCGTATCAGTGATCGAAGTGGTTGCTGCTATTGCGGCTGGCATTGCTTACCCTCGTCTCCTGGTAATGCATACTCTTAAAGCACTGCTCAAGCAGCTGGTACCCTGCGAACTGGTCCATCACGCGCTCATGCACGAAGCGGCCGAGGAGCCACACGGACAGGTCGTCGTGCGGCGCCACCCCCGCGATGAGCATCTTCAGAGAAGTCACCCTGCGTTGCATTGCAATGCACCAGGCAGATGCAGGCAACACGAGTTCAGCAGCAGGTTTTCACCACGTACAAGACACAACTCTAGTACCATACTCATACTGCTAGTAGCACTACTTCGTCCCTAGCTACTTCATTTTGTTGTACCCACACCCACAGTAATAATTGGCCACAAAACCACCGCAGGTGTTGCTGCGATCGAAACTGCTTGTTTGATAAGCTAGTAGCTAGCTGTTTATGCTACAGAGATGTTAATTTTAGTAACTTTTTTTAGCACTGTTAATTTAGTAACTGTAGTTTGGACATGCGAATCACAATGGTAAATTACTTCTGATCAAACTAGCCGCACTGAAATAGCAGGAAGTCATTGATCGGTGAACGTACCCGTCGTCGGTCCTGGAGACGAGGTTGGGCTCCACGGCGGCTTGCACGATGCGTCTCAACTCCTCGTCCCGCCAACGGCAGATGCGCAGCAGCGCTTCGAACACCGCATGCCCCTGCCTGTTCCCCATGATCCTGTGCGCGCGGTGCTCGAACCCGGCGAGCACGCACTGGCGCATCTCCTCGCCACCGTGGTCGAGCAGGTGGACCACGAATGCCGAGGACTCCGGGCGGGACATCAACAGCTGCTCCAGCCTCGTCGGGGAAAGGAGCAACTCCGTTTTGAACTCCTCCAGCCTCGGATCTTCGTGAATCGGTGGCTTTGGCTCTTCCGAGCGAGAGCTCGAGGCCTCGCCCCCCGCATAGCATTGTGGCGGCTGCGGCCCAAACTGCGGCCCGTGGTGCGGCGGCTGCGGCCAGGTCTGCGCCGCGTACCTCTGCTGCTGCAGCGGCGGCTGCGGCCAGGTCTGCGCCGCGTACCTCTGCTGCTGCGGCGGCGGCTGCGGCCAGGTCTGCGCCGCGTACCTCTGCTGCTGCGGCACAAACTGCGGGTGCGGCGGCGGGATCGGTCCCGGCTGCTCTTGTCTCGAAGACGAGGCGCCGCCGCGGATCGGATCGTCGTGGTGGACGCGGAGGAGCGGGAGCGTGGGGTGGGGCCAGTCGTGGCCGTACACGCCGCTCCCGTCGCGCGGCGAAGGGCTGGAGCCGCGGGACGCGTCCACCCGCGCGCGGCGCGGCGAATCCGTCAAGTACAGCTCCCCCATCCTTCGCTCCGGCGACTCGAGCCCGAAGGGAAGCGCGTTCGCCGCATGATCCTTCGCTGCGGCCACCGGCGTAGGAGGGCGCGGGGAGGGACGGCTTGCTCGGATCCATGGCTTGTACTAGTTGCGATTGCTCTGGGGATTCGGATGGCTGGGATTGGGGAAATGGAGATTGAATGAATTGGACGAGAGCTTGCACTGCGTGTTTATATAGTGGAAGAGAGGCGGCGGCCGGGTTGAGGGTGAGAAAAGGACACCCGTCCGAGCTATACGGGGTGGGGAGGGAGGGAGGGGCCAGTTGGCACGGCACCCTACCAACTGAAGTTCGTTAAGGTCTGATCGTATAATTGTGTCATTGACTGACAGTCTGGCACGTTCAACGCATGGCCTTCTAGTTTCAATAACATTTTGGTGCTCACGGAAGACCATTCGTAAATTTTAATGCACTTGACCGTATGTTCTTGGGTTAGAAAGATGAGGCCTGACCATGCTCGTGTAAATGGAAGGGATTGACACCTACAAATCTACTTTGTTTCATGCATGCAAGTACATGGACATGGGAAGGATGTATATTGTAGGAGGCACGTTTGATAAATGATAACCTCTTCTTATTAAGCCATGCCGGCGATATTTTTAGTATTGCTTAATCCACATCATTGTCTCTTTCGTCGTTTTGGCTACGTAGAGAAATGCATCTTTTTTTTTCCGGGAAAACTTCTGATCCATTCATTTTTAATCATGACACTACAATGAACAACAGAAATGATAAAAACTAGAAGCTTTTAGCGCGCTTTGCTGCGCCGAATAATGTTCTGTATGTATTTTTGTTTCTAACTCATAAGCTTTTAAGGTATGAGCTTTCGAGAGGTGTTTTTCTTTCCAAAAATTGGGATTTAAAGTCATCAACAACATCAGCTTCCAACTATGACAACAACAACTCTGCCAAATATCATCACTAACCACTATGAATTCACATTAAACTCCCAACCAACTTAGGAAAAAAAACTCACAAGCATCTCCAAAGAACACAACAAAATGGAATGGATCTAAGAGAGTAACAACTCAAACAATCTCAAGAGCTTATTCCTGTTGGGTTTCATGCACTTTATGCAAGAACTATAGACAGAGTAACACTACATAGAGCTTGATCCCCTGAAACTATCGCAACATCAACTTCTTGCTTTAGAGTAGTTGTATAGGCACACAACAAGGAGTGATATCTTGAGATAAATGGCTCCATGCCCTTCCCTCTTCCTTTGTCGTAAGTGATTTAAGTTGAAGCTCAAGAACAACTTTGATACTGTTACATCACACAGTAACTCAACAACAAGTAAATTAAGGACAAAATCACATTCGATATATACTCACATACGTTGTTCTTTGTTGCTTTATAATCCACATTGTGTCAATGATTCCTCTTATAGTTCCAGGGATGAGATCACATTTGCAAACATAAGATATCATTAACCGAGATCATCGCAAAATAAATTGACCAAGCAGTCCTTATAAAATCTTAATAGAAACAACTTACCAAGGTTTGTGAAAATGCGAGACTCACAAAATAGTAGTGTTTCTTACAACTAAAACAACGATTGTTGTTCCATAATAGCATTAAGGAGCTTCGCCTATAGGACCAGGAAAATACACTTATGGTTTGGCACCAACATTGTAGCACCCATCATCTGAACACGGCCAACACATCGTCGTTGCAGTGCACTATATGGCCTCCATATGGACTATGACCTAATCGGTTATAAGAGCTCCACATAAGAAACTAATCCTAGACCAAGAATTAAAAATGGATAGAGAGAAGAAAATATGGCAAACCTTGTAATTGTTAGAAAATCTAAAAGTGACATGAGCATGTTAGTAAAATGGTAAAAACTTGGTGTGAGTCAATAATTTGCACATGCATGTATGCATTAAGGTGTCCATCTAAAGAAAGCAACATATTTGTGTAGCTGGCATGAGAGTGACCCACATGCAAAGAAGAGATCAAGTACAAAATGGGAATTGCAACCCGGTCTAAGCACTAATTAAAAATTAACATCATGAACATATGTTCTAAGCTACCATATAATTTTCTAAGCGAATTCAGTTAAGTATCAGTTGTGCTAACTTAACACAAACAATAACAATTTCTAAAGTATTATTTACATGACATCTAATTATCGCAAATTAAGGGTATCTATTGAAAAGATGGCCAACTCTATGACCTAGACAGATGCTTCAATTGTACTTTCTAGCTTTGCTAGATCTGGATTGCATGTATAATTAGCTGGCTAGTAATACTACATTGCCCATTGCACATGTATAATTTTTACACCACGCCGACCTCGATCAGGCTAAAGACCATCCATTGAAAACATAGGTAAAACACATGACCACATGGCCACTTAAGAAAATGCCAATTTCTCCAACAACACAACATGAATGGACATAGAGAGACAACTTCAACACCACACAACATCTTGCTCAAAAGAAATACTCTTTTTTCCTAAAATATCTACAGTCCACAACTCCACATTGAAAAACGAAGATACACAGTTATAATTATTTCTGTAGCAACCATTGGAAGTTTGAATTGTTCACATACACGGTTATAGTTATAGTACTTTTTACCTGCAACAAATTTCAGTAGGAATCATTGGAAGTTTGAATTGTTCACATACACAGTTATAGTTATCTCTGTAGTTTAGGATAGTACCCCTATTTGCTTAGCAAATTACAGGCAAACCGACACTGCCATCCCCATGCCTGAAGCGGTCAAAGGAGTCCCACGACTCGCTCCATCTCTCCCCTCTCGATCCCCCACAGCGCCGCTTGGATTCGAGGGTAGACGCTACCGCACAGGAGCTCCAACCAGCCTGCTGCCCTCCCAGCCCGCTAGCCCTCCCGTCTCTCGGCTGCTTATCCCGTCGCTCGGTCCCTTCTCTCGTCGCCCCACCTGGCTGACGCTCGCCGCCCCTCTCGTCGGCGTTGCGGGGAGGAGAGGAGCTCGTCGGTGTGTGCTTCCTCCACCACGCGGGAAGGAGAGGAGGCCTCCACTTGCTTGCCACCGTTCACTGCTTCCATGGCTCGACTGCATGGCTGCCTCCGCTTCCTCATTGCTGGAGCCCGCGACCTAAGGTTTCTCATTGCTAGAAACCGCGAAACCTGCCCTTCCCTCGCCTCGCCGAAAGCCTCGACCCAAACGCGCGGGTTTACACGCTAGGGTTCCAAAAAACTAACACATTTTAATTTTTCTCAAAAAAGTACCAAACGCGCGGTCGGCTGTTTCAAAAAACCCCAAACCTCAGTGACTAGCGTTTTAACCATTTTCCTGACCGACTGGGCCCATCGGACAGGCCACGTGGCCACGCACGCTCACGACACGGCAGTTGACGGCCGTTAGGCCGACCGGTCCAGTCAGAATAGGGTAAATACCCCTCCGTCGGTTGGGCTATCTCCTGCTCACTCACTCTCCCACTCCCCTTCTCCCACTCCCCTGCTCCAGTATGAGCTCGCCGCCGCTCGCCGTCTTCGAGGCCGGCCGCTATCGACTGCTTGCCGCCATGCCTTCCTGGAACGACGAGGAAACGACCTCCGGCGATGATTGCGAGGTCGTCAACATGGACATGGGACTTATGGTAAGTTTTTCCTTGCCACCTAGGGTTAGGGTTAGGGTTAAATGCTAGTAGGCCTAGGCTACAACTATGGATCTTGCTTAGAGGGTTGTTGTCTCTGTGATATGGTTCTTGATTAGTGAGGGTGGGGGTTGGTTGTAGGATTGAGCTAACTTAGGGTTCATCTGTGTACAGTGTTAGGGTTCTTGCTGATTTGGGGATTTGTTGAGTGTTTAGGGTTAATGAACAGTGCGAGTTGATTGTGCTTTTGAGTGGTGATTGAAACCAGTGTTTTTTTGGGTTTTTTTTTGTTGCAGGAGGAACCAGACACCATTGTGGAGCCCCTTTTCTGTGGCCAACTTGAGCTTGCTGAACCCAAGTGCATTCTGCACCACATGAGGCCTGTTAAGCGTGTTGCTTTTGAAGGCATTGTAACAGGAAGGCGTTTCTATGGCTGCCCGGTCTAGGTTAGATGTCAATTAAGTTTGTTACATATGGATGTTCAGTGGAGCACATGATGCAACAGTTTGTTACTGATATGACAGTAGTTGTTATTTCACTTATGTTTTTCTTTGTTACTTTGCAAACTTAATCATGACATTGAAATAACTTATCATATCTCATTTATGTTATTCATTGTTAGAAAATTTCAAGTTAATCATGGCATTGAAATAAGCTACTACTCCACTTGTAATAACTTATCACATTTACAAATGCAGGAAAATGGTGCGAATTGTGGTGTTGTAGAGTGGGTTGATGGGCCTTGGCCTCCTGTTCTTCAGAGATGTTTGTGCAAGCTATGGGAAATGTTCCATGAGCAGAACCTAGGAAGGGTACTTGACAAGGAGAAGTTTGAGAAGGAGTTGTCCAAGGTTAAGATTGAACATGAAAGGGAGTTGGCCAAGCTTAAGATTGAAAATGACAAGCTTTGCATTGAGTACACCAAGCTTGTTGATGATGTATTCAAGATGTTTGATTGGCAGGATGGTAGGGTGGACAAGAAGGTGAACAAGAAACAAGTGGAGGAGGAAGAACTTGAGAAGAAGAAGAAGGAGGAGGTAGAGGAGAAAGCTAGGTTGGAGGTGCAGATGGAAAAGCTTAAACTTGCAAATGAGCAGAGGTGCATTTTGCAGAGCAAAGATGATATCATCAAGAACACCATGAAGGCTATAAAGGATGTTGAAGTTGACAGAGATCTTCTTAAGAAGGAGAAGGCAAAGCTTGAGCAAGTTGTTGCTGAGCTGCTGAAAGATGGGTATGGCAGCATGGAGAAGTTAGAGCAAATCAAGGCCATCCTTGAGTCATGAAGTTGCTGTGAAATGTTGGTGAAGTACATCCAAGGCCTATATATAAGGATGTGGCCTAACTGTCTCAAGTGATTATATGGGTGTACATTTTGGGGGGATGTGAAGTTAACCTAGGGTTTGGCACTGCATTTGAACTTTAGTGTCTTATGTAAGAACCATATTTGCTATGTTCTTAAGTATGTTGTAATGGATCTCCAATGCTATGGTATTAAGGAGTAAGTGTTGTAATGGATCTTATGTGTTGTTGGCCACTTGTCTCTATTAATCTTCTATGTTATCTGTATATTTAGAGCTCATATATTTATGTATAGGGGTGTTGGGCTTAGTGGGCCAACCAAATGCAACTGCCCTAGGCCTACTAAAACCCACCCCCTCCACCACTATCAATATAAACCCCTCCCCACATCGGCCACCCTTTCCCAGCCACTCCATCAGCCGCCACCCACTTCAAACCCTAGAGATGGATCCTGATCCGGACATGGGAGATGTCACAGAGGAGGAGGGAGAGGCCATGGAGGTGAGGCCTCCAGCAGCACAGCAGAGGAGGAGGAGGCGCAGGCAGAGGAAGAGGTGGCCGCCCAGGATGAGCAGGAGCTTGAGTACAACCGTCGGCTCTCCGATAAGGTGCTGGAGAAGTGCAATAATGAAGAGCTTGAGCTTGTTTTCCCTAGTGGCAGGGGAAGGAGCTTCATGCAGATCATTGCTTGGGCGAGGAGAAGAGCAGTGATGGCTCCTCATCCAGCTACTAGGGCTAAGTGGGCTCGTTTCTTCCAGCGTTATGACTGATTTGTCCCTCTATCTATCTATCTATCTATCTATCTATCTATCTATCTATAAGTGGTGTTCTTTGTAAGAGATCCGGATCAGAATCAATATGTATGCTACTCTGAATCAGAATCAATATGTATGCTACTCTAAATCTGTGTATGCTACTCTGAATTTATTTATGCTACTCTGAATCAGTGTATGCTAGTCTCAATCAATATATGTTGATGAATATCTCTGAATCAACCTAACTGTTCACACTTCACAGTTCAACCTAACTGTGAATAGGCATGCTCATCTTAAAGCACACAAGTAAAATAACTGACTGAATCAACACCAGATTAACTATCTGAATATCAACACCAGATTAGCAGTTCAAATGAACTCAAGTTCAGACACAGACAAGCACACAAGAAAGTATAGTTATTACAAACCATAGCAGTTCAACCTAAAGACACAAATCCAGCAATATTTGTTCACTGACATAAACACAACCAGCCCAAATGAACTCAAGTTCAGACACAGACATGCTAGCTAGTTACCACTAGCATAAAAATAGTCTTTCAGCCTCCCACTTGGCTTCCTGATCCTCTTTGACCCAGCCTAGATAACAGTTGAAGTTGATTGCCTTGGTGCAATGAATGTTCTTCTCTGGGCACTTGCAGACCTGGTGTTCTTTGCTGGAGATGTTGTAGATGAGGTGTTCTTTGCAGGAGAAGAAGTGTTGGTGCTTTTCTTTGTAGCTGGTGCTGTTGCTGGTGCTGGAGAAGTGTTAGTCCTGCTCCTCTTAGCTAGTCCTTGTGATGCTGGTGGTGGAATAGTTGAAGCAACCCTTTTATTTGACTTAGGAGTAGCAACTGGACCTGGTGAAGGTGCAGAAGTTGTAGCTCTTGCTGCAGCAGATACTCTTGGAGGCCTCTGAGCATTTGTAGCCATAGAAGAACCAGCTTGAGAGTAATTTGCTCTATTTTCCTACACAATTAAGAAACATTGTAAGAAATGAAACAATGAAATGAAACATTGCCTCAAATGACCTGGTGCTTGTTCATCCTCATCTGAAACTTAGGCTTCAAATGGTCACCACAATTGTTGAACCTATGGCCTTGCTTCTTGCAGTTGCTACATGTCACAGTACCAATTCTTGAGGTGTCCTTTTTTGCTGGCACCTCAAATATACCTTTCCTCCTCGCAGTTTGCTTTTCCCCCTTCTTTTCTTTGAACACTGGTGCCGATATGTCATCTCCAGGTGTATGAGGCCAGTGGTCAGGACCTAGAACTGGGAAAATTATATGTTTGTAGGGATTTTTACATCTGTGCCCCTAGTTCCTTAGCTCTACTCATTCATCCCCACGCTCTTAACTTTTGCTCACTTTTCCCCACTCCCTTGTCTGAAACCCTCATAAATGGTCAGAACGGAGGATGCCATCGGGTCAATGGCTTGACCGTTAACTCTGACGAGTGGGGTCGCATTGAGACACGTCAGATGAGCTTGTCTGAACCTCGAGCAACTACAGCAATACGCCGCTCTGCCCCCTCCGCCGCCGTCATGCAGCCTCCGCCGCTGTATGCCCTCCAACCACTAACCCCATTTCGCCTCCGCCGCCGTCATGCCTCCGCCAGATCTACCCCCACATCCCCCTCGGGATTAAGCAGCGATGTCAGGGGAGCAAGTTCTCAAGCCCATCGACCGTGGAGGGATTGGGTCGAATCGGCGGCGGATAATTCATGGATTACACCTGGGTAAGCGTCGTTTCCCCTCTAACATATTTGCTGATTCATACATTCGGCCCTATTTGACAGCTAGTCGCGTGAATCGATCAAATTTTGCTGAATTATTTCCGGTCTAACTGTAACTTCTCGTTATTTGAATCGAATAGGATTGATCCTGCTCTTGCTTTCTGGCTGGCGGTTAGGATGGAAGTTAGTGAAACCACATATGATTACTGGATTTTTCTATCCAAAGGTGGTAGAAACAAGTATGTCGTTCAAAGATTTGCTCGCGACGCTCCAAAATTCTTCATATGGGTGGAGCCCTGCCAATGCTGTTGAACTGAAATTTTTCAGCAGTACCGAGCAAAAATTTCTCCCACTAACTTGGGATGAGCATCTTGGATTGCTCTTTACTTTGAATGCTGAAAGATGCTTCGGTAAAATCCTTATCGAGGTGCTTCAGCCACGCAATGAACGTGACAAGGGGAAGGATGTTCAGGGATCTTCTGTCTCTGCAAATAGCGAGCGCCCCGGCACTCCTTGTAGGTCAAAACTAAGCAAAGCTAGTGGTTCTGAAAGTCGCAATATGTCTACTGCCGCTTCTTGTGCCGCTTCTCCTGTCGCTGCTGTAGCCGATGTAGAGCAAGATGCAGAACCAGACAAAGAGGTGCCTCGAAATGATGATGAGGATGAGAATATGTTCCCTGATCTTGTAGATACTGTCAGTAAACAAGCAATGGAAGATGAATATCAGGAGCAACCTATCAGCCGTGCTAGATTTGATGGCACTGACGATGAAGAGATGCAGGAGAGCATCGACAGCCTAGTTTTAGATGAATATGATGGTGAGGACATGCCAACAATTGAGTGGAATAGGGAAGATCCTCAGCTAGCTGTCGGCACCATATTCCAGTCGATGGTGGACTGTCGTAATGCAGTGACTACATATTGCATTCTCACTGAAAATACATATGTGGTTGATAGGAGTTAGCCAACAAGGTTCACTGTTCATTGCCCATATGATAGGTGTAGATGGAGGTTGCATGCATCACATATGTTGAGGAGCAAGTTCATTCAGCTTTGTGTATTTCAGTTTATACTGATTCATTTTATTTTCAGATCATTGTGTAATGTTTTCTAACAGTATTTTGTTTGGGTCCCATTTTGTTTCAGATAAAAAAGAACCCACATCAGCACACTTGTCCACCTGGAGGGGGAGGAGGGAAGACTAAAACAAAGCTAGCAAAGACTAGGTGGGTGGCAGATGCAATTTTGGATTGGTTGAGAGAAACACCAACACTTGGTCCAACAGCACTCCATGGGAAGCTATTTGAGAAGTACAAGATTGATATACCTTACATGAGGATTTTCTATGCTAAGGAAATGGCTCTTGACAGGATTAATGGTCCTTGGAATGAGAGCTTTCAGTTGCTCTACACATTTAAATCGGAAGTAGAAGCTGCTAGTCCAGGGAGTGTTGTAGAGATTGACAAGCATACAATTACATACAAAATAAAAGGGAAGTCATTTCAGAAGGAGTGCTTCAGGAGGGTTTTTGTTTGTTTCAAGGCTTTTTGGCAGGGGTTTCTTGATGGTTGCAGGCCCTATTTGCTGTTGATGCAACTGCTTTGAATGAAAGGTGGAGAGGACAACTAGTGGCAGCTTCTGCAGTTGATGGACACAACTGGCTATTCCCAGTTGCATTTGGTGTGGTGGAGGCAGAGTCTAAGGAAAGTTGGGTTTGGTTTCTGCAACAGTTGCGCAACCTTATAGGTACACCCCCAGGTTTAGCTATACACACAGATGCTTGCAAGGGTTTGGAGAGTGCAGTGGAGATTGTATTCCCTGGAGTGGAGCATAGGGAATGTATGCGACACCTAACGCAGAATTTCAGAAACAAATTCAAAGGTAAAGTTTATGATGAGAACTTATGGCCAGCATCATACACATGTAGTGAGAGGAAGCATGAGCATCATTTGAGAGTGTTGTATGCTCACAATCCTCTGGTGAAGGAGTACCTAGATGCACATCATGGAAAGTTGTGGTCAAGAAGCAAATTCAATGAAATCTGCAAAGTAGACTATGAGACCAGTAACCTGGCAGTGTTTCAATGCAAAGATCAAGTCATTGAAAGGGCTTCTGATATGGCAAATATTTGATAAGATTTGGCAGATGATCATGATAAAGATGGCTCTTCGCAAAAGAATTGCAGAAACAGAATATGTTGGCCATCTTATGCTCCCATCTCTTATTAAGTCATTGCATGCCAAGGAAAGAGGACTGAACATGAAATGCATTCGAGCGGCGACACACGAGACTGAGGTAACATATACTGACAGAAAAAACAGGGAATGGAGATATCCAGTTAACCTAGCAACTAGGAAATGCAGTTGTAGGCAATGGCAGCTCCGTGGGAAGCCATGCATACATGCCCTACATCTGATGACTGTTATAGGTGGTGAAGATGGTGAAGTTGATCAATACATCTCTGAATATTTTTCTGTTGCCAAATTCAAGGCTGCTTATGCTTCTAATGTGCCTGCACTCTTGGAAAAAGACCAATGGAACATAGTAGATCCAGGGTTCAAACTACGTTCTCCTGTACTGACTAGACCACCAGGAAGACCAAGGAAGAACAGGATCAGAAGAGGTGAAGAGGGTCGTGTAAAAACATAGCGTAAGTGCAAAAAATGTGGAACCCTAGGGCACATTGCTAGGAAATGTACCAATCCAGTGGATGCTTCATTTGGAGAAGAGGAACAATGGGCAGCAACAAATGCAGAGGAGAATGCAGCATTAGAGCAGATTGAAGCTAATACAGAGGAGAATGCAGCATTAGAGCCGATTGAAGCTAATACAGAGGAGAATGAAGCAGCAAAGCAGATTGCAGCTAATTCAGAGAAGAATGAAGCAACTGAATTAGCACTGCCGGCAGCTTGGTATGTGTGCAACAACCTTCCCTTTTTTATGCATTTCTTCTCTTTTTATCGATGGCTTATAATCTTTTTTGTGTTTTGCCTAGCTCTAGGAAAATTAGAGGAAAAGGAGAGAAAAGGCCAAGAGCGAAAGAATTTGAAGAATATGAAGCCATGGCTTATGAAGGTTTTGAACCCCGTCAACTGGCCAGTGCAACTTCTTCGTCAGCACCTCGACAGCCACCACCCGAAGTGAAGATCAAAAGGAAGAAGAAAAATGTGGATATCCCACTTAGGGAAACCAGGAGCAAGGCTGTTAAGCCGTCTCGGAACACAAGGAGCAAGGCAAAGATGTGGAATGCAAGTTGCAAACTTTGAACTTTAAGGATTTGTACTAAGGTTGTGAAAACTTGTAAGGTTTAATAATGCTATTCGTACATTGATGTGAAATTTGAGGCAAATTTTGAATTTGAGGCAAAATAAATTTGAATATTAGGCAAAATTTGAATTTAAACCAACACTTGAACTCCGATATGTGGTGTGATGTTGCAATGTTTGCTGAACTATTATAAACATTAGGTGATCAATCCGATCTCTTTTGCGTGGTAAAACTTATAGTCATGGGAAATGTGCTCCGAAGCTAGGGTAAACTGCCCCATTTGTAATCAAGTACTTTTTGGACCTACTCTAAATGAGCCAAATATTTTTTATTAACACCTATTCAATCTATATAGTGTAGATTCGAAGTCTCGCTATTTATTGAATTAATCTTCATTTTTTTTACATTTTTTGAAAATAATGTGATTTAATAGAAAACCATTAAAAACACGTTTAAAATATGAAAAAAAAAACTAAGTTCATATCCTTCTTATTCACTTTGAAATGAAGCTTTGGTGATTTTTTTTTATTTTTTAAAACTTTTCAAAAAACCTACCTCCTTTCCTTGAACTCTCTGCAACGTTATAAATGATAGCTCATATGTGTGAAGGTTTTTTCATGAAAATGTCCATAGAACAAGTTTACGATTTTTTGTTGGTAACATGTCACATAAGACAACATTGTGCGCAGGTTTTATATTTTTTTGATTTTTTTAAATTAATGGTGCTCATTTAACCACGATCGTGCCAGCTAGATTTTTTTTTAAAATGACCGTAGACCAATTTTAGTATTTTTTTCCTCGTTAGTGTGTCTTATAAAACAACGATTCGCGAAGGTTTCATATTTTTTGGATTTTTTAAAATTAGTTATGCTCAGTCAAACACTAGATAAACCCGTTGACCAACTCAAAACCCCTCTAAACCCCGCGGGGTTTCGCCTAACCCTAGCTCCGAACATCAGCCGTCCGATCATACCCTAGCGCTAAGCGACAGCCCTCAGATATGGTCTTCTAGAAGGAATTCTGAGGCCAGGCTGCGTGTAGGCTCCGCGCCGTTGGATCACCAGGACGGCTCCGCATCGTTGGATCCTTTGGCGATCCGCGAGACGTTGGTTGTGCTCGCCCACCATTGCCTCCCCTGTCTTCTTCTTCTTTTGCGGTGACCAGAGGAGCCACTCGTGTGCTTATTCTTCTCCGGCGACTAGATATGTCGAGCTTCACTTCAGCCTCCCGCCCCTCGTGGCCCCAGTATGGTCTAGTGCCCATGGAGCGATGCCCTAACTGCCCACGCACCGCGCCACTGAAAAGGTTGACTTCGAGGGAGGACAAGAATGGCAATTTTGGGCGCGAGTTCGTGAAATGCGAGAGCAAGCTAGAGGGGCAGGTTAGATCTCATGATTTTTCTTTGACCCTTTCTTTTTCTCTTTGCTTCTAATTCTTTTTCATTGGATCTGAGATTTAGGGTTCATGATTTCATTTCAGATCGTAAAGAAATGCACACATTTTGAATGGATGGATGACTACGTTCGGAGGCTTCAAGGGGAAGGCTTGCTTCAATTCAATGGGGCCGCAACCCGGGAGGTCAATCTGTCGTCAGCCACTCGGAATTTGGTCTCTGATAGTGCTGCTCCGAAAGTTGGGGATGAGGATCTGAAGGGGGAATTAAAGAAGATGAACAAGAACTTGAGGCAGATGATTTAGTTGAACAAGCAGGCGAATCTGATAGCTTTAGGATTTTATTTTTGTATAGTTGCTCTAGGATTTGCTTACTTGCTGTCATCACTCATTAGAGATGTTATTTGTGTCGTGTCATGTGCTCTATGATTTTCTTAAGGGTTCGTGGATCATGTGCTCTCTGTGTTGCTTAATTTGTGGATGATGTGCTCTTTGTGTTGCTTAAACTATGTCTCTATCTCCATCTCTGAATCTCTGTAGGTGTTAGTTTTTGACACTTTCAGTTTCGTCAGACAACACCGAGGGCAAGAGAAAAAAACGTAGTTATTGGGCCCAAAATGAAACCAAGCTCTGGTTGGGCCGTCGCATTGCGTTGACTGTCGAAGGCCCACAAAGATTAAAGAGGCCTAGAAAAATAGTGCATGCGATGGCTCTGTTTTTCCTCTATTTTTTTGCTTGATTGTTTTGATTGCACCTACAGAGATTGAGTGCACGTTGGTTACGTTACAAGAATAGTTTACATCGTTTGAAATTATACAACAATTGATATTGCCACCAAGAGCCACCAACAAGTAAACAATGGGCTACCCTTCAAAAATTATTTTCATCCTGCCAAATGGCCACAAACTATTCAAAAAATAGCTTCTTTTTGTTCATACAATATAGGTATCCTACAATATATATGGGCACCACCAATTCAAAAAAATTAGCTTCTTTTTCTTCTTTTCAACATCAACATGGCTCATCTTTCCAGCTTTAATTTCCTTTTGACACTTCAAATAGTCCATTAGCCGCCCGTGCCAAAACTTGAAACCAATAAAACCTATAATATAAGGGCCAACATTAATTTCATCATGCCAAATGGCCAAAAAATATTCAAAAATTAGCTTGTTTTTGTTCATACAATATACGGAATAGGGCCACCAACAATTCAAAAAAAATAGCTTTTCTCCTTCTTCTTTTCAACATCAACATGGCTCATTTTTCTAGCTTTAGTTTCCTTTTTGACACTTCAACTAGTCCATTATCCGCGCGTGCGAAAACTTGACCCTCCTACTCTAAATGGGCCATTTAAACTTGACCTACACAACATGAATATAACAAGACGAATGGGCTACCCTCCAACCATTTTTACAAGGCTAACCCCAAAACTTGCTGATTTAGCAGAAGGGCTCGTCTACGTCACCATATCCATCTAGCGATATCTCACGTCAAATAAGATAGAAATAGCAAGCAAAACACAGATAACCAACAACATATCAAATAGGGGTAGCAAGCATAACATAGTCCCTAGTTCTTAGGGGATAACACAACAGAGATAAAAAGTTCACGGTACAACCAACGACATAATTAAGATACAAATATATAAACTAAAAAGCCCTAACACCCTGGGGAAAGACAAGCTTCACGAGACCGGGCCTTCACCACCATCTTCACTGCGCCTCCTCTTCACTGCTCCTCCTCCATGCCGTCCTCGCCGATGTAGTAGGGGAGGCTGTGCATACCGTTGCGGGTGGGGAAGATGTTGTTGAAGTCCGTGAAGATGTTGTAGGTGGTGAATGCGATGAAATCGCACCCACACCAAAACACCTTGCCGAGGAGGTAGTACGCATCGAATCTGTTGGTGAAGTTGGCGATGAGCCCTATCGGCGGAGTGGTGGAGTTTGGACACAGTTCCTCCAGTCGGAACATCACCGGTGAGCCCGCCGGGAGGTGGGCGAAGCCCGCACCGAGGAACCACTAGGCAAACTTCTTTCCACCCCTCCAGCGTGAGAACGCCCACACGCGGAGCGTCATCTTCACGACGACACCGACGGGATACCGCCTCTCCGGCACAGTCGGTGGGAGCTCGAAGGTGGGGCCGTTGTACTGCATCCTCGCCTGGCTTTGGGAGTGCTCTGGGTTTGGGTGAAGAAGAGAAGGGGGCAGCGCAAATGGATGTGTGGAGAATAGGTGGAGGGGTGGGTGGTTTAAATAGAGAAAGGGGAAGGGAAGGGGAGTGGCACCGGCCGCGCTTTGGATTTGCTACGTTCAAATGAGCGGCGTCGATCGATATGCCACTTTAATTGCCACGTTGAATAGATGCGAGTGGATCGAAACAATGCTCTACATCGAGGAGACAAGCATGCGAGATGAGACGAACTAGCGGCAGCGACCGTCCCTGCGTCCGTGGCAGCTCGCGTGCAGAAAGAGGCCGGTCAGCGCATCATGGTGGCGGGCATCAGCGCATGCAGGCAGGCTAGCTACGTGCATGCATAGCAGGCTCATGTCGTTGCAGCATGCGCAAGGCCCAACAATCTAACCACGGCCCAACGGGCAAACAGCGGCACCGTCCGACGCGGCCCCAATTGTTAGGTCCAACAGGCGACACAGTCCAGCGCGGCCCCACTCGTCAGAGTTAATGGTCAAAGCACTGACCCGACGGCATCCATCGTTTGTGACCATTTCTGAGGGTTTCAGACAAGCGAGTGGGGAAAAGTGAGCAAAAGTTAAGAGCGTGGGGATGAATGAGTATGGCTAAGGAACCAGGGGCACAGATGTAAAAATCCCATGTTTGTATGTTTCACAGTACATGGGCTTTTTGAAGAAATCATTGACAAAGTCTTCAGGATGTAGCTTCACTTTTTGCATTGCAGCAATGGCATGACTGCAAGGCACAGCTGTCATGTCCCACCTCCTACAGTCACATGTATAGTTGTTCAAGTTAACACAATATGTGTTCTCAGAACTACTAGTCACTTGCCAGATGCCTGGACCTGCCATGTATGCTTCACAATACTTAGCCCACTTCTTGCCTTCTTCTAAAAATTTTGAGTAGGTTGGTGTGATCTCCCATCTGCATGACTCTGTTTTCTCTCTGATTTTCTGAAACTTGATCATCAACTTTGTTCTTATGCCCTCCAACATAGTCCTGATTGGCTTGTTCCTAACATCCAATATCATCATGTTGAAAACTTCACTAAGGTTGTTAACAACCAGGTCAGTTTTGCAAACAGTATCCATTTTATATCTTGCCCATGTATGGTCTGGTGTCTGTGACAACCACTGCCAAGCCTCAAAACTTTCTTTCTTCAAATTTTCCATCCCTTTATCATGACCATTCTTAGTGAAGGAATAGGCAGCCTGATCTAAGTGTTTCTTGAGTTCCTCCCCTCTAAAACCAGCAGATTGGAAGTTGGCATATATATGTCTAAGACAAAACCTCTGTGGGGAGTCAGGGAATACATCATTGATTACATTCAACAATCCCTGTTAAGTATGATGGCTTAGAATGATGGCTAAGTATGATGGTAAGTTTAAAGTGTGGTCATGAGTAGTGGAGCACATACCTTTTGCCTGTCAGACATAATTGTGTATTTGCCAAACTTGTTCCCACTTCCAATAACAGTTCTCAGCTGTGTGAGAAACCATGTCCAGCTGTCTGTCTCTTCCTTGTCAACAACACCAAAGGCTATGGGGAAGATGTTGTTGTTCCCATCCCTCCCTGTAGCTGCCAATATTTGTTGTCCAGTGCTGAGCTTGATGAAGCAACCATCTAGACCTAAAGATATGATCACATTAGTTGTAAATAACATGAATGCAACCATCTTAGATATATGTGTAAGGATCAATACCTATAAATGGCCTGCATCCATTTAGAAAGCCCTCCTTGCATGCAAAAAGGCAGTAGAACATGTAGTGAAACCTGGGGGTAGGAGCTGGATTTTCTATGTCCTCTTTTGTTGTCACTATGCATCTACTGCCTGGATTAGTATCTAGCACACACTGTAGATAGTCCCTTAGTCCGTGATATTGGAGTTTGTGATCTCCTTGCACAACTTCAACTGCTTGCTTCCTTGCCCTATATGCCAAGCTTTTAGGCACATGAACACCAAATGTTTTCTTTGTGTATGTCATAATTGTCTCAACACCAGCTCCAGGGTTTGATCTAATGGTATCCTCACAAACCTTGGCAACCCAATTGACTATAACCTTGGTGCTCTCTCCACTTGCTCCACAAGTGTGATCCAAATTCATCTTCTTGATGCTGAAAGTTGACTCATTAGCTATTCTAGAGGCCACTATGTAAAACTCACAACCTTGCTTTCTATCAGAGCACCAAGCAATAACCTTAGTTGGTTCATTTCTGTGATACTCAAAATTCCTAAGTGTCCTTACATGGAAATTTCTAAGTGCTTCTCTGAACTCCACAACATTTAGGAAGCACAAATGCAATGCAAACTGCTCATGTGCATCAGGCAGTGATGGATCATACCATCTCCTCTCCTTCCTCTTCTTCAACCTTCTCTTCCTACCAGAAGGCAACCTTGGAACTTCTTCTTCATCACTAAGGCCAAAATCACCTGGAAAGCAATATTCATCAGGTTCAGGCACAAAATCTTCAAACTTGGTGTGTTCAGGCTCACTGTGTGACTTGCTAGTTGGGCCTGGTTTTCTGACATGCTTAAGCTTCTTTGCTCCTTTCTCTAGTACAACTAAAGGTTCTTCATGTTCAGAAAGGATTTGGTCTTCCTCCCAAAACTCAGAAGGTTCTGAGTTAGCTTCACAATAGTGCTCTGCGGTATCTTCCTCTTCCCTCTGCTTATGGCATGTCCCTGTGCCAGCCTCATCTTCACCCCTAGACCAACCCTTGTATGATATTTTCTGCCCTCTGTAATCACCCCTAAAAAACTCAAAATCTGAAGAAGATTTGTTCATCTCATCTTCACCATCTTCTACTTCTACATCTTCTTCTTCTTCCACAACATTTTTCTCCTTGTTGAAATTACAACTCTGCTGTGTGTTAATATAGGGCTCCTCGGGGATTAATGGTGGCAAAGTTGCATTATGGAGTGGATATAGGACACCTTGTTAGGAAACACTGTAAACAACTTGCTCACCAACATTACTAATGGGAATCTGTTCCTCAAGCAAGATGTGATCCATATTAACATCTGCTGTGCTTGGATCAGTAGTTTTTCTGACAGTGATGTTCAGGAGCTTCTTATCAACAAATAAGTCAATCATTTCCTCTAATGCCTCCTCACTATCTAGGACCTCCACCTCCTCCAAGCCATTTCCCTCTTCCTTTACATAAGTCAGAAAAGCATCCATTCCATACCCCTCCAACTCAACCAATGCTAATATGGTCAGATAACTGATATCTAAAGAAACTGAATACTTTCTCTCCATATTATCTGTTCCTTGAAAATGTAGCCTCATGTCCCAAATCTCATCATCTAAGCTGTAGTAGATTAAATTGACAAACAATTATTTTTCAAGGAACTGAAACTTAAAACAATGACCAAATGCACTGAACATTACTAAAAAAGGTACTAATTACAGTGACATAACCAAAAAAATGCAGTACCATGCCAACAAACAAATACACTGCTCATTCGCAATACTGCACTATCTTCTAACCCTAATTAAAGTACTTGTTTCCTAATAAGAAACTATCATCTTCTAACCCTAATTTCTAAATTTGAACTAGTATGAATGATACTGAAATTTCTTACCTCACTCCACCAAACGACGACGCCCACATGTGGCCGCCATCTGGATCCGTGTGGATGCACTTCGCCACTGCCATAGCTGCACGGACTGCCAGATCTGAGCTCGCCGGATCTAATTGAGCCTCGGGTAGTGATGGCTGCGGCGCCCGCTGCGCCGGGAAGCTCGAGCTGCCTAGCCATTTCTCAGCCTCTGAATATCCACCGCCCTCCTGGGCGGTGACGCCTTGGCTCAAAATCTCGCCGCCGACGACATTTGGCTGCGGCGCCGCCATCGCCCACCTAGGTCACAGAGCGGGGGAGAGGAGGGGGAGAGTGAGAGGGAGTGCGGCCCAACCGGCTACTTTGGTTCCGACCGGACCGGTCGGCCTAACGGCCGTCAACTGCCACGCTGTGAGCGCGCGTGGCCACGTGGCCTGTCCGGTGGGCCCAATCGGTTAGGAAAATGGTTAAAATGCTAGTCACTGAGGTTTTGGGTTTTTTGAAACAGTCGACCGCGCATTTGGTAGTTTTTTGAGAAAAATTAAAATGTGGTAGTTTTTTGGAACCCTAGCCTGTAAACTAGTAGTTTTATGCTATTTACTCGAATGAATTGGACGAGAGCTTGCACTGCGTGTTTATATAGTGGAAGAGAGGCGGTGGCCGGGCTGAGGCTGAGAAAAGGACACCCGTCCGATTTACACAGGGTGGGGAAGGGCTAGTTGGCATGCACGGCTCCCTACCAACTGAAGTTCGTGTATTGGTGGCATATGAATGTATACATGCAATAAAGAATAAAAAGTCAGGAAAGAGTGCACTGTGTGCAGTCAAACTCGACATGCACAAAGCCTATGATAGAGTTGAATGGGTGTTCTTAAAAAATATGATGTTGAAGCTTGGTTTTCAGGAGAGCTGGGTGAACATGATGATGGCATGTGTTTCCTCTGTTAGATACTTAACATACGATATAATTCTCAAGAAACTGAAAGCTTCACCCCTACGAGAGGTATCCGTCAAGGTGATCCTCTCTCGCCATGTTTGTTCCTTTTATGCGCAGAGGCACTTTCAAGTCTATTGTTGTTTGAAGAAGAAGTTGGTGGCATGGATGGGATTAGGGTGTGCAGAAATGCACCGTCAGTATCACACCTTTTATTCGCTGATGATTCCCTTATTCTCATGAAAGCAGATATGACTAATGCAACTTCCCTACAGCAAGTTCTTGATGCGTACTGTAACAATTCTGGACAAATGGTGAGTGTGGCAAAGTCAAGTGTTTTCTTCAGTCCCAATACGGAACCAGACATGAGAACAGACATATGTAATTGCCTTAATATTGACACCGAGGCTCTTTCAAATAAATATCTGGGGTTGCCAGCTCTAGTTGGTGCAGATAGAAGTGACTGCTTTAGTCATTTTGTAGAGAGAGTTTGCTCTAGGACACAGGGATGGAATGAAAAGCAGTTGTCAACTGAAGGTAAAGAAATTTTACTGAAGTCCATAGCCCAAGCTATACCTGTTTTTGCCATGTTTGTTTTCAAGCTTCCTAAAGGTATATGTAAAGATATCACAGATGCAATTGCAAGATTTTGGTGGGGAGACGATGAGAATTCTAGAAGAATGCACTGGTGGGCATGGTGGAAATTGTGTTTTTCGAAGAAAGATGGAGGGATGGGCTTTCGAGACCTTCACTCATTTAACTTAGCTATGTTGGCAAAGCAAGTTTGGAGGCTAATAGATGAACCAGATTCGCTATGCGCATGGGTCCTCCGTGCAAAGTATTACCCATCTGGGGACATCCTCTCAGCTGGTCCTAAGAAAGGATCCTCATTCACATGGCAAAGTATATTTGCTGGCATTCAAACATTCAAACGGGGACATATTTGGAGAGTTGGGAATGGAGAAAAAATTATAACTCCAAGGAATGGGGTTCTAATTACAAGAGTAAATGAGTTGATTGACCCAATTATAGAATGGTGGGACGAGGCTTTGGTTCGAGACATTTTCAACCCAGTTGATGTCACTCGGATACTTCAGATTCCACTGAGTCTCAACTCGTTTGAGGATTTCGTTGCATGGAATGGTACAAGCACGGGTATTTTCTCTGTCCGGTCTGCCTATCATGTAGAATGGAAAAATCAGTTTCAAAACAACAACCTACCACTTGTAGGACCGGCGGCCCCTAACCCTGTTTGGCATGCGTTGTGGAAATTGAATGTTCCAGGAAAAGTCAAGATATTCTGCTGTAGAGCATTACATGGAATTATACCGCTGAAAAGCATACTAACAAACAGGCATGTGGGAACGAGCAGTCACTGTCCTATTTGCCCGCTGGGGGCAGAGGACATCAAGCATTTATTATTTACATGTGTAAGAGCTAAGGAAATGTGGAGACAGATGGGTTGCTCGCAGACTATTTTTTAAGCAATACAAGAGGACAGATCGGGCTCCATCATCTTAGAACATATCCTTCACCTTCCTGATTCCCATCTGCCAAATCTGCCTTCAGTAGGTTTGAAAGAAGCAATAGCGGCCACTTGTTGGTACCTCTGGTGGATGAGGCGCCAGCAAACTCACCACAATCAGAGTACACCGGTGACCAGATGTGCCATGTCCATTAAAGCAATATGTATAAATTACAAAAGAAGCCTAACAATCAAAATTGTGCCTGCAATCCGTACAGAAGTACATTGGAACAAGCCACCCAGGGGAAATATCAAGGTAAATGTTGATGCCCCCTTTCATGATGAAACAGGTAGTGGTTCCACGGGTGTGGTGATCCGAGATAGTTATGGCACCTTCCTTGCTGCTTCATGCTCTTTTCTACCACATGTATCTGATGCCCATGCAGCAGAAACTCTAGCAGTGAAACATGGTCTTACACTGGCGAATGACATGGGACTACACTCGATTCAAATTGAGTCTGATGCACTGCAAGTGATTAATGCATGCTCGGGACAAGATAGAATCTGGAATGAAGCTTCAGCTATTTACGCAGAGTGCTTTATTTTGGCTGGGATGATTGGTTCTGTTCAATTCTTGCATTGTTTGAGGGAAGCCTATGAGGTGGCACATAGCTTAGATAAATATGCTTTTGATAATAATCTTGCTTGTAATTGGGTCGATGAACCCCCAGATGTCATCGTAGAAAACCTTGCAAACGATGTAACTATTCTACCTATGCAATAAAGTCGCCATGATGGCATTCCCTCAAAAAAAACTAAAGTTCGTTAAGATCTGATCGTATAATTGTGTCATTGACTGACAGTATGGCACGTTCAACGCATGGCCAATCAAGTTTTTTTTGGGGGCCAATCAGATAGTTTCAATAACATTTTGGTGCTCACCAAAAACCATTTCATAAATTTTAATGCACTTGGCCATATGCTCTTGGGTTAGAAAGATGAGGCCTGACCATGCTCGTGTAAATGGAAGGGATTGACACCTACAACTCTGCTTTGTTTCATGCATGCAAGTGCATGGACATGGGGAGGATGTATATTGTAGGAGGCACGTTTGATAAATGATAACCTCTTCTTATTAAGCCATGCCGGCGATATTTTTAGTATTGCTTAATCCACATCATTGTCTCTTTCGTCGTTTTGGCTACGTAGAGAAATGCATCCTTTTTTCCGGAAAAACTTCTGATCTATTCATCTTTAATCATGACACTACAATGAACAACAGAAATAATAAAAACTAGAAGCTTTTAGCGCGCTTTGCTGCGCCGAATAATGTTCTGCATGTATTTTTGTTTCTAATTCATAAGCTTTTAAGGTATGAGCTTCCGAGAGGTGTTTTTCTTTCCAAAAATAGGGATTTAAAGTCATCAGCAACATCAGCTTCCAACTATGACAACAACAACTTTGCGAAATATCATCACTAACCACTATGAATTCACATTAAACTCCCAAGCAACTTAGGAAAAAAACTCACAAGCATCTCCAAAGAACACAACAAAATGGAATGGATCTAAGAGAGTAACAACTCAAACAATCTCAGGAGCTTATTCCTGTTGGGTTTCATGCACTTTATGCAAGAACTATAGACAGAGTAACACTACATAGAGCTTGACCCCTGAAACTATCGCAACATCAACATCTCGCTTTAGAGTAGATGTATAGGCATACAACAAGGAGTGATATCTTGAGATAAATGGCTCCATGCCCTTCCCTCTTCCTTTGTCGTAAGTGATTTAAGTTGAAGCTCAAGAACAACTTTGATACTGTTACATCACACAGTAACTCGACAACAAGTAAATTAAGGACAAAATCACATTCGATATATACTCACATACGTTGTTCTTTGTTGCTTTATAATCCACATTGTGTCAATGATTCCTCTTATAGTTCCAGGGATGAGATCACATTTGCAAACATAAGATATCATTAACCGAGATCATCGCAAAATAAATTGACCAAGCAGTCCTTATAAAATCTTAATAGAAACAACTTACCAAGGTTTGTGAAAATGCGAGACTCACAAAATAGTAGTGTTTCTTACAACTAAAACAACGATTGTTGTTCCATAATAGCATTAAGGAGCTTCGCCTATAGGACCAGGAAAATACACTTATGGTTTGGCACCAACATTGTAGCACCCATCATCTGAACACGGCCAACACATAGTCGTTGCAGTGCACTATATGGCTTCCATATGGACTATGACCTAATCGGTTATAAGAGCTCCACATAAGAAACTAATCCTAGACCAAGAATTAAAAATGGACAGAGAGAAGAAAATATGGCAAACCTTGTAATTGTTAGAAAATCTAAAAGTGACATGAGCATGTTGGTAAAATGGTGAAAACTTGGTGTGAGTCAATAATTTGCACATGCATGTATGCATTAAGGTGTCCATCTAAAGAAAGCAACATATTTGTGTAGCTGGCATGAGAGTGACCCATATGCAAAGAAGAGATCAAGTACAAAATGGGAATTGCAACCCGGTCTAAGCACTAATTAAAAATTAACATCGTGAACATATGTTCTAAGCTACCATATAATTTTCTAAGCGAATTCAGTTAAGTATCAGTTGTGCTAACTTAACACAAACAATAACAATTTCTGAAGTATTATTTACATGACATCTAATTATCGCAAATTAAGGGTATCTATTGAAAAGATGGCCAACTCTATGACCTAGACAGATGCTTCAATTGTACTTTCTAGCTTTGCTAGATCTGGATTGCATGTATAATTAGCTGGCTAGTAATACTACATTGCACATGTATAATTTTTACACCACGCCGACCTCGATCAGGCTAAAGACCATCCATTGAAAACATGGGTGAAACACATGACCACATGGCCACTTAAGAAAATGCCAATTTCTCCAACAACACAACATGAATGGGCATAAAGAGACAACTTCAACACCACACAACATCTTGCTCAAAAGAAATACTCTTTTTCCCTAAAATATCTACAGTCCACAACTCCACATTGAAAAACGAAGATACACAGTTATAATTATTTCTGTAGCAACTATTGGAAGTTTGAATTGTTCACATACATGGTTATAGTTATAGTACTTTTTACCTGCAACAAATTTCAGTAGCAATCATTGGAAGTTTGAATTGTTCACATACATAGTTATAGTTATCTCTGTAGTTTAGGATAGTACCCCTATTTGCTTAGCAAATTACAGGCAAACCGACACTGCCATCCCCATGCCTGAAGTGGTCAAAGGAGTCCCACGACTCGCTCCATCTCTCCCCTCTCGATCCCCCACAGCGCCGCTTGGATTCAAGGGTAGCCGCCACCGCACAGGAGCTCCAACCAGCCTGCTGCCCTCCCAGCCCACTAGCCCTCCCGTCTCTCGGCTACTTATCCCGTCGCTCGGCCCCTTCTCTCGTCGCCCCACCTGGCTGACGCTCGCCGCCCCTCTCGTCGGCGTTGCGGGGAGGAGAGGAGCTCGTCGGTGCGTGCTTCCTCCACCACACGGGAAGGAGAGGAGGCCTCCACCTGCTTGCCACCGTCCACTGCTTCCATGGCTCGACTGCATGGCTGCCTCCGCTTCCTCATTGCTGGAGCCCGTGACATGAGGTTTCTCATTGCTGGAAACCGCGAAACCTGCCCTTCCCTCGCCTCGCCGAAAGCCTCGACCCAGCCGCCTCTGTTGACCAGAGGGATCCACCAAGCGACGACTAAGTCAAAATCGAGAGCACAATCTAAAATCACAGGCTCACTTGGCTGTGAGGCAATTAAAACTAGGAAGCATAGTGTATAGAAGATTACATCCGGATTCGTAGAGCATCTAGCGACGCAAGAACTACAAGCGTGGTGTCTAATTTACTGAAAAGGAACTTCCTTCGCTTTATAAATAAAACACCAACCACAATACAATCGGTCACAACCCGATAAACAGAGGTCTACAAGAAAAAACAAGGGTTTAGACAGGAACAAGAAAAAAAAGCAGGGTGCATGGTGGGGCATCAGCTCAAAAAACATCCAAGCCTCAAGGTGGATAAGTGACGGTAACAAAACGCGAGGCCAACTCCTTGTAGCTGCTCGTCAACCTGTCGATGGCCGGTCAATCACGCCACTTGCTTAGGGCTTCCATAGCTGCATAAAACTACACAGTTTTTATATAGCATCAATGCTACGAGAAAGGTGAATATGCTCAAGTACAAGTTTATTCGTAATACATGACAAGGTCCACATGAAGGCCCCAAAGTTCAGGCGACATGGCTTAATTCTAATAAACACGTCGTTCTAGGGAGTAGTGATCTGCATAGATAGACCATAGGATGATGTTTTCTTTCCTTTTACTCCCTCCATTCGGAATTACTTATCGTAAAAATGAATAAAAATGGATCTATCTAGAACTAAAATAAGTCTAGATACATCTATTTCTCCAACAAGTATTTCCGGACGGAGGGAGTACTTAAGTGGGAGTTCAGGAGCTTATGCAGTTTTACCTCGCTTCATAATTTTATTTATTGCATTTCTATAAACTAGAGTTGATGCTTGGGCGATGTACATGAATTTTTATTTATGCCTAGCGTAAACTTTGTCTCCAACCTCTTGAATGTATTATTTTTCCCGTATTTTAATGCCTTTCCGCCCTTTTATTTCAAAATAACTAGACAAATCACTTGTACTTATATTGAGTGCAAGCTGCAAGAGCATATTCACGCACAAAAAAAGGTGCAAGAGTTCATACCCTTGCTTAGGAAGAACAATTTATAATTGCTCAGTTTGGAATAATAGGTGAGTTCAAGGATCTTGGTATGCAATGCAAATTTCTAGACTGTAAGCTGGTGGATACGCAACAAATTATTTTCTTACTACAGTATTTTCATACTGTTAGCATGTTAAAAACATCTAGTTGATCGAAAATGCAAATAAAACCAATCAACTAAATTAAGTTGGACAATATAAAATATTGCGTACCAGAAACCAACTTGTATATTAGAAGTACACATGTGTAACTGGTGTATATTAGAGAGAGAATTCATCAACCAACCTGTGATTGGATAGTTAGGACAGTGGTATCCCCAACTCACCAGGATTCAAATCCTAGACATGACGTTGACGCTCGCATTTTCCAGAATTTATTTCGGGTTTTGTGGAAATGTTCGTTCGGTGGGAGGGGACGTTCGGTCGACTGCGAGCCGCATGTGGTGACTTCGTCAATCCCAAGATGTTATGCCGGCTCAGTCTCTCGGAGATGCTCATAGGGGTAGGGTGTGCGTGTGTGCGTTCATAGGGGTGAGTGTATGTGAGGGACTTTGATTGTACGGTGTTTGAATTTTTTTCCTTATTTGACAATAGATAAAATGCGGCCCCGAAGGTTCTTCCAATCTTGACCCTCGGTCTAAGTTTTAATCCTAATGTGAAACTTTCATCCATTTTTTTCAGCTAATGGTGTTATGTGAAACATTAAAACTGACAAGAAATTCATTAAGGGTATATATATGACATCAAACATTAAAAGTGTTTGTACTACTCGTTGAAAGGGTCAAATGAAAGTGTCAGAGCAAATAGATTTCGAGCTCCTCAAGTAAGGTCAACCCTACTTGAGTGAAGAACTGGATATACTGATACCAAACCCAAGGTATGAATGATGTAAAAAATATTGAAAATGATACCCAGTCTTAGTTTATACTTGGTATGTTTATTTGACATGATTTTTTACTTGTTGTAAACACTGTAAGCAAGAAGTTGCACCACCATCCCTGTGCATTGGATCTACCTTCAGGCAAATAGAAGGTATAAGGAAGAATTTGACACCAGTAGAAATGAAGGGTTTGCTTCTAATGTGACCATTTCCAAAGGTATTGCATATCAAATGGGTGTAGAGCAATAATTTTCAGTGAAGTGTTGTGCAGTTATGAAGAAGCAGTTTGATGAAATTAATTGTGATGAAGAAATCTGCAAGTTAAGAAGGCTTTTAAAATTAATTAATTTTTTGGCTATGGTTGATACGGTAATATGTTCATTGACAAGTGTTGGGCCGAGTTATATGGACTAAACGATAGTAAATAGTCCTATAGAAAAGAAAGCTACTTCAATTTTTAGCTGGTCAAATTGTAGCCTTCTCTACTCCAAACCTTAAAAACACATAATCACGCAAGACTAAATCAAAATATGAATGCTGAAATAAAACTTGCAACGAAGCAGGAGTCAGAGAAAGAGAATGCATGCAAACATGGTGACATGGTGATGTGTCCCCGAGGTTTGGATAGTTGGTGCTATCCTAATCCTTGTTGGTGGGGGCCGCAAAAAAAGTCCTAAGACCACATAGATCTCATCAATGTCACTCACAAAGAGTCCACGAAACACATGCCCACCCATGGCTTGATATCACATAGGTCAAAACCTCGGACTGCTTGATCTTGCACGGAGAAGGCGACCACTGGGCCTTGTACAAACTCTTGATTCATTCACAATAATTGAAGAGTGTCGACCCAGTGAGAACCAAGGTCTCACGGACCCGTCAAGGATGGGCCATGACATTGATGCTTAGCACGCTGGCGCTAGTTGCCCCTCCCGACAACGTCAAGGCGAAGATCTAGGACAAGGAGGGCATCCCTCCTGACCAGCAACGTCTCATCTTTATTGGCAAGCCGCTTGAGGATGGTTACACCCTTGCCAACTGCAACATCCAGAAGTTGCTAACTGCAATATCGAGAAGGAGTCCATCCTTCACCTTGTCCTCCATCAACATGGTGGCATGTATATCTTTGTCAAGACTCTCACCAGCAAGACCATCACCCTTGAGGTTGAGTCCTCTAACACCATTGATGCGACCGTGCATCTCGCCCCACCAACTGTTGTGTTGGCGTTGTCCCGGCAACGCCTTCCTCCACGTCATTGTCCTAGTAACGCTCCTAGGGGTAGCCTACGGCGGTGCGAGACAGCTACCCCTGACAACACCTACGTCAGCCCGTGACAACTACGCCTGTCGCGGCCTACCACGGCACAATACAGCCTGTTGTCTGGTTGATAGCTCTATTTTAATTTAATATAACCCCCCCCCCCCCCCCCCCGGGGGGGGGGAGCGAACATTAAAAAATGGGCCAATCGACTAGTTTAAAAAAAGAACTTGTTTGCACATACTCTCTTCGTCTCATAATATAAGATATCAAGGCAACTCTAACCGGCCGACCCAAATGGACACGGAATTTTTTCACTTGTTGTTCGTTTGGGTGGAAATGGCTAGGCATCCGTCCCTTGTCGGCCACACCCAACGAGGCACCCATTTGGTCCGCCTCATCCGTTTTTTTTTATTAAATTGTCCATTTGAGCGTTCTATACATTTTTACAACCAAACAAACAAATGAATGAAACATTGCACATTATTAAATAAATAAGTCACATAGTTTACAACCAAATAAATAAAAATCACATCGTTTACAAACAAATGAATTTAAAATTATAGCAAATACATTAAAAAAGAGAGCATATACAACTATTGTTTTCCTGTGAGTCCACATATGCTCAACCAAATCATCTTGAAGTTGAATGTGAGTTGCCCGATACGTATTTCATGATGAAATTGAATGAATTGTGCAAAATTTGCCGCTCCACTCTCAAGCTCAAGGTTTTCACCGTGGTAATCCCACCCATGGTCATAGACGTTGTCATCACGCTCATCCTCTACGATCATGTTGTGCATGATCACACAAGCAGTCATCACCCCCCACATAGTCTCTGAGCTCCATGTTCTAGCAGGGCGCCGAACAATAGCCCATCAAGATTGAAGCACACCAAAGCACACTCCACATCCTTCCTAACACTCTCTTGTTCTTTGGTAAACCTAATCCTCTTCTCTCCTTGGGGATCGGAGATTATCTTCACAACGTAGACCACTGAGGATAGATACCATCAGCTAGGTAGTATCACTTATTGTATTTGTGGTCATTGATCTCATAGTTGACCTCTGGGGAATTACCTTTTGACAGCCTCGAGAACACTGAAGAGCACTGAAGCACGTTTATGTCATTGTGAGAACATGCCATGCCAAAAAAGAGTGTCAAATCCAAAGATCTTGCGATACTACGGCTTCAAGTATGACCACACAACCATCAACATGTCTCTTATATTGCTCCTTCCAAGCAAATGGACAGTTCTTCCACTCCCAGTATGTATAATCAATGCTTACTAGCATCCCCGTAAAGCCTCTTGATTCATTGGTCTATAATAACCAGGTTGTATCGTCAACATTTGGTTCTCTCAAGTACTCCGGACCAAACACTCTAACCATAGCTTTGCAGAACCTGTATAATGACTCATGGCATGTCGACTCACTCATGTGCATGTATTCATCCAACTAGATCACCGGGAACTCCGTATGCAAGCATCCGAACAGCTGCAGCACATTTCTGATAAGAGGAGAAGCTAACCTTTCCAAGGGCATCGTACTTGCATTTGAAGTAATCATCATAAACCATCACTCCCTCCCGAATATGGTTGAACAGTGGTCTCGCCATCCGGAAGCGTCGCCGAAAATACTTGGCCTTGAATAGTGGGCCCGGGCGATGAAAATAATCGTTAAAGATTAGGATCTAGACGTTTTCCCTGTTATGATTCAACCTAGGAGCATGGCTCGGTATCGATCCCCTAAACAATGGTCGCTGCCTCGAAATGTGCTCACTGATGATCAATGTAGCAACCACAACATCACTCTCATCATCGGGCGATTTTTGGACGATGAGGAACATATGATGTTATTGTACAAAAACTCATCCGAGCTATCCCCCATGATTCTTCAGAGTGATGAATCCGTACCTCACTAGACACCGGCGGGCGTGGATGACTCTCGGCCGGGCAAACGGCCAAACACCTTGTGGGTGACGACCGCGATGGGCGTGGGTCGGTGAAGGGGCACTGTCCTTGGCCTGTTCAGGCAGCAGGGTTGTCGAACCCCAAGTCCTCCAGTGAACATGGAGGCCGCCAGCGGCCCCTGGGTAGGGTGCAGGCCGCGAACTAGATCATTAGGGGCAAGAAGCGGCCACAACGCCAGCGGTGGGGGTGTGGGTGGATGTGGCTCTGGCTACTGGGCGGAGGTGGAGAAGAGGTCGGAAGCTGGGTGGCGAGGGCGAGGGCGAAGAGGCCGTGCAGGGCGAACTCTCTAGGGGGGTTGGAATGACCTATGTGCACTGACTGGCGGGCCATGTGAGGACGTCACGGGCATACGCGGCGTGTCCACGTGGACGCCAACCCGGACCAAATTTGGTCCAAACAGACAACAAATCGGTATATTGGGCCATGTTTTTTGTTCGCGGAGATCCAAACAGACGGGACAGACGAAATGGATCGGCCGGTTGGAGTTGCCCTTATTACAACCAATATCAAAGTTTGATTTTGGAGAAAGTACACATATTAGATTTGCTTGCTCCGCTCGACTGTTCATTGCTCCCTCGCCTTGGCCCTCTGTGTAACTGGCTCAGCCATCACTAGGCTGAGAGCCTTCGAGATACCCTCGCGGGCTCACCGCGTCGCCCATCTCGCTCTGCCCTGGCAGGGGGCCGGGCCCTGGGACCAAAACACAAGACACGCTGCGCGGTTCACGGAACGAACTTGATTTCACAAGCGCGCACACGGGCGAAAAACCTCCACTTCGCTCCACCTCTCGCGCTCAGCCGGCACACCCCGCATTCCAAATGGACTGCAAGCCCTAGAGGTAGCTGTACGGAACGCACTGCCGTCCCTCCGCCCCCGCTTCCTTTCCTCTTAGCTCGCCGGGGCGACGTGGCCTCCCCGTCTTCATCGCCGGTCGCACGCCTCCAGCCCTCGCAGCCTCGCAGTATCCGCGCCATCGTCGGGCACTTCGCGCCGCTCGCCGTCGCTCGCCGGCGCCGCCTCGCCGTCCCCGACGCCTTCCTCCGCTTCGGCCCCGTCGCCCCCTTCCTGCTCCTCTTCGCCCCCTTCGACGTCTCCGACAGGCACCCCGCTACAATGTAAGTGACGCCCGGTTCGAAGCTTTGGGGTTAGAGGGGGTTTGAACTTCAGGAAATTTGGGGAATCGGGCTGGGCGCGCTGTCAGACAGTCAAAGTTCAGGGCCTCGCTGTCCCCGTCGGCCGTCGCCCTTCCCGTCCCCGTCGCGTCACCCTCGACCCCGGGTTTGAGGGTTTTTGGGGTCGAGGCCTGGAGGGGTTTTGGAGGGAATTTAGGGGAATCAGACTGGGCCATCGCTGTCAGACTTCAGATATGTAGGTTCAGTTATGCCTGTTATTGTATTTTGCTTCAATCATTAACGAATGCTCTTCATTAATTGTGTTGGGAGCAGTATTATTAAATTTTGCATCAACAAATAAAATTCTGCTCTTTGGTTTGCTAGAAATGCAGTATAGTCCTTTGCAAGTTGATTGATGCACATGAGGATAGTCGAGGTCCTTTTACAGTATGAAAGTTGATTACAAAAGAAAATTAAGACAAACAGGTTTGACCTCGAGTATTTGGTTTCTCATACATAGAGTTGATGAACTGCAATTGATGAAAAGTAATATTTTGTGTCTTCATCTTAAGATATGATCTGATAGATACACCTTTCTTTTTTTTTTCCTTCGCGGTAACATAGATGAGTAAAACTGTATGAAAAACAGTAATGTTGTTCTCGTGATTATTGATTGCCAGATGGCAGTTTCTATTTTGGATACATTTATTACTTTGATTGATGTAAAAAGACCAGCTTCTCATAATGCTGAACTTTTGTCTGTTTCAGGCATCATAAGAGAAAGGTCAAGTTTGAGAAGATTACCCCGTCCATGGAGAAGTCATGGCACACTTCGCTATACAAGGACTGTAACATTGTGCCTGAAGCTGAGGACCAACGCCCTTTCCCTACATGCGTTTTCTGCAGCTTCACAAAAGGGGGTCAAATGGAGATGCACCGTATATTCGCGGATGAGGGCATTCCATGTGACATCTGCCTATTTCCCAAATCGATGGTGGAAGATTACCTCACAATGAATGGAATCAACATGAGTTTGTTCTGTCAGAACAAGGACTTTCTGCACAGGTCCTTGACAGCTAGCCGTATCTTTCAAGCATATGGTGTCGAAGCCACATGCTCTCTCTGGAAAGGCACTAGACGCCTTGCTATGGAATCCTGCCCGTACCTAGGCGACAGGATCACGTTTGATCAACTGAAGGAACTGCTTAACAAGGGCAAGCCGGTGCTTGCTATGATGATTGTGGGCCCTGATTTCCGGAAGCTTAGAGATGACGAAATTTACAAATGCTACCCGGTCTTCTTGTCAGGAAAGCTGCAGAAACCATTTGAGTACCACAGGGTAATCCTTATTGGACATGGAGTGATGGAAGTAACAAAGGAAAATTTTGTACCGTTTCTTAACTCCCACAGTGACAAGTTTGGGCAGAAGGGTGTTGGCCGGGCTTACTTCAATGACCTACTGTGGTTTTTCACTTTGGAGGGCACCTACCCACCACTTCTTCGACATCAGCCACCTAAAATTAATGCACTCGATCGACCAAACCTTGACAAACCAAGGTGGCAGCCTGAGTGTGATAACCGACCAAACCTTGACATACAAAGATGGCGGCCTGAGTGTGATAACCGACGAAACCTCGATAAACCATGGAGGCGGCCTGAGTGTGATAATGGAACAGTGAAACAAACGTGGGCACCTGGAAGAGCTGACGCTTCTTCCTCTTGGCGTCTTGACATGCCCCAGCAGATTGCTAATGTGACCAATGGTACTGCTTGGAATGGTATGACCTGTTACGACTTACAAGCTTCTAGTTTACCGAGTTTTGATTGATTTTTGTGTAAATTAGATACCATTTCTTTTTATTTCCTGCTGACGTCGCTTCCTTAGGAGTTAGTACTGTTCTTTACTGTGAGCTAGAAAATATATGTACCTCCCGCAAAAAAAAATTAGAAAATATATTTACCTTCTTGTCTCATTTAAGGGCCTTGGGCTGATCTTTGAACCGTTTCAGGTACAACCTGTCTCCGTGTTTTAACAAAGGAAATATTTGATCAAGGTTGCAAGCTTATGGCATCTGGAGTGAATGGAATTGATTTGATAGATGGTATCTGCATGGCAGTTGATGATGTCGTGAGAAAGCTGAAGAGCATGGCCCGAATGATACACACTTTCGAGGAGATAGCACAGGTACCTCTTAATTTGCAACTAGTCACCTTCTGTACCTTTTCTTTTCTTCTGGAGACACACTATACAATTTATCCATTGCCCTCTTTTGAAGGTGGGTACTATATCAGCTAATGGGGAGAAAGAACTTGGCGAGCTCATTGCACAGGCTATTGTGATGGTTGATACTGAGGAAGTTATCACCATTGTGGTAAGTCAAAGATTCAAATATTGTGCTTGCGGTCATTACACAGTTTCTGCTCTATGTTGGCCTTGTATGTACTCAATTGGGCCCATATTATCAAACTCTTTCAGAGTATCTGTTATTCATCCTGTGTCTTTCTAAGTAGTTTGTGGAACATTTGATAGGATGGTAGCACTCGATGCAGCGAGCTTCAAGTTGTGAAATGCATAAAGCTTAAGAGAGGCTACTTCACTGGACGCTTTATTACCAACCAAAAGAACAAAACATGTGTAAGTATTGTTTTTAGTTTCATCTTAGTGTTTCTGCTGTTTAAGTTTTAAATTCTTGGTTCTATATTTATGTTTTTTTTTTGTTACAGGAACTAGATGATCCCTTAATCTTCATACATGATAAGAGGGTATCCAATGTCCAAGCCATCGAAGTGTTGAAATTTGCTCTCATGGTATTTCATTGTCATTATGTGTTGTCATGGTTTCCTCTAACTCTAATGCAAACTAATGTTTTATATTTCTGCTTAAACAGGAGGGAAAGCCTCTGCTTATTCTTGCAGAAGATGTGGATGCCGAAGCAATAAATACTATGGTCGATGAAAAATATTTTAAAGGCATGAAGGTCAGTATTAAATCCACATCACACACCACCTTATCCACGTAATTACCCACTGGAAAACATGTTAAAGGATTTATACTTCGCAAGCAACACCTTCCTCGCATTTGGACATGCCCTCTTTCTTTGTATTTATGACATTCTATGTTACTGGTGCGAAAATTGGAAGCATTTGAAGATTCAACCTTGTATGGTGTTGCCTCTTTGGTGAGTGTCTTGCCGATAGAAAATAACTTTGCACCCCTGTTCCCATCTCCTTCCTGCTGAACGGTATGCTTCCACTGACTTGATGTATTGATCTGACCAGAGCTAGCTTCTTGAGTTGTTGCTCTGCTCGGACAGCGTGATGCACAAGTTCCTGTAGATTTTGACAAGGAACCACGTCTGCCTATTTCTTCTAGATCTTCATTGAGTCCATAACTAAATCTGGCCATGGTGTTAGCGCCTTAGCGGTGCATGCGGCAGCTTAACTTTGAACTTTGTTATTTTTCTTTTTTGCACATGGATGCTGGTCCGACGCTCTGTTCCGTTATCCTTTTTTATAGTGGAACCTGGTCCCATTTTGGGAATCGTATGGGAAAAAATCTGGCCATGGTCGCTTCCTCCGGCTCCGCTACTCCTGTTCTTATCATCAAGATTTCCATCTCTTTATAATATTTATCAACACTAGAAGTACCTTGGCGCAATTGCTGCAGTCGAGTGTACAAGGTCCTAGTGAAGTGCTCTGGAACGAAGCGCCTTCTCATGATGTTCTTTAGTTGCGTCCATGTTTGCGGACGTCCTCCAGCATGGCTGAATTGGTTCCACCAAATTATAGTATAACAGGTGAACTCAATTGATGCAGCTCACACCTTTTTCTCCTCTGTGCAGCGGTGGCTATCAAAGATTTGATCCACACGCATCTCCCGCTCCTTATAGTCATCGGGCTCAGCTTTTTCCATTGAATGGCGGTATGGTAGGTTTGAGTTTACCAATACCATCATCTTCATGGTCACGATGAGTATGCCCATGAACTCCTCTCATGGCATAGCCTCCATTTGCAGCACCTCTGCGGGCATGATGGGCATGTCTTGGTGGTTGCTGGTAGAAGCTCTCAGCACCGTCGGATGGCTCTCCTCCATTATCTCCATGGCCCTCCTCCAACTGATGACCCTGCTGTCCAGGGAGTTGTCGATGCCCACCCCTTGCAGCAACTCCACCTCGTGACGATGATGTCGGTGTCAATAGAAGAACAGCATTTGTTAGGGAGTTGAGTTCTTTACCAAGTTTGGTCTGCAAAGCTGTTATGCGCTTCTCCACTTGGTTCAGCACATACTCCAACCCTTGAACAAAGGTTGCAGACAAGTTTGGATCATAAACAGGCAGTGGCACCTCCTCCTCCTTCAGATGTCAGGAGCACCGTTGGACCTCCTGGACCCATGGCAGCTTCCCAGAGAATCAAATCAGCAAAGGGGAGAAATAGTACCGTGATCAACCTTGAGCACTGATTACCAAATGATGCGCAATTATATGGAGATTTTTCATGGTACTAGCAAATATACAAGCATGGACTCAAGAACAGCAGCTAGTAGTTTAGTAGCTAAAATAGTAGCAATATAGTGGTATGATAGCTAGTTTGGGTTATAAAGACACAACGTCACAACCCTAAACCATCAGACTTGTGAACCTAAGAGGAACCACAAGTAATAACCTCAAGGATTCTAAATGGATTGAAGAACAGGCTCTTCAAGCCACCTACTAGACCTAACACTTTCCTGATTTAGTGCTCAGCAGAATAACACCCAGTCTTGGGTACAAACAGAACATCCAAAACACTCCCCCTCCCTACATATGATGGTGCCCCTCTATTTATAGGACTCACGAACTTGTACTACAGGCCTACTAAGGTGTTAAAGCTAGTTGGCAATAGTGGCTAGTTCATGAACCGGACTAAAAGCTACTTTTACAGCAGTAAAAAAATTGGAATTGACTTCCTCAAGCTGCAGCTTTTAAGTCAGTTTTATTTGTTAGGCATTTATCTCAGTAAAAATCAGGAGTTACACGCACTGGCACAGGTCTGGTCATATCTAACCGTGTACAGAATTTCTTAATTTCACTGGATATGAAATGTAGGTCTGCGCGGTCAAAGTTCCTGGTCATGGAGAGAACATGGAACTCAATTTACTTCCTATTTCTATCCTTACCGGCGGACATGTATGTCAACACTCAGTAGCTTTTTTATTTATTCTATTTCCCAATCATCAGATTATGATATCCATTTTTATTAAATTTTGCACCTTGCTGGGATCAGATCTTTACTGAAGGAAATGGAATGAACCTTTTGCCTCACATACTTGGCACTTGTACGAAGGTAAGTTGTTTTTACTGGTGGTAAATTGTATGTTTTGGTTTGGATCTTAGCAATCAAACCATCCAATAGTACAACAAAGAACCTTATTGGATATAAACTTGTGAAATTAAAATTTTCCATCCTAGTTTCTTGTGAAGGTTTAATTTTATCGGCACTGAATATTATACTTTTGTAGACTAGTAGGGATAGTGCCATTCAAATTACATGAGGAACGTTCTTTGTACACATAGAAGGGACACTCTTAATTTTGATTCTTGTATAGGAGATTGTGTATCTGCATTATGGTCAAGGTTGATAAGAGCTGTTTATATGGTTAAATCAAAGTGATGAAATGTGTGTCTGTAGGTTATAGTATCTGAGGATGACTGCACAATCTTTGGTGGAGCCACTGATAATAATACCATTGAGAACAGAACTAAGCAGGTTCAATCTTGTTTTTTCAATTTAAAGTTTCGATGAATATTGTATGTTACATAATTATCACTGTGAGATTCATTTTTAACAGCTGAGATCTGCAACTGAGAAAAGCACGGGATTGGCAGAAATGTATTGTTGTGCTGCTACTATGAAGGTAAAACTTATTATCATTTTGAATACGTAATCGTGATCACTATTTTGATAGGATATTTCATTTAGATTGGTGGAATGGATAAACTGGAGATTGGTGAGAAGAAAGACAGAGCGATACATGCGCTAAATGCAACGAAAGCTGCAGTTGAGGAGGGCATTGTACCAGGTACCATACTGAAGCTCTGCCGTCGAGTGTTTGTGTTATTAAATATCAGGAAATCATGGCTGAAAGTGTGTTCTGTATGTACATAGGTGGTGGTGTTGCCCTGGTTTATGCGGCAAAAGACCTGGATAAGCTGGACACTGTAAATGTTGGCCAAAAGAGCGGTGTTCAGATTATTCAAAATGTCTTGAAGGTATGGATTTCTTTACTTTTCAATTAATTCCTCATATTTTTGCATCGTTACATGGATAGAGTATTCTGCAGATACCATTTCACACCAATGCTTCAAGTGCTGGTCGTGATGGTGATGACATTCTTAGCAAGATCTTAGAGCATAATAATACTGGCCTGGCATATGATGCTGCCAAAGGTAGGGCGCCAAGTTTATTCCTTGTCTGATTTATTTGGAGTTAGTGGAAGTCATATCTAAACTGATCTCCCTACCAGGTGAATATGCCGATATGCTGGAGGCCGATTCCATTGAGCCATTTAAAGTGATCAGAACAGCCCTGATGGATGTCCAACGGTAAATTAAAAATAATTTTGTTTAACACTGTCAATGGCTAATGATGGTATAGTCACACATCCACATGACAAACACTAGTGAAACTGGTTTAGGTCAATACTCCTGTTAGATCGATATGCAACAATACCTTTTTCTTCTTTGTGTGAGCCATGACACTTTTTTTTTAATTGCAGAGAGTCATGTCAAATGTTAACTCACACATGCGGCCACTTGAGCCCGAAGGAAAGAACGCAGAACAAGCAATTTGTGGTGCCATGAGCAGGACGTTTTTAACCTGCTTTTACTCTGATTACTAAGTTTACATTTAGGTTTGAACATCTTATAATTTGGAACGGAGGGGGTACTTATTTGCACTATCCGTGTCACTCTGCTTCATGCCTCGAATATCTGTTTGAGATAACTGTTAGAGCCTATCGGGACTGTGTTGCCTTTACTTGCAAGAATGCTCAACTCTGCTTCATGCCTAGTGGAGCTGGTTTACTTATTTGCAACCTTGCTGTAGAGTCAGATGACGCGAGCCAAACACCACCCGATGCCGCTCATCGCCGTGAAGCTGACAGTGGCATACACTGCCATCAGTAGCCACCTTGCAGACGCACACCATGAATGTCCGTTACAGTCTTACAGATCACATCCTCGTGTGATGAGAAATTCAGAAAAACTTACCAGCTCAGCTGAGCTACGACGAAAGCGCAGAAGAGCAGAGCCCCCGGCCGGTCGAGGAAGGAGAGGCACCGGCTGCGGGTCACGAATATCAGGTCCTAGCTGGCGATGCTCACCTGCAGGTACACCGCCGACGACACCTCCTCGGCGACTCCCTTCAGAGGCCGTACCTTGAAGTGAGACTGCAGTTTCAGAAACATCAGCGCGATGGATCGAGAGAGACGTTCATCAGTTCAGTCTTGGATGTGGTAACCTCGAAGAGTGTGGTTCTGGTGACTGCCCAGTAGACCAGCACCGTGAGCAGTGCGAGGTAGGTTCCGATGAGTGGCGAATATCTCGTTGAGATTCCAGCTTTCCGGGCTCCACGACGGGATATCGCCATGATCGTCCCTGATCAGAGCTCGATCGATACTGGTGATAGACGGTTTGAAACTCAGAAATGGTACATTACCGTCGTTCAGTATGGCTATGATGAGAACCATGGGTGGAGGGAAGTCATACTCCCATATCCATGCCAGAAGAACAAAACCAACCTGCAAGCATACAGCAGACACAGATTAGTGCAAATTCGATCACCAGATTATATTCCGTATCTCATAATACATCATTGATATGCTGCATTCTTACCACCATCCGTGTGGTGAATTGGTGATGCACACAGCATAAATCTGTATCGACGAGGTAGAAACTATCACAAGCAAATTCCAGTAACTGAACTGAATATTCGAAGTGTTGGCATGGCATCGAGGACCCAAACTCACCGTGTAGTTCCTCATGCGCTGGAAGAATGGCGCGGCCGGTGAGGACGGCGCAGACGATGACGCCGAGGCCGGTCTCCGTGAGCACGATGTCGGAGGCGGCCCTGGCGGCGTCCGTCGCGTCCGACACCGCGATGCTGATGTCGGCCTTCTTCAGCGCCGGCGCGTCGTTCACGCCGTCGCCCGTCATCCCGCACACGTGGCCCTTGGCCTGCAGGAGCCGCACGATTTCGTTCGTGTGCTCCGGGAACACGCCCGCGAACCCGTCCGCGCTCTCCACCAGCTACTCCACCGGCACCGCCGCCGTCCCGTCGCCATCGCCACCGCGGCGGCCGAACGTCGCCGCCGACGGGTGCATGTTGGTCCCCGTCCCGAGGTGCCGGCCGGTCTCCTTGGCGATCGCCATCTTTCAGGCACACGCCGAGATCCAGGGCCTTGCGGATGGTGTCGGCGCTATCGTGCCGCGACGTGTCGAACAGCGGCAGCACGCCGCAGAAGAGCCACGGCCCGCCATCGCCGTGCCTCGATTTCTCATGGACCTCCTGATCTAAGGCATCAGGGCAATCCGGAGTGCTTCAGAATTCAGAATGCAGTGTACATATACCAGTCTACAGAATTCAGAATGTGTGTTAAGTTGTCAACGACCCGCTGCGTCTTCTCGGCCATATCGTCCTTGTTATAGCACAGGTTGAGGGTCTGTAAGACGACCAGAATCAGGTCAGATGTTCTGAGTTAGTATGACTTGACACTGTAAATTATTAAGTCCCATGTTGTTAGATTACAGTCGGCAGCACTGATGATATACAGTGATGAACTTCTTCAGTAAAGGAGAGGGAGAACCTGCTCAGGATCACCTTTGCTGACCCCGAACCAATTGCCGCCAGAATCAATGTATCTAATGGCCGTTGTCTTGTCGACCGGATTGAATGGGACAAAGTGAACTTCGGTGATGTTTGCACGTGCCTGAGAAAGAACAGGTAAAATCTGTGATTTCTGATCCATTATTGATGTGCAGGCTCAAATCAGGTGAAAAGATTCAGAAATCAGGTGAAAATTTTCCAAAAAAATAGAAAGATTCAGAAGCCTCTTTGGGATCAGAAAGCATATTTATGATGGTCATATCGATTGCATCTTGATTATCATCTCTTGATGCTCTTGCAGCCAACAGGATAATCATGTCCTTATCCATTCCTCTGCTAAAAACCTGAAATTACCAAAAGGCAGCTTGCACGCAGTGTTACCCTGCATCAGAATTCTCAGGATTTTCTCTTTCTTTTAAGATAACAAAGACCTTGATTAGGTTTTTTTCAACAGTAAGGTGGTTACGAGTGAGGGTTCTGGTTTTTCCGTAGCAGAGACTTTGAAAGAACAAAGAAGTTTGGATCCGCAAAAGTATGCTTAGGCAGTTCCTTCGCTGAGCACAACACCAGGAGGATCGTCCTCCCAATTCGAAGTTTTTTCCTGGAAGTTTCAACCGTCGTTGACTATGACAACAGTCGCGACCGACTATTAAGATGATGATAATATCCAGACATACCTGTTGAGATAAGTGATGAGAACCTATTGCGAGCGTGACCGACAAAACTGTCGGCATCGGGATTGGTATCCCTCTTATGAGAATAACAAGCACATTGTTGATCCCTTCCTCGTACGAGTGGTGCTGGACCATGAACATGATGATAACCTCAACGAAGACACCCACAATAATCGAGCAGATACACAAGTTGCCTATGCAGGTAAGAACCTGAAATTTTCAGTATGAAAATTCAGCTCTCACACTACTGCAAATAATGCTCGACACATCTAATCACTTTCTGTAGTAATGATGGCTGACCTTCTTGGCGTTTCCAAAGAATGAGCGGATCCGGCTCACGATGATGATAGCTTGGATCTCACTATGCTTGCAAGTTGAACCACTGAACACTAGGTCGCCGGTCCTTTTGGTGACAGGAAGTGATTATCCAGTCAGAGCTAACTGCAAAATTGTTTTTATATAGAAAGAAAGAGACCAGATCATCTTGACAGCACAACAAGCCTTCATGCCATGATCGATATCGCATGGACAGTATATGTTGTAAATGAAATGTGATTACCTGATCAATTTTGAGAGGATCCCCCTCGAGTAGCCGCGCATCCGCAGGGACAATGTCACCAAGCCTAATGCTGATGAAGTGATGACGTCCCTGGGTACCAATATAGAAGCATCCAGCTCTTGCCATTGTCCATATCTAACTTGCAGGCACAGCTCATGATAGCAATAAGTGGCTGGCCTTGAAGAATAAAATTGCTGAATCTAATGCTGACATTATCTGTATCTAGGAAACTAAGAGAGAATTATTTGATGCTAGATATCTCAAGAATTTCTGTCCCAGGAGAATTAACCAATTTGAATATTTGCCTTCAATAGGAGCCTCAGGTGGACTCTTAATAGCTTGGAATGGCTCTCTTTTTACAGAGGAAAACTTATTCCTTTATGGATTTTCATTGTCTGTGAGATTCACATCTACTATGTCCGAGGATTCATGGATTCTGTCAAACATATATGGTCCCAGCCAAGGAGAGGCTAGGTCCCAATTCCTAGTTGGTTCTCACACATTCAAATGTCAGATGACACCAATTGGATTATTTTGGCAGATTTTAATTATATCAGGTATCCCACAAACAGAAACAGAGCAGGTGGAAATTTCTCAGAAATGATGAAGTTCAACGAAGTTATTAATGCTCTAGCCATGGTGGAAATTCCCCTCAAAGGAAGAAGCTACACTTGGAGTAACATGCAAGATGCCCCCCTATTAGAGAAACTGGATTGGGTTTTTACTTCAGAATCTTGGACTATTTAATTCCCTAATACTTTGGTCTTGCCATTGGCCTAAGCCAATTTCTGATCACATACCTTGTTTGGTTCAGATTGGCGCCCATATCCCCAAGGCTAAGATTTTCAGGTTTGAGAACTTCTGGATGAAAATTCAGGGATTTAAGGAGGTGGTGAAACAAAGCTGGGAACAAGATACCCAAATAATGGACTCTACCAAGAGAATTTCAGCTGAATTTAAGAGATTGAGAAAGTGACTTAAAATCTGGTCAAAAACTATTTCCCATCTGGATAATTCAATCAAAGCCACTAATGAAATTATCCTCTTCTTGGATACCCTGGAGGAGTTTAGATCCTTATCATTACCAGAATGGAATGGCAGAAACTTCCTCAAAGGGCATCTTCTTCATCTGCTGGAACTGCAAAAAATCTACTGGCAGCTGAGGGCCACTATTCGGTGGGTCAAGTTTGGTGAGGTGAACTCCAAATATTTTCAAGCTAAGGCCACCATACAATACAGAGTCAACCACATTGACAACATGCAAGATGAGGCTGGTAATATCTTCAGGGATCATAATGCAAAGGTTGGAATCTGATACGTCTCCGTCGTATATACTTTTCCTAACGTTTTCCCTCTTGTTTTGGACTCTAATTTGCATGATTTGAATGAAACTAACCTGGACTGACGCTATTTTCAGCAGAACTACCATGGTGTTGTTTTTGTGCAGAAATAAAAGTTCTCGGAATGGCACGAAACTTTTTGGAGATTTTTTATGGAATAAAAGAAAAATATCTGGAGCCAAGAACCACCGGAGGGGGGCCCCTGGGTGAGCATAACCCACCAGGGCGCGTCCCCCTCCTGGCGCGCCCAGGTGGGTTGTGCCCACCTGGTGGCCCCGCAGACCATGATTCCAACTCTATAAAATCCTATTTTCGGAAAAAAAAATCAGGGAGAAAGAATTATCGCGTTTCACGAGACAGAGCCGCCGCCACCTCTTGTTCTTCATCAGGAGGCCAGATCTGGAGTCCGTTTGGGGCTCCGGAGAGGGGGATCTTCGATCTTCGTCATCACCAACCCTTCTCCATCGTCAATTCCATGATACTCCCCACCGGGAGTGAGTAATTCCTTCGTAGGCTCGCTGGTCGATGAGGAGTTGGATGATGTAACACCCCCAGTGGTTAACTACAGTAATCGCCCTTTTGATTATGCCATGTCATCATGTTTAACAGTGCATGATCATCATTAGCATTATATTGCATTTCAACTCCTAAGTCAAAATCCAGATTTAAATGAAAGTGTAAAATAAAAGTTATCCAACATAGAAACTAAAATGTTCAATAAATAACAAATATTGCAGAGGCTAATCTAAAATTGTAACCAACACTTAATAAATTAATTAGGTGGCTCTAACATTTTCAAAACAGCAAAGTTTAAGGCATTTTTAATTATTATAAAAATTGTGTGAGATCCATTTGACTCCAAACCAGTTTTTGGTAGTGGTTGAGGATGCCTAGTAATTATTGGAACAATTGCTGTGTTTTACAAAATTCAATCTGAGGCCTAACTAATTGTAAAACAGGAGACATGAGAATAAATAAAAAGAAAAGACAAAAGAAAACAAAACAGAAAAAGAAAAAAGAGAAAATCCCCCTCGGCCCAACTGGGCCACGGCCCAGCCGGCCGGCCCACCCCGCGCCTATATGGCCTCCCCAGGAGGCCACCGAACCCTAACCCCACCCCCCCACCGACACTCCACACCCTCCCTCACTCCCCCCCCCCCCCCGCGCGTCTGGATCGGGCGCTGCCCGCGCCTCGCCGCGCTCGACGCCAGCACCACCCCGCGCCCGACGCCGTCGCCGACCACCGTCGCCGCCCCGTCCCCAACATCCTCCTCGCGCCCGCTGCCCTTGACCCTGCACCCGGGGTGAGCGCCGCCCATCTCTTCTTCCCCTTGGTCGCCGCGGTCGCCCCGCACCGCGCCCGCACCTCGCCCTTCACCGCGCTCGCCCGTTCTGCTGCTGCTGCTCGCGCGCCGCCCCGCGCCCGCACGCGCGCGCGCCCGCCCGCCGCTCGCGCCACCGCGCCTGCCGCTGCTGCCGACCGCCCGCGCGCCGCCCCGGTCCGGCCTGCCGTGCGCCTGCCTCGCCCCTGCCGCGCGCACGCGCCCGCGCACGCGCTGCCGCGCCGTCGCTGCGCCTCGCCACGTCCCGGCCGGCGCCCACGCATACGCGCGTCCGCACCCGCGCCGCGCCCGTCGCCCGCGCCCGTGGCCTCGTGCCACTGACCGGTGGGCCCTGTCCCCCCTGCCCAATGACAAATGGGGCCCAGCCCCTTAAACGATTTAAAAAAATAATAAATAAATAAACAAAATAAAAATTAATTAAATAATTAATTACTAATTAACCTAATTAACTCTGATTAATTAAGACTAATTAAGTTTAATTAACTTAATGATTTAGTTAACCTAATTAACTACTGTTAATTAATTAAACAGGCTGCTGATGTCATGATGACGTCAGCATATACTGTTTCGGATAATTCTAATTTAATTAATTAAATAATTCCAGAATTTGTTTAAATCTTTGAAATTTAGTATAAAATAAACCGTAGCTCGGATTAAAATACTTTGAACATGAAAGTTGCTCAGAATTTCGAGACGAATCCGAATACGCGTTCCGTTCATCCGTCACACGTCCCTAACTACCCGAACATGGAACCGTTCCCCTCCGGTCATCTGTCCGACATTTGTCCGGAACCGGGAATACTTTCCCGGATGAATCCCCCCCTTCGCCAGTATCACCCAGCACTGCGTTAGATCACCTCTGTCACCGCGTATTGCCATGTTATGCTTTGTGCTACACTTGTTTGCTTAGTATTTACTGTTTCCTCCCCCTCTTCTCTCTCGTTAGACCCCGACGTCATCCCCGAGACCGACGCAGCTACGAAGACCGAAGACACCATTGGCGACCTTGCCCTTGCCGCCGAGCAACCAGGCAAGCCCCCCCCCCCCCTTGAGCATACCGATATCGCCCATTCATTTTTCTCATGCTTGCATTAGAATTGCTGCTTGCTACTGCTTACTCATTCTGATGCATAGCCTGTTTATTGTAACCTGCTGTTGATAATTACCTGCATATCCTAAACTGCTTAGTATAGGTGGGTAGAGACCTATCAGTGACCCCACTTATCCCGACTGCCCCGCTGGATTATCCGAAGACCCGATCAACGGGATTGAAGACCAGGCCCCGACACCGCACATCACCCCCCCCCCCTTAGTTGTAACGACACTGCAGCATTAATATCGAGTGCCGAGGTGATACCTCGTTCAGCACTTCTGATGTTAACTCTGTAGAGTAGCTATTCGGTCGTGGTCATCGAGGGTGATTCCTCCTTCACCGCTTCCGATAACGACGCCGTCGTACAACACCTCAAGTGTGAACCCATTGAGGGTGGTTCCTCCGAGTTCACCTTGACGGAGACATCGAGTAGGAATCCAACGAGGGTGATACCTCGGATTCCCCTGATGTTATGGACACCCGGATACTTGGACTTTACATTGTTACTTGGATAGGCGGGTCGACCCTGAGGGGTACCCGCGTGCGCCTGAGAGGCGAGTGTTGTGAAGACGGGTGCCTGTATGGTGCCTGAGTGAGAATACGAGGCGTGGCCGGGCATTCTTGGCCCTTGCCGCAAGTCCTCGAGATGGGGCGACGGGGTCACATCTTTCGTGAGTCTCTGCTCATTACCGCAAGCCCAAGGTACTAACGGTTTGGATATTTGATCTGAGTGGGCCTCTGGCCCGATAGCACTAACCACCACGTGGGCATAGTATGGGCGTTCTGCATCGTATGCATCAGCCGAAAGCTCTGACAGACGTCCAGTTCAGCAGTGCGGCATGGAGTGATTGGCGCCATTCACGACAGAGGTGGTGCTTGGATTTGAGCCATGTGCGCAACGACCCGGAGGGCGAGGGGCGATGGCCCAAGACCCCCTTGCGCTTAGGATGTAGACCGGCGGGGACCTCTCTGCTGAGCTCTAGGTAGGGCTGCGGTGTGTCGTTTGGCCGAGGCCGGGCATTACCCGGAAAAGTGTGTTCGGCCGGAGTTAATCGAGCGTGTTGGGTAAGTTGGTGCACCCCTGCAGGGAAGAAAACATCTATCGATAGCCTGTCCTACAGTAAAGGACACTCGGAGTTGTATCCTGATTGATACAATTAGAACTGGATACTTGGATACTATGGCTCTGGGATTGCTTCTCACAGGGAGTCGAGAAGGGATCTCCGGACGAGGTTGATGACTGTATGGCTCTGGGATTGCTTTCTCGCAGGGAGTCGAGAAAGGATCTCTGGGTGAGGTTGAGACTTAATGATACTGCTACATTATATTGAACTGTTCTACTCTCTTCTATTTCTGCAAGACCGCTGAAGAAGCTAGTCTTCGATAGGACTAGGCCTTCTCCCTATTCTGGCATTTCTGCAGCCCAGTCCACATATACAACCTCCCTTTGAAAATGTTGCATATGTAGTGTAGATCCTTGCTTGCTGAGTACTTCTGAGTACTCACGGTTGCTTTGTTTTCCTTTTTCTCCCCAAATCAGTTTGTCGTGACCAAGATGACGGAGCCCCTGAGACAGATGCCCCGTCGATCGACTACTACTACTACCCAGAGGATGGATACTACTACGAGTTGACTGACGACCAGGAGTAGGATCGGAGGGTCCCAGGCAGGAGGCCTACGCCTTTCGATCGTAGTGTTTTATTTTGCCCCGCCTTTCTAAAGGCCTTTCTGCTTCTCTTTTAATATCTGTACTCAGATATCTGATGCTTCCGCTGACGCTTGTTCGCAAGCTTATGTATTCGAGCCCTCGAGGCCCCTGGCTTGTAATATAAAGCTTGTATGACTTTATTTATGTTTTAGAGTTGTGTTGTGATATCTTCCCGTGAGTCCTTAGGCTTGATCGTGTGCATTTGCGTGTATGATTAGTGCACGGTTAGGCCGGGGGCGTCACAGATGAGATTCATCATGTAATCGAGTTAGTTGTTAGGGCTTGATCCCTAGTATCCATTATATTCTGAGATTGATGTTGCTATGACTTTGCGATGCTTAATGCTTGTCACTTTGGGCCCGGGTGCCATGATTTCAGATCTGAACCGTTTATGTTATCACCATTATATCTATGTTCTAGATCCGATCTTGCAAGTTATAGTCACCTATTACGTGTTATGATCCGTAAACCCCGGAGTGACAATAGTCGGGATACTTTCCGTGACGACCGTAATTTGAGGAGTTCATGTATTCACTATGTGCTAATGCTTTGTTCCGGTTCTCTATTAAAAGGAGGCCTTAATATCCCTTAGTTTCCATATGGACCTCGCTGCCACGGGAGGGTAGGACAAAAGATGTCATGCAAGTTCTTTCCATAAGCACGTATGACAATTTACGGAATACATGCCTACATTATATTTATGAACTGGAGCTAGTGCCATATCACCCTAGGTTATGACTGTTATATGATGAATATCATCCAACAAATTCACCGATCCAACGCCTACGAATTTTCCACATATTGTTGCTGCTAAGTTACTACTGCTAATGTTACTGTCACAACTGCTACAAAATCATTTGCTATCATTGTTATCGTTACTATTACTGTTACCACTGCTATCAAAATTATCATATTACTGTGCTACTGATCATATTGCTGCGGATAATTAATCTCTAGGTGTGGTTGAATTGACAACTCAGCTACTAATACTTGCAAATATTCTTTGACTCCCCTTGTGTCGAATCAATAAATTTGGGTTGAATACTCTACCCTCGAAAACTGTTGCGATCCCCTATACTTGTGGGTTATCAAGACCCTTTTCTGGCGCCGTTGCCGGGGAGCATAACTATATTTGTTGAGTCACTTGGGATTATTATCAATCTATCATTATGAAGAATCTGAAGGATACAAAAACCAAGATCGTTCCCTCTAGGACGAGGGGAGGTAAGGAACTGACATCACACTCTACACTTGATTCACCTTTTGTTTTGAGTAGACTTGCAACACCCCCACATGCTATTAATCCTGATATGTCGCAAGTTATTGATGATGCTACTTCTATGAATGCTACTCATGATGATCCTAGTACCTTGCTTGATGATGGTGTGCCACTAGGTGATTTTCTTGATGAACAAATTGCTAGAGCTAAAGAGAATGAAATTACTGAAACTGATGAAATTATTGAAACTGATGAAGTGCTTGAAACTGAAAATCTTGAAACACCTGTTAGACCTAGCCCTTCTAGATATGAAATGCCTAAGATACCTGAAGGTTATGTTATGGATGAGGAGACAACTAGAGATTTTCTTGCTTGCAATGATAGAGATGACCTTAAGAAATTATTATGCAAACTGAAAGAGAAATCTTTGAATGCTAGAATGAAATGTGATCCTAAGTTTGCTACTTCACCTATCTTTGTTGATGATAAGGATTATGAATTCTCTGTCGACCCAGAGTTAATCACTTTGGTTGAATATGATCCTTTCCATGGCTATGAAACTGAAACTGTTGTGGCACACCTTACTAAATTAAATGATATAGCCACCCTATTTGCTCATGATGAGAAGATTCGCTACTATTATATTCTTAAATTATTTCCATTCTCATTAAAGGGTGATGCTAAGATATGGTATTATACTCTTGCTCCTGGTTGTGTGCGTAGTCCTCAGGATATGATCTATTACTTCTCTGAAAAATATTTTCCTGCTCATAAGAAACAAGCTGCCTTACAGGAAATATTTAACTTTGTGCAAATTGAAGAAGAGAGTCTCCCACAAGCTTGGGGGAGGCTTCTCCAATTGCTTAATGCTTTGCCTGATCATCCTCTTAAGAAAAATGAAATACTTGATATCTTCTATAATGGACTAACCGATACTTCTAGGGACTTCCTAGATAGTTGTGTTGGTTGTGTTTTCAGGGAACGAACTGTTGAACAAGCTGAGGAATTATTGAATAACATATTGAAAAATTATGATGATTGGACTCTTCCTGGACCACCGCATAAGCCCACTCCGAAGAAGAGGGGTATCTTATATCTCAGTCCGAAAGATATGTAAGAGGCAAAGAAATCTATGTAGGAAAAAGGTATTAAAGCAGAGGATGTTAAAAATTTACCTTCTATTGAAGAAATACATGGGCTTGATAAACCACCACCCAAGGTGGTAGAGGTAAACTCCTTAATGAAATTTGATGAAAGGGACAATCCTTATAATATGCATCCTAGTCAATGCCTTTATGAGTTTTATAATTACATTAGAAGCAAGACCACTTCAATGAAAATGTCATGAAACAATTGAAATACAACTCTGATATGATTGCTCGTTTGAGTGACTTGTTATTTAGAATCTCCAATGATGTTAGAGGTGTAGGAAAACATGCTTCTATGGTTCATACTCAGTTAGAACAAGTTGCTAAATCTCAAAGAGAGTTGCTTGAGGAAATGAATAATAATATCAATGATCACGCTATTAGAGTAGTAACTAGAGGAGGTAGAATGACTCTGGAACCACTTTATCCTGAAGGTCACACTAAAAGAATTGAACAAGACTCTCAAAGAATTAACACTGATGCACCTAGTCCTTCTAAAAAGAAAAAGAAAAAGATAAATGATAGGACTTTGCATACCTCTAGTGAACCTGAAACAGAAAAACCTCCTGAAGATAGTAATGATGTTTCTATCTGTGATGCTGAAACTCAATCTGGTATGCACCTAGTGATAATGCAAAAGATAATGATGATGTTCATGAAGATATTCAACCAAACAATGATAAACAACCAGATAATGATGTTGAGATAGAACCAGCTGTTGATCTTGATAATCCACAACCTAAAAATAAAAGATATGATAAAAGAGACTTTGTGGCAAGAAAACATGGAAAAGAAAGAGAACCATGGATTCAAAAACCCATGCCCTTTCCACCTAAATCAACTAAGAAGAAAGATGATGAAGAATTTGAACGCTTTGCTGAAATGCTTAGGCCAGTCTTTTTGCGCACTCGCTTGACTGATATCTTAAAGATGGCCCCTTATGCGAAATATATGAAAGACATCATCTCTAATAAAAGAAAGATACCTGAAGCTGAAATCTCCACCATGCTTGCTAATTATTCTTTTAAGGATGGAGTACATAAAAAAACTTGGAGATCCGGGAATACCAACTATACCTTGCTCCATAAAAACAAATTATGTCAAAACTGCTTTGTGTGATTTAGGAGCTGGTGTTAGTGTCATGCCTTTCTCCTTATATAAAAGACTTGATTTGAATAAACTCACACCTACTGAAATATCTTTGCAAATGGCTGACAAATCAACTGCCATACCTATCGGTATTTGTGAGGATGTGCCCGATGTTGTTGCGAATGTTACTATCTTAACTGACTTTGTTATGCTTGAGATGCCCGAGGACGACAACATGTCGATTATCCTTGGTAAACCCTTCTTGAATACTGCAGGGGCTGTTATTGATTGCAATAAAAGCAAGGTCACTTTTCATATCAATGGTAATGAGCATACGGTGCACTTTCCGAAGAAACAATTCCAAGTGAATGGTATTAATGTTATTGAAAAATCTCCGACAATCACTATTGGAATCTTTCAACTAGGGCTGGAATTCAAGCCGAGCCGAGCCAGCTCGGCTCGACTCGCTAAAGCTCGTTTCGTTAACGAGCTAGCTCGACTCGACTCGTTACTATAACGAGCTCATATCCAAGATTGGCTCGACTCGTATAACTCACGAGCTGGGTCGTTTAGCTTGTTAAGCTCATTAAGGATATGAACATAAAACCTTACGAATATGATAAAAATAATTACTTGGGAATGTATAATGTACATATTAAACATGTACAATGTTCACAAAAAATTGTAAGCATGTACAAGCATCACTTACAATTGTCAGTACCATCAATGAGGTAGGCGCAGCGCCGCGCGGTCATGATTCATAGGAGAAAGAAACAGGAAAGACAGGAGGGAAATTGACCGTCTCTAACTTCGCTAGGAATAGAAATGGAATGAGAGAAATCGCCATATGTGCGACGTGTGAGTCTCCTGGGCGGCTGGGCCTTGTGTTGTGCGCCTGGGACACTGAGTGCTTGGCTGATCTTTTGTACCGAGCCTAACGAGTTACACGAGTACTCGTGAGATCGGCTCATTTAACTTGGTCTATAAATGATCTTAAACTAGAGCTCGGCTCGACTCGTTATTCTTCGAGTTCGAGTCGATTCGAGCCGAGTCACGAGCTACTCGTTTAGCTCGCGAGCTTCGAGCTTTTTTTCCAGCCCTACTTTCAACTACCTCTACCTACTACCAAAAGAAATATGAAATGCTTATTGTTGGGGCATGCATATCCCCGTTGAGGTAACTTAGTGTTTTACGAAAGTTCTTCGGTTTCATGCTAATCGAAAGTAGTTGTTAATAAGACTTGATCAACCTTATTAATGGATCATTTTTGAGAGGTATGAAGTTGATGAATTTAGTAGTCAATACCTGTTGTCTTTACCTTTTGTTTTCTGTTTTTTTTAGTTAAATAAAATAAAATGCCATGTTTTGTCTATTTTTTGAATTTTCCATGCAATAAAAAATGACCCAAAAATAAAAGTTCTCAGAATGCCCTGAAAATTTAACATGATTTTTTTTAATATTTAAGAATTTTTTATGCAAATAACATCAGAGGGGGGTGCACCAGGTGGGCACAACCCACCTGGGCGCGCCAGCTGCCCTAGGCGCGCCCTGGTGGGTTGTGGTACCCACGTGGGCCCCCTCACTTATCTCTTTAGCCCATATCATCACCTACCTCCAGAAAAAATTCACCATCGCTCTCTCTCGTGTTCTTACTCTCAAACCCACGGATTTCGATCTCTTTGCTCGAAGCTCCGTTTCCAAAACTGTTTTGGGGGATTGCTACTTGGTATGTGACTCCTCCATTGGTCCAATTAGTTTTTGCTTTAGTGTTTTATATTTTGAATAATTAGCTACTCTTGGAGCTGCTGTAGATGAGCTTGCATGTTGAATTCTTAGAGTTCTAAGTAGTTTGAATGCTTGATATGGCCTCTATGCATCCCTATGAGTAGTTGCTATTAATCTTATGAAGTTTTGTTGACAAAAATTTTGTGACCCAAAATTTTTCAGAAAATTGTACGCAAATATGATGAACCTCTTTGGAAGGAGTTCTTCGAGGCGGAGGTCCTCGGAGGCATCTTCTAGTAGCAGCTCAGTTCGTTGGTCTTATGTTGAACCAAGTACAAATTCCATACGGGATGCCGCCACCAAATCATGTTTATGGTCGTGCGACGATTTCATGATGATGGCTGGTATTAAAGAAGAATTTGATCAATATATCCACAACGCCGAGCTCGGTCCCTACATTGAAGATAAGTGCAACCAACATCTCAGCCACGCGGAATCATTTACCAAAGAATTTAAATTTCATCCCCGTGAGTCTAGAGTATCGTTTAAACTGTATGACCATCCATTTACTTTACCTCTAGAGACATTTTCTAACTACTGCAAAATCCTATTTTGGGGTTCGCTGAACGAACCACCAAGATCTGAGTATGAGATATTCTTGACTAGCCTTTGCTATGGTGAAACTAGAGGAGTGACGCAAGGTAGAATAAAGAGCATTCATTTCCCTTCGATTCAATACTTTGCACTATTTAATGGAAAATGCATCGTAGGCAAACAAGATTGTAGTACACTTTGTGCTCCTGACTTAAGCCTCATATGCACCGCTCTCACCGGTGTCAAATGTTATAACCTTGGAGCGATTGTTGCACATAGGTTGCAACACAACGCTGGTAGTGGATATTTTTATGGTGGGATTTATGCCTCATGTTTAGCAAGGGAGCTAGGTGTATCACCTTGGCCTTACGACCCTATCCTGCCCACGCAGTACTTAGACTTTGACGCCATGAAGCGCCATAAGTTCTTTAGTGGTGAAACCCATAATTATACATATAACCTGTTATTTAATAAAAAGTCCGTTGTGGATACCTTTTTGCCTGCGCCTGCTCTCTTTGATTTTCACAGCAAGGGAAGGTATTTTGTTCTTGAGAGCGAGGCCCGTGCACACAACACAGAGGTTGTGGCTGCTCAGCAGGCTGAGGAGGCTGCACCAAGAGCCTTCGTGAGCTATCACTCCGATTATTATGCAGGCTACAGACGGTGATTACCGAGCTAGGCCAAAAGTCTAAGCTTAGAGGAGTACGTATGCCCACCGACATTTCCTTCATGTTTACACATTTCATTCCATTTGTCGGTGTCCACACTTTTTCATTGTATTATCCATGCTAGATTTATTTTCTCGTTTTCTTCTTGTGTGTTTGAAAAACTTTGAGAAAACCCAAAAAAAATATTGCTTGCTTCTTTTCGGTTTTTCTTTCTAGTGTAGTTAGTTCTAGTATTAAAAAGAAAACCTAAAAAGATTTCTCGATTCTTCTTTTGCTTGTTGGGAGCTCTCCCGTGTAAATAGTTTTTCTCGTTTTTGTTTTTCTTTCTTTAATTTGCTTCCTTCAAGAAAAAACTGAAAAAAACTTCAAAAATATTTCAGTGTGTTTCTCTGAAATTCTTTTCTTTTTATTGAGTCTTACCGAGGAGAAGACCACGATGAAAATATTGAGTGGCTCTCATACGCATTATTGTTGATCTAACGAAGAGCCCATATTACCTTGTCTTCTCCTTTTGAATAAATTGTTTGCAGATTCCAGCTTAGTCCATGGCACTTTTGCACTATTATTATTTTCATATCATTCGGTCGTGCAAGTGAAAGGCAATAATGACGATATTTGATGAACTGGTTGTGGCAGAGAGAAACGGGTATGAGCTCAACTTGTTCTATTTTTGTAAATATGTTTAACCTAGTATCCATGATTCAGTCTATTATGATTAAACATGTTTGCAATAACCATTAGAGATTATAGTTTCTCATGCCATGCTTAAGTAGCTAGGAGTGGATAATGATTTATTTTGGACGTCAACATTGCGTTAAAATGATTGTGATGTAGTATGATGATATGGTATCCTCCTCCGAATGTTCGAGTGGCTTGACTTGGCACATATTCATGCATGTAGTTGAATCAAAATCAACATAGCCTCTATGATATTTATGTTCATGGTGTTCATATCCTACTCATGCTAGTATCCAATGTTACTTATGCATAATGCATGTTCATGACTGTTTTCGCTCTCTAGCTGGCCGCTTCTCAACCTATTTGCTAGCCTTCGCCTGTACTAAGCGGGAATACTGCTTGTACATCAAAATCCTGAAACCTAAGTTATTCCAGATGAGTCCACCATATATCTACCTATATGCGGTATTACCCTGCCGTTCCAAGTAAATTTGCATGTGCCACCTCTAAAAAAAATCAAATAAACATCCGTTTTTTGTGTGCCTGGATTGTTCATAGAGTGACAGGAGGTAGTCAGTATCTTCCATGCTAAGCGGGTTATTCTCATGATGAGTGTTTATTCACTCATCCTTGCACGAGAGGGGCGGTAATAGGGATTCCCAGTCCTGAATTCAAAATTGCAAATAATTAAACAAAACTCCCCCAGGATTGTTGTTGGTATGGACGGTACCCGTGGATTCGGCTAGCCGTGGAGTGTGTTTGTTGGTGGAGGGGGAGTAAATATTTACTTTTATCGCTTGGGAACCGCCACTAATGTGTTTAGCATGGAAGATACCGATAACTAACGGTAGCGAAGTAAACAGGAAGGGTGCGTTTCTCAAAATTTCATTTATCTCTGTTTTAAAATTTTGAGCTCTGGCACCGCTGCAAATCACTGCTTCCCTCTGCGAAGGGACTATCTATTTACTTTTATGTTGTGTCATCACCTTCTCAAATAAGCGCCAGATCTGAGAGCACTATTGCCATCCTCATGCATTGTGTATAGCTAATGTTGGGTGCATCATGACTGGATCTTTTCTACCATGAATTACAATGTTTAGTCGTTGCTTGAACTTTGGAGGTGCCCTACATTTATGTTTTGCAGTCTCAGAAAGAGCTAGCGAGATACCACTATTGTCATATTATATCATGGTTGTTTTGACAAAGTGTTGTCATTTGAGATATCTTATTATTGCTCGCTAGTTGATTATGCCATTGATATGAGTTAATATAATCTTTAAGCGTTATTGTCGACATGGTTAGTCATGATCTTTGCTGAAAACCTGGGTGCTACTTAAGCTTATTTATGTAAACAAGAGCAAAAGATTTCGTAAAAAATTTTCTTTTTCACTTTCAGTTTATCAACTGAATTGCTTGCGGACAAGCAAAGGTTTAAGCTTGGGGGAGTTGATACGTCTTCGTCGTATCTACTTTTCCTAACATTTTTCCTCTTATTTTGGACTCTAATTTGCATGATTTGAATGAAACTAACCCGGACTAACGATTTTCAGCAGAACTACCATGGCGTTGTTTTTGTGCAGAAATAAAAGTTCTCGGAATGGCACGAAACTTTTTTGAGATTTTTTATGGAATAAAAGAAAAATACTGGAGTCAAGAACCACCGGAGGGGGGCCCCTGGGTGAGCACAACCCACCAGGGCGCGCCCCCCTCCTGGCGTGCCCAGGTGGGTTGTGCCACCTAGTGGTCCCGCAGACCCTGATTCCAACTCTATAAAATCCTATTTTCGGAGAAAAAAATCAGGGAGAAAGAATTATCACGTTTCACGAGACGGAGCCGCCGCCACCTCCTGTTCTTCATCGGGAGGCCAGATCTGGAGTCCGTTTGGGGCTCCGGAGAGGGGGATCTTCGATCTTCGTCATCACCAACCCTTCTCCATCGTCAATTCCATGATGCTCCCCACCGGAAGTGAGTAATTCCTTCATAGGCTCGCTGGTCGGTGAGGAGTTGGATGCGATTCACCATGTAATCGAGTTAGTTTGTTAGGGCTTGATCCCTAGTATCCATTATGTTCTGAGATTGATGTTGCTATGACTTTGCCATGCTTAATGCTTGTCACTTTGGGCCCGGGTGCCATGATTTCAGATCTGAACCATTTATGTTATCACCATTATATCTATGTTCTAGATCCGATCTTACAAGTTATAGTCACCTATTACGTGTTATGATCCGTAAACCCCAGAGTGACAATAGTCGGGATACTTTCCGGTGATGACCGTAATTTGAGGAGTTCATGTATTCACTATGTGCTAATGCTTTGTTCCAGTTCTCTATTAAAAGGAGGCCTTAATATCCCTTAGTTTCCATATGGACCCCGCTGCCACGGGAGGGTAGGACAAAAGATGTCATGCAAGTTCTTTCCATAAGCACGTATGACAATTTACGGAATACATGCCTATATTATATTTATGAACTGGAGCTAGTGCCGTATCGCCCTAGGTTATGACTGTTATATGATGAATATCATCCAACGAATTCACCGATCCAATGCCTACGAATTTTCCACATATTGTTTCTGCTAAGTTACTATTGCTACTATTACTGTCACAACTGCTACAAAATCATTTGCTATCACTGTTACCGTTACTATTACTGTTACCACTGCTATCAAAATTATCATATTACTGTGCTACTGATCATATTGCTGCAGATAATTAATCTCCAGGTGTGGTTGAATTGACAACTCAGCTGCTAATACTTGCAAATATTCTTTGGCTCCCCTTGTGTCGAATCAATAAATTTGGGTTGAATACTCTACCCTCGAAAACTGTTGCAATCCCCTATACTTGTGGGTTATCAAAATCCTTCTGAATGCATTTAAGAAAAGGCTCAACTCTACTATTCCTACTTTTAATCTTCTCAATCTGGAGGATTTACTTGAAAGAAACAGTGAACTCTCAGTTCTAGAGCAACCTTTTACTAAAGAGGAGATTGATAAAGTTGTTCAAGAATTGCCTTCTGATAAGGCTCCAGGGCCAGATGGTTTCAACATTGATTTTGTCAAATTCTGCTGGGGTATCATTGCTCCTGATTTTTATGCTCTGATTCAAGATATCTTTAGAGGAACCACAAACTTGCAGAGTATTAACAACTCTTTCATAGCACTCATCCCAAAGAAATATGCTCCAATATCCCCAAATGATTTCAGGCCATTTTCTCGTCTTAATTGCTCTATCAAGATTATTACTAAACTTCTGGCCAACGGATTGCAAAAGGTAATTTTGAAGCTTGTTCATACAAATCAGTATGGTTTCCTTAAATCAAGATCCATTCAAGATTGTCTGGCTTGGGCTTATGAGTACTTCCATCAGTGCAAAATCTCTAATAAAGAGATGATTATCCTCAAACTGGACTTTGAGAAAGCCTTTGACCCGATTGAGCATCAAACCATCAAAGAAATTATAGTTGCAAGAGGCTTTGGGCCTCGATGGCTCTTGTGGATGGATATGATCTTCACCTCTGCCTTTTCTTCAGTGCTTCTCAATGGTGTTCCCGGCAAACAATTCTTTTGTAAAAGAGGTGTCAGGCAGGGAGACCCCCTGTCCCCTCTCCTTTTTGTGCTTGCTGCTGACTTGCTCCAAACAATCTTGAACAAAGCAATGGAGAAAAATCTCATCTCAAAACCTTTGGAACAGCACCCGTGCCCTGATTTCCCTGTTATACAATATGCAGATGATACTATCCTAATCATGCCTGCCTGTGGGGCTCAACTGGAACAGCTCAAGAGTCATCTTATGCATTTCACAGCCTACACTGGTTTAAGGGTCAATTTTGATAAATCTGCTATGATCCCAATAAATACATCTGAGCACAAAATGCAACTTTTAGCCAGCAACTTGGGATGCACCATTGGCAGCCTCCCCTTCACTTATCTTGGCTTACCTCTCAGCCTGCTCAAACCTAAGCTAGAAGACTTTGCTCCTGTCATTAAAAGAATTGATAGAAGACTGGCTGGCTGCTCTACGTTCCTATCCTATGGAGACAAGCTTACACTCATTAAATCGGTGTTCACTAGTCTGCCAACTTTCTTCATGAGCACACTTCTCTGCCTGCTGGCATAGTGGATCAAATCAATAAATACCTCAGACTCTGCTTTTGGAGAAAATATGGCATGGAAGATAGAGGGACTGCTCTAATTGCTTGGAAGAAAACATGCATCCCCAAGGAACAAGGAGGGCTTGGCATTTTAGATATTGCCACTCGTAACAAATGTCTCTTGATGAAACACATTCACAAATTTTTAAACCATGCAGATCTGCCTTGGGTAAAGCTCATTTGGGATTCATACTACCCCAATGGCACTTTCATGATCAGACCAGTAGGCTCATTCTGGTGGAAAGGAATTCTCAAGTTGTTCCCTTTGTATAAACAATGGGTTGTGGGAGTGATTGGAAGAGGCAACACAATATGCTTTTTGCAAGATAATTGGGGACATGAAACTCTACAACACAAATATCCAGAGCTTTTCTCCTTCTCAACCAGGCCTAATCTGACAGTGCAAGAATTCCTCCAGGCTGAAGATCCACTTGACAACTTTCACACGCCTCTATCTATGCAAGCCTTGCAGCAGTTTCAAGAGCTTCAACACGTCACCCAGAACATTCAGCCCTCTGCCAATTCTGATAATTGGGTGTATTCTTGGGGAAAATTAATTTTCCTCCATCAAGATCTACAAATGCTTATCCAAGAAAGATCCCTCACCCCCTCCTATTTTCAAAAGGATTTGGAACAATGCTGCCATGCTAAGATACAAGATTTTCTTCTGGCTCCTACTACATGACAGAGTGAATTCCAGAAACCTCCTGCACCGAAAATCCTTCCACCTACCCTCCTATAATTGTGAGCTCTGTCACCAGCGCACTGAAGAAACAGCCTTACACTTGTTCTGGGACTGTGAATTTGCCCCGGAGTGCTGGGGTTCCATCTTGGGCCGACGGAAGCGGGGTATTTCAATCTTTGATGAGATCACTCTGCTTACTAAAGCATTTCCTCCTAACATTGCAATGGAGATTTTGATCATGGGCTGCTGGAACATCTGGATGCAGCGCAATGGAAAGATTTTCAGATCTCAACCTCGTGCTGTTCAAGCTTGGAGAAGGTCACTTAGGACAGATCTTCTCCTACTCAAGCACCGCGTCAAGAATAAATTCGAAGCTTTGCTTTCGAATTGGGTTGATCAGTTCCTAAGTTAATTTACCATGTTGCCTTCTGGGTTTTTTAAAACTGGCATTGGATGACTCCCTGTAGGGTTTTTCCTGTACATATGTAACTACATTTTACTTTAATATATATATTCACCGTAGAACGATTGTTCTACGGTTTTCGCTTCAAAAAAAAAAGATCAGAGTAAACCAAGGGCATGAACTCATAAAGATCAGAGTAAACCAAGGCATCCATCAACTTTCGTGTTACTCATAGAAAGTAGAAACCTTTGTTTTAGGCGCCAAGCGGGCCATGAGCGAAGCCGTGGCGTTGCCGGCATTGTTCTCGCCGACAAAGCTGATCCTCGAGTTGATGATCATAAGGCAGACGATTCCCACAAAAGTCCTCCGAGTCAGGACCCTGACTCTGAAGAATGGAAAGGTGTACACCAAATTAATCTACCACTTCTCTTTTGTTGTTGAAGAAACAGAGTACTTTTTTCAGAGATTTTCTTGATTGAATCGGCCACAGAACATAGCATATAATACTTGACTTTACACCCCCATTTGCTAAGAGCAATGCCATGATCGCTGCTTCCTCCATCACCCATGACAGAGGGTTCCACATGAAGCCGATGAACTTGAGAACCTTGTTCTCCTGCCAAAAACAAAAATGAGGAACTCAGAAGATGTAAATCTTCCAAAAAAAAACAGCGAGTAAGTAGCAAGAGGCGGTGTATTTACGTGCTTCTCCTCCAGTCGGTTTGCCCCGAACAGCTACAACCGCTCCGTGGCATCCGTTGAGGAGAGACCACACCGAGACGTGCTTAGCTGCTCAAAGACGTCTTCCAGAGGCAGGTTCCCCTGCACACACACACACACCATTGTCATGAACCGCATTTCCACACAATGCATGCAGTATATATCTTAAGGGCAACTTCACCCGGCCGACCCCAAATGGACAAAAGATTTGTCAGTTTTCTGACGTTTAGGTGGCCAAACGGACCGATGTGACGGCGGCCCGATCTTCCGACGAGAGTGGAGATAACTATTGATTTGGTGAATTTTTGACCTTGACGATCCGGCTACACCGTATCCGACGATACGCCTCGACAATCGCTAAACCAATCTCCGATGGTTATTGACCTTGCCGTAGGCACGATCAACCTAAACAACGAGGTTCACGTTCCTGCAAGCAACCGAAGAACCAGTAAGAACGATGGTAAATTGCAATATGAAATTGCGGATAATAAACTGAGCACACGAAATAGATGAACAAGTTGGGGTTTCACTGTGGATCTGACAAGGCGGTAGTCCTACACATCTCGTAGATGCGAATTGTAGCGATGGCTAGACAATAAAATAAAACCCGAATCTAAACCCTAATAGATGCTAGCTACTTCCTCTGCCCAATAATGTAAGACGTTTTTTGACATTAGTGGTGTCAAGAAACGTCTTATATTACAGGGCGAAGGGAGTATTTATTTAGGACGGAAAGCAGCCGGCGGCTTGTTTTTGGTGTTCAACGGATGGTTGCGCAACATCGTCTGGCGGCTGGGCCGTAGCCAGGCGAAGACCTAACCCAGTACGCTCCCTCGGCCCTCCAGGCTGAACTGCATGCATGCAATACGCACGGGCCCAGTCCACTTCCTTGGAGTTAGCTTTGCCATGAACGATGCATATCATGCCATGTACTCCCTCCGATCCTAAATATTTATCTTTCTAGAGATTTCAACAAGTGACTAGATACGGAGCAAAATAAGTGAATCTACACTTTAAAATATGTCTATATTAGTAGAATGCCCGTGCGTTGCTACGGGCTACAATGCATATAAATGTTTCTTATTAGACCATGGGAAAAGTGCATAAATCTGGAAATCAAGCAAAAAGAAAAGAGTTCCCACTGAAGATTATCAACACAAAAAGCATGTATAACTCTTCAGATTTAATTAGTGCTGAATAAGTAGTTCCTTTTCATTTTTATTAGGGGTTTCACTATAGAGAACTTCATTTTTCTGGCTGGAATCTTTCCGACACTATTAGTGAGAATGATCGCACACTTTATCAGCCAGGTATGAAGTTTATGACACAGTGAACCAACATCATCGCACGACTTACAACATGTTCAACACATGCACTAAAATTTGTCAAATTATTGTACAAAAATACTTAGTCAATTTTGTCCAGAAGCTGTCAATACATGGTGATGTCAAGTTTCAGGCAGTTTCTTGTGCCTATGTTGTGATCCTTTTTCCAACCAACATTAACCAGGATCGAAGAACATTGTTTTTTGATGGATAAAGAGGATGCAACAATCAGATGAAGAAAGCATATACTCCCTCCGTCTCAAAATATGTGTCTCAACTTTGTACTAACTTTAGTACAAAATTGTACTAAGGTTAAGACACTTATTTCGAGACGGAGGGAGTAATATTTAGTGTGTTATCCATTATTTCACTCTGAATCCATGTGAAGGAGAGATGCATAAGGTATTTAAAGTTAATAGAGGCTAGCATTGGTTGATCATACAAAGATTGCTCACATGAACGGCCCAACAAGTGCGCACAGATGCGCCCTATGTACGTAAATTTGAAGTGGGTGAAAGAACACATGCCTGACAAGTATATCAGAGGGCCTCTCATACAAGTATTGTGCTCTTCTTATTGAAAGCCTCCATCTCTTGCATTCAATATACACACACTTTCATGAAACCTAGGTAGAACTGAATGAAATAAGTATGAACAAGGAATAACAGTTAAGATGAACCAAACAAGAAAGTCATTTGGGAAACAAGCACTCACCCCATGCATCCATGTTGTGGAGGATGTGGTGATGAGGTGGAGGATGACCTCCGTGTCTAATGAATTGTTGAAGATGGAGCCAGGCCTCCAGCTTGTGGCGCAGCGGCAAGTAGTTCACCAGGTTGCCGTTGTGCTCCACGGCGAGCTGCCCGAACCGGTATCCGACAAGGAACAGCAGCACGTTGCACAGCTGGGCGTCGCCACAGGAGGTGGAGTAGCGGATGTGGCCAATGGTGGCCTGGCCGGGGAGGCTATTGAGGTGTGCCAGGTCCCTGAACACATCACTGACGAGCCCCAGCCCCGTGATGGATTTGAGCTTGTCAAGAATCAACTCAACTAAAATCTTCATTCAGCTTTATACATGATCATATATGTGCAATGCATATATTTTTTGAATAAAGATATATATGGTATAGTTTAGTGTTACAGTCAGAACACATTGAATTGCCCATAAAATATTCCTCCGTATCTACTTTCTTATACATTGCTCGTGCATGGTCAAAAACCTAATGCTTGCTATAATGTATGTATTCAACGGGAAAAAAAGAACTATCTTGAATTTCTTCCGCATGTTTGAATCAAAAATTAAAACCATCATTGTTATCCAATTCAGGTGCACTGCATGTCTGCATGAAGACATTAGTCATGGTTAAAGCATGCTACTATAAAATTTGCATAATAATAGAAAAAATGATCATAAATGTATGCAACATAATGACAGATGAGAACCCAAACAGCAAAAGGCCCAAGCTTCAATGTATCAAATGAAATGGCAAATCACATACTTGTGTCAAGCTAAATTAACAACAACAACAACAATTATTATTATTATTATTAAGTGATATAGCAAAAATAACTAAAAAATAAAAAAAAAGTTATTACTTAATACTTTGCAATGTAGCTGCCCTGTAATTAGATAAAGCGATCAGTTTATATGTACAATATATATATATATATATATATACAATTATTAAGCACGGGAAGCAACCCTTATTCTTCCTCTTTCATGCCATTCAAAGGGAACCATATCGATCAGCAAAGAGCCAATTAGTCAACCATTAAAACAGAATAAATATTCACCAGGCAATAAAACATATTTCAATTAATGGAACATGAGAGAGAAGAGGGGAAAAAGGACTTAAATATATGTCAAAGGAAATGGAAAAAAAAATCACCTTTCACTATCTTCAATGTTGAAGTTTTTCATAATGCCTAAAGACAGAAATCAAGGTTAGTGCTTTAACACAACATGCCCATATTAGCGACCATGTAAGCTTCAAGATTTAAAACCTATAAGAAACCCCTTAAAGAATAAGTGTGAATGGAAGAGAAAATGTGTGGAAGTTTCTTGCCTATGTCAAGTCATAGCAGCTTGAGCATGCTAATGTATGATCCGCGTCCTTGACGGGACAAACGAAACGTCTGCTGCACAACGCATCAGCAGCAACACTATACCATCATAATCTTATTCAATTTAACAAGCAGAAGAACAGTAGGCTTGCAGATGTTTATACTTATGTCAAAGTACTATGCAATGGGTGTGCAATACAACATGGAGGCATTTCACAGTTGTATTTCGCTTGCCTAAATTATGCGATGTTATTTGCTGGGCCTATTGTATGTTCGGAGCTGAGCTGTACTGGCACGGCAGACATGTCGCCGACTCGGTTGAACACCTCTGTTTCCATCCACCGGAATATGGCATGGGGAACGATGATCTGCATAGGCACATCAGTTGACAACACCCACACAACCACATCAGTTCGGAGGGAAAGGAAGATGCCAAGACCTACTCTTAGTGTCCATGTTAGTAACTGGCATCTCTGTTTTACCTTCCTCATCGTCAAAATTAATGCTATTAATTTGCTTCTATCTCTATATACACATATCGGCGTCTATCTAACTTAGGATCATCGTCTAATATTTAAGCATGTGCTCCTACAAATAAAAAGATCTCAAACAATGGTTGATGCAAGAACATGAATCACTCACTTGAAATCAAACAAGCAATCTGCAGTTTTTTTGTCCCTTCAATACTTTGAAGGGTTACCTTCGTTACCTGCAAAAGGAGCTGTTTAGATACCGAGACAACATCATGTTAGTTATAGCAAATAAAGGCAAACATTTCTCTTGCTTGCTGACCACCACTGCTCGCACCATCCCAAAGTTCGTAGTTTCAGTCATGATCAAGTCTAACTGTTATGGTTACCCTGCTGGACATGTAAATAGGATAAATGAAAAATGCTTAACCACTAATACATTGGGAGTCTGCTAGTATTTATCAGCTCATAGCATTATATTATGGATGACGAGTGTATTTGACTGAATAGGAAATGTACTGAATAACAGAGTCCAAGTATGTATGCTTAAGCAGAACTATCTAGTTATATTAGATATCTTTTAATCACGAAAGATACCAAGGCATACATAAAGATTGTAACTGATAAAAACAAGTTTCCCCTTAGCCTCGGCATCTGACTCATTAGGCATAGATTATTTACCGATAAAAGCAAGTCAAAAAGCTTCAAAGGAAGCTGAGAACTGAGCCATGGAAACTACCGGCGTGCATAGATCAAACGGTACCAGATTATCTTAATATGAACCCTGGCAGTACTAAAGTACATCAAATTTCTATTTATACGCGGTGGCAAAACATACGATGCATTGTAGGTAATTCTATATGTCCCTTCAATACTTGAACTGTTACCTTTGTTACCTGCACAAAGGAGCTGTTTAGATACCGATACAACACATAAGAAATATATATATTGCAAAGAAAGGAAAACATTTCTCTTACTTGCTTGATGACCACCACTCCTCGGACCATCCCAAAGTTATTGGCTTCAGTCGTGATCCACTCTAACTGCTATGGCTACCCTGCTGGACATGCAAACATGATAAATGAAAAATTCTTAACCACTAATACATTGGCAGTCTGCCAGTATTTATCAGCTCAAAGCATTGCCACTATTGATGTTCAGTATGACGACTGTATTTGACAGAACAAGACATGTCCAATAACAGAGTCCAAATATGTATGCTTAAACAAAACCATCTAATCATATTATATATCTTCTAATCATGAAAGGTACCAGCGCATATATAATTCCCAGATTCAAGCACAAGGAAAAGCCGAAGACTGAAATAAGGCATACATAATACCTAGAATCAAGCAAAAGGAATAAACTTAAGACCAAAGATTATTATCGAGGAAAGCAAGTTTTCCCCTTCGACTCGGCATCCGACTCTTTAGGCATAAATTAATTACCCATAAAAGCAAGTCAAAAAGCTTTCAAGGAAGCCGAGAACTGAGCCATGGAAACTACAAGCGTGCACAAAGCAGATGATACCAGATTATCTAAATATGAACCTTGGCATTACTAACGTACATCGAATTTCTATGGTTTCCTTGCGCCGTAACAAGCGCGCAGCGTCGCCAAGCACATCAGTGAGGAAGTTGATGATGGCCTGCCATTACTGGGTGTCAAGGTCGCCCAAGTCTGGTCGCGACCACCCCGTCGTGCGACAGATGAGGAAAAAATCCAGAACGCTCTGCTGCCGGCGCCTGATGCTGAGGGGGTGAGTAAAAGGAGAATGAGAATAAGCAAGTACCTATCGCAGGCACATACAAATAGGGAATGAATGGGAAAAATGGAAAGGAGGGAAGCTCATCTTAGAGAACCATAACTTGGGCGGCTGCTGGTGGTCGACGGGCATCGCGGTCGCCGCTGATAGGTACCGCAAGGGAGAGGAGACTGCGGTGAAGGAAGGCCGCCGGGAGAGGAGAGGTGCCGGGGCGGGGCTGCGGTCTTAGGCGGCGGCGGCGGCGGCGGAGCGATCTCATACGAGGGTTGACAATACGGACGAGGGCCAGATATTTCCGAGAGGACGATAGCGAGGAGTTGATTTCACTTTATTTTTTCCCCTATGGGACAAAACATCCGGCCCACACGTCGGCTCACAGTTTTGCGGGAGGAGTCGTGCGAGCAAAGACGTACGAACGAAACGAACGACGACCTGACCTACCATCGCAACCGCAGACTCCTTATCTATCTTAGAAGCTCTGTTCCAGATATCTTTCGATATTTTGATAAATTGATCAATTTATCGCTTACCGTTGTCTGACCGATAAGATAAATCGGCTGATATATGCCGATAAATCGGCCGATATGACGATAAACTGGCCGATTTACCCCTTATCATGGGCCGACCGATAAGTTCCCGATAAGCGATATCCCCAACATTGTTTAGAAGTAGAAGTAAAGATACATCCGTATATGATAGTCCATTTGAAATCTCTAAAAAAACAAATATTTAAAAACGGAGGGAGTATAAAGTGCTTTGCATGCCAATCAATATACGAATCGGGTCATATTTACCCTCAAAATTTGGCAGAGGTAACCTGATGATGTGTGTTTCTACCATGATGTACATCTTATGATGGTCTTCGTACCTGCCGCGATGGGAAAGAGTGATTTGTATCAACTTATAGTAAGTCATCTCCAATAACTGACGCAACCCAATTATTGGCCGCTCTTGAACCTGACATGGTTAGTATCATAAAAAACAAAATCTCTATTCCTAATGAAGCAGTTGGTAGCCTGGTACTCCGGTTTTATTTTCGTCCGGTTTTATTTCGTCCCACCTTCTACCATCCTTGTACCACCACTGGTTTTTATCTATCTACCAATCTCCCCTCCCACCGGTTTAAGCCGGTTATCAATCTGTACTCCTAATGGAGCAGTTGGTAGACTCGTACTCCGGTTTTATTTTCGTCCGGTTTTATTTCGTCCCACCTTCCATCATCCATGTACCACCACTGGTTTTTATCTATCTACCAATCTCCCCTCCCACTGGTTTAAGCTGGTTATCAATCTTTGGTAATGCAATAAAAGTCACACGGGAATAAATTAGATCACGCTCGGCAGTCAATCTCAAACCTGCCAAGAGATTTGGTAACGGAATAAATTCAAATGAAAGGGTGGGGGACGTTGGTATACATAAGGATGGTAATCCCCATCGCATGCCAATTACTCCAGAATCAATCACACAAAAAGGAAAAAAAAAAAGATGGCCTGCTCACGCCATCTTTCTTTCCGTGTGCAATCTCTATTTTTCCCCTTTCCGTGTGCAATCTCTGTTTCCCCTCTGATCTCATGCCCTCCTAAATTCCCGTCCAGACCTAGGATCTCACAGGAGAATGCCGCCCCAAGCTATGCTTCGTCCACTGCTTGCCAACAGCCCGTGCAAATGGCCCCCATGTGGCCAGGTTCCCAGCCACCCCAAGTTTTCCCTCCATGTCCGAGGGGAAAGAAACATAGTGCAGCCTCTTTAGGACCTCACGTCGCCGTGCTGGCCGGACACCAACGTGCAGCTTTGGTCGCGATGCCACCAAACAGCCGACGCTGACGGCTCCTCGGACACGTTCCTGCCCAGAGACACTTGAGCCCACGGCCATGTCTTGCATCCACCTTTTTCTCCTCACACCCCCCTTCCGTTCGACAGCCTCAATGTTGCTCAGGCCGCCCCTTTCTGAGATAACTAACTAATCGCGCGCGACTCGGAAGAGGAGCCCCGATTTGGCTGGCCTAACAATCGGCGTTGTGTGGGTGACAAGCAGATTTCCTTGAACGGCGTCGTCGAAGGTCCAATGTGTGTGGTAAGAATCGGACCCATATACTACTTTTCTCCACTTTCTTGATGCAATTCACATGAACGAACATGTACTGCTATGAATTACATTATGTAATGTGTGCTACTGGCTACAGTGTATATAAACTTGGGGCGAGAAACATCCTACTCAGAGGTATGTTTCTTTTGCATGGTGTAAGATATTTTGATAGGGCCCAGTACCCATGCTCTTTGTCACGGCATGAATGCTCGTCGCATCCATACCCTTGCGTGTGGGTCGACCTCAACAACAGGCCAGACACCACACACACTACATCATCGAGGTTCGCTACCACTTACTGGCCTCAAATTGGTGCTGCTTCCAACCACCGTGTTCATCAGTTCGTGCGCGCGCGTGTTCTGTTGGTCTTTTGCGGCATGAGAGGAGCGTAAACCAAAAGATTGTGTGCAGAAGACATCGCTGCGCTGGACGATGTTGCGCGGGCCGCAGCCATGGACGATGTGCTGATGGACAACGACGCGAGGCCGAGGCAGCCGATGTGAATGACCACCGGGTATGTAATGGTTTCCCCCCTGAATCTGTATTAACTTTTTTGAGTCCTCTGTAGTGTTATTCAATTTGTTATGCAGTTTTTTCTTAAAAAATGTACATCTCCCTTTCATTCATTCACAATTCATACAAAGAGTGTTTTACTGCCTGGTTGGTCCGGGGCTTAAAACAGATAGCTTTATGCAGGAGGGCAGGAGGATGTATGTTGGTTTTGGAAATACATGTTTGTCCATAGAAAACTGCAGAATGCATGTGCACTTAGAATTCGGATATAGTCACATTTGGCAATATGCAAGGTTATTGTTATCTAATACTAGATTTTTCATGTTTCTTTCTTTTTGCAGAAATCATTTACGTTTCAATCTTATCACAAGGCCATCAGAGAACATTTGACTACTACACTTTCGGTCAGACCTACATTAGGCCAATGACACATTTTAATTAATGAAAAATATGAGCTGAGAACATATAGGAGCTCTTTTGGTTCAGATATCTTCTTAAACAGGAGTTTCTTTTGAAATGATAATAAGTTTATCCCGCTTTTCTTTGCTATATTAAGTTTCTTAGCTAATGTTCTCCTAGCCTAGAGCATGTTCATCTGTCTAATCTCCTTAGTTAATGCCCTCCTTGCCTGGATCATGTTCATCCGATTAACAAAGGCTTGGCCATCTTGTAATAGTAGCTGGTGAAGTGGATATATATACTACTTCAGTTTGAATGAGAACAACCGCTTATATGTGTGCCTGAATAGTAAAGAAGGATTACTTGGATTATTTTCTGTAGTACTTTGTCCAGTTTTAAATGTTCAGTTTCTTACCTTATTATGAGGCTTGCATTGATCAAAGAAATCATGCGCCCTTGGCTTGATCAAATGTACTTATGTTTGCTAATTTATTTTTAGCGTGTGTTTCCTGCTACTATCTTATTATTCTGTAGCTAATTATATTTTGGAATCTGGTGGGTGCAAAGGACTTCCACAATAAGAAGGTGCTAACCTTTTGTCAGGGAAAACATAAAAAACAAAAGGGAAATGGCAGTTTTCAGATTTTTGTAGTATTTCTGGGTAACAACAGGTTCCAAAGTGACGGGCATTGCTAAATCAGATAACATACTATTCAAAAAGAGAACACATTCATCACTTCATTTTAGAGATTCAATAAAGTAAGTAAAACTTGGAATCCAAGTCAGAATACCAACTATTGTACTACTGAATACACATTTATTTGCCAACATGAAGCTATCTATCACATGTAGGTGTGTTTGCTCCCCGGAGCGTAGCAATATGATATGCTCTTATATAAACATTATCTTGCTTACAGTGTTAATTCAAAGCCTTAATTGAAGGTCAGATCTTGCTTACAATGTCAATATAATCGGTTTTTAATATCTGTCGAGATTAATAAACTGCACATGCATGCCACACAAATAGGACAAACTTGACTAGATCTACACGTATATTTTTATCACTTCTAATATCTCATAGATTGTTTACATGCCATCTTGCATACCAAGAATACAAGAATGGTGACTTTATTTTATTTTATTTTATTTCTGACATAGTTCACAATTAGGCTTACAAATATTTTATATTAGTGTTACTTCCATCATCAAGCTTATGAAGAATATATTCCCTTGAACAGTATTTCATCCATTTGGATTTAGGTGACATGTGTGGTGGCACGAGAAAATGGAAGGCCCTAAGCTGAAGGAGAGCATCAATTGACATGAGAGATAAGTAATATCTATTAGAAACGCATACTATGAAGTATACTTACCACTCGGGCAATCAGGCTAACGCAAACCACTCGGGTATGAAGTATACTTACCACAACTTTCTATGTATTGACTTGAGTTTTCTTGTTAGTAAAAGAAACATGCCTTTTTTTGCGGTTCATGGATTCATGCTCAATGTTGAATTATTATCTGATCTGCAGAAGCATGTCTTACTGTTGCTCATGGTCACATGATTTATAATTTATAAATACGATTATTTAAATCAGTATCTTGCATGAAGTCTTGACATCTAGCTTGATCAAAGATTCCATTGTGTGTTTATTCCTCCATTATATCGCACAACGAATAATATCAGTAGATAGATATCTCCTTTTTATGCAATGAATTTCATGAAATAAAACAGCGTCCATCACCGTCTCTGATGTAATCTTATGTGCACATGCATGGCTTAATGCCACTGTTTTCTCGTAGTTTCACATGCTATTCAAGTTTACGGCATATAATACTTAACATATAAGTTGTGTTCATAGCATTAGTGTCATCTTTGACTGTTTCCTTTCTTGCATTTTCCAATGACAATGTACATGCCTAAACATATTCAAAGTTGTTGATTCTTTTGTTGCAAATATAGTATTTAGTAATTTAACGTGAACCCTTGAAGGTCCAATTAAGGCTATTTGACCAGGAAGCTAGGTGATATGTGCTCAAAAGAATCTACCCCTGTTATGCACCAGTTTTTTGCCCTAACGTTGTTTCTGCAGTTACGTTATATATCTTGTATTAATTGAATTTTGAAGATGACGATTAAGGAATTCATCTGCAGTGAGGAACTTACTTCGCAACAAGGAAAGTCCAGTGGTTGGGCAACAACATGTAATTACTGGATACTTCTTTTAGCGAACAACTGCGGAGCGATTCGGTGTCTCAAAACATGTAAGCTGACATGCCCTCTATGGAATGGAATGACTAATTCGTAAAACAGGCTCTGGTTCTACAATTTTCTTGGTCTCATGCAACTATGTGTGGTTTCTTATTTTACTCAACAATCATCTGTGGCAATTATGAGGTGTTTTTTGCCATTCGTACGCTATCCCTTAATTTTACTATGAATATATGAGAGTACACACCAAGGGGTTCGCGAAAAGTTAAAAAAAAAACTAGGAGACAAGCACGAGTCACCTTATGAGGTGATGATGTAGGAGACACAATGAGGTGAAAGAGATGTGATGGACATAGAAGAGTAAACCCACGAGGATAAAGAGATGTGATGCACATAGAAGGAGGAAGCGAGGACCTCGATCCACATTATTCAAGATATAGATAAGAACAAGAGTATCACACTTCAGAGATCGACCAACCAATGACACATGTTGCTATTGGGGCATATCACCGTCCCTTGCATTATGCCTATTAATATTAAGATGAAACACTTAGTTGGATGCATTTCTCTTATATTATTCTATGGCAACACCCGAGCATTCTGCTAGAGAGGATGCTCGAGTGTAGACAGAATCTCATATTATATTATCATTAGTATCAACATGTTTCTAAATGTTTTCATACTCAGTCTATGTTGTTAGATTCAACACGAGACCTAAAGTTTTGTGTGAAGCCAAATATGCAGGTGTCAGCAGTACTGTTTGATAGCTTGGAGGGTACGATGCGGCAAATGCCCAACGGCTCGCTAGCTGTGTGGGAGAGCAAGAGATGTCCAGCGAGAAACATCCCACTACAATGGGAAACCGAGTGGGAAGGGGAGGGTCCGACAGGAAAAAAGGAAGTTTGTGTCGTGGGATGGGGTTTTTGTGTTGCGCCCGCGCGTTGGAGATAACAAATGGCGGATAGTCAGAACAATGATATTTCTCCCCCACATATGATCTGGATTTGGGGAAGTCCAGACGGTTGAATTTTGGTGAGCCTGTTGGGCACCGAATGTATGAGGGAGAAATGAGCTTCGACTTTGAAGACGACATAAATCATTTATTTGATTCATTTATGTACATTGTAGCCCGTAGCAACGCACGGGCATTCTACTAGTCACAAGTATAATGTTTCTATAGTACTACTCGGAGGTGGTGGGAAAAATTCTCTCAACACTAGCCATAACCAAATTCTTACCAGTTTTTACCGTGCTGCAGTGGTTGTCGGCCTTTGGCGTTGTCAAAGGTTATCAAAAGTTTGATATAGCGATTACCAAATGACGGAACAAGGTATAGTATAGGAAGTGGAGCTCGGTTAAGGTTTTCTCAACTCATAATATCAGTGGCACAATTTAGCAAAAAGTAATGTAAGTTAAATAATTGCACAAACTCCTAACTAGTTCTGGTAGTCGACTAGTAAGAGATAAAAAACTAAGCCGAGATACTGAGTCAAGTGAGAGGAAATCGATAAAAAAAATAGCTCTAAGTAGCTAGATATAAGTGAGGTGTGAGGTATAAAGGCAGTGTATGGCAAGGCTCAAAACAGAAGATTTGGTGCGGTCGTCAAGCTCGTAGCACCAAAAATAATGTCCTGAGTAGCACCAGATTTATTTTACCAGTGCAGATGCTAGCCGGCCTAAACTTTGCACTTTTTTTTCCACTTTCCACTTTTCCTTTTCCTTTTACTCTTTTTTCTGTTTTTTCTATCTCACTTTTTTTCATTTTCCTCCTTTGTTTGTTCTATTTTTTTTCGCAAAACAAAAATGAAAATCAAGCCGGTACTAGCACAGAATGCGTACACACAGGGTGGGCTCACAAGAGAAAAGAAATTAGAAGCTGCCGGGTATGCTACAAAGTTGGAAGAGCATAGCAGAATACACAAGGCACGAACGTGTGTATTTGTACGTTTACGGGACAATGGCGTTTTTTTGAAGCAACCATATATATATTTCATTAGACAATCTATTTACAGAGATTACACATATGGTCACCATACGAGACACAAATGCTTGTCAAGCAACTCTGCACAAAAAATTCCACAAGAGGTAAAACTATTATTTCACCCTTGCAGAAACTCGTGCCTCGCCGAAACATAGTCCACAAACGTCCTCCGCCGCCACCATGGCAACGCCGAAAAAAGATGAGAACAGCCGTCATACCCAGATCTGAGAGAGCACCACTGCATACAAACATGCTTTTGAGCCGATGAAGCGGGTCGCCGCAAGCGGCACGTAAGCCGGGGATCTTCCCCGTGGTCACCAGATCTCGACGCCGTCAACTTCATCCGATGTAGTCGAAGAAGAGGAACGTCGCCGTCTGCCGTCATCCACACACCCAACTGCAAGACAGTAAACACAACTACAGCGGCCGACACGACCGCCACCCGCGAGAGCGCCGTCGGCCGACCACCAGACACGAACCTCGCCGGATCCCGAGATCGGCGAGACGACCAGGCCACCTGCCCCCCGACGCCACCAGTTACAGCGACGACGAGATGGAGGAAGAGCAGAGGCAAATTATTCCGACGCGGCGCCACCTCCTCCATGGAAACAACGCCTCAAGGAAGTACTAGGCCAACCCTAACTACAGACTTAAGTCGAAGCACTAGGGTCCCCACCCCCTCCGATCGCCAGAGCGGCGGACGAAGGAGGCAGGGACCGGCGGCAGCGGCTTGGAGGCCAGTGTGGTTAGGGGCAGATGAAATGGCCCCGATCCACTTTTCTCGGAGGGCTGGGAGCGAGCGGAAACCGTTTCGCCCTTATGCTCACCAACAATGGCGTTGTTTGGCAGACACGTAGCTGGATGTCTGGGATAGCACAAAGGACTTTTTTTGTGTGTTTAGATATATATGTGTACAGGAAACAAATCCCAAGAATTCTGCACCAAATCGGTAACAGCCAAAAAAAAAAAGATCTCGTGCAACCTGGCGCACACGAAAGAGATGTAGACGTGAATTTCTATCTGGTTTTAGTGGGCCCTGATAATTAAAGAAAAAAATATGGCGTCCAGAATCAGCCAAAATTAGAAACGAACATATACAATCGTTCTGGTTTTTGGAAAATTGAGACTGGCGTTGCAGCAAGTAGATCTAGCAGATTTCTTGCGGATATGAACAGATGCAATCTCCTTTTTTTTGGTTGGATGAACGAGGCAGAGAAAAGAAATTGATGGAAAAAAGAGAATCGATCTAGTAGATAATTTCTCTCTAAACTAATCTAAACCAGCACAAATTCTAGGATGAATGCAACCAACAATTTAACTACACAAATACTAGATGCAAAAATTGCTAAAGGCTAAAAAAGTAGGCGTAATGGATGAACTAATCTATTTTTTTTGGCTTTTTTATGGGTTATGTGACAGAAAAATAAACTAACCAAATAATACTGTAAATCTCTCGCCGATGAACCTGAAAACTGATAACACTTGATGTGAAGGCGGCCCGATCTTTCGATGAGAATGAGGATAACTATCGATTTGGTGGATTTTGACCTTGACGGTCCGGCTATACTGTACCCGACGATACGCCTCTACAATCGCTAAACTAATCTCCGATGGTTATTGACGTTGCCGTAGGCACGATCAACCTGAACAACGAGGTTCGCGTCCTGCAAGCAACCGAAGAACCAGCAAGAATGATGGTGAATTTGCGGATAATAAATTGAGCACACGAAATCGATGAACAAATTAAGGTTTCACGGTGGATCTGACAAGGCGGTAATCCTACACGTTTCATAGATGCGAATTATAGCAATGACTAGACAATACAATAAAACCCGAATCTAAACCAGTAAACCCTAATAGATGCTAGATATTTATTTAGGACAGAAAGCAGCCGGTGGCTTATTTTGGTGTTCACGGATGATTGCGCAACATCATGTGGCAGCTGGGCCGTAGCCAGGCGAAGACCTAACCCAGTACGCTCCCTCGGCCCTCCTGGCTGAATTGCATGCATGTAATACGCACGGGCCCGGGAGTGCTCCTCTTCGGCGCCCTGAGCGCCGCTTAGGCAAGCTGGCGCTCGAAGGCAAGCGGGAATGGGCCGGCCCAGCATCACTCGCTAAAAAAAGTTGGGAAAAAAGCGCTAGTATATTGCGAGTTGTGGCGAACCAGCATGCCATCGCTGAAGTAGTCGACGCAATAACCACTGCGACTCGATAGCTTTCATGTTATAAATACGAAAAAGCAAGCTATTTGACCCTTGTCTCAGTCCCAATATAACTTTTATCAAAAAAAAAAAAGGAAAAGATTTCATGAATTTGAAAAAAGTTCACGGATTTAAAAACAGTTCATCGATTTTGATTAAAAAAAGTTCGCAAATTTAAAAAGAGTTCACCGAATTTAAAAAAAGTTCATCAATTTCGATCAACAAGTTCACGGATTTAAAAAAAGTTCATCGATTTTGCTGAAAAAAATTCACAAATTTGAAAAGAGTTCACCGGATTTAAAAAAAGTTCATCAATTTCAATCAAAAAGTTCACAGATTTAAAAATAGTTCATCGATTTTGCTGAAAAAAGTTCACAAATTTGAAAATAGTTCACCGATTTTGAAAAAAGTTCATCAATTTCAATCAAAAAGTTCACAGATTTAAAAATAGTTCATCGATTTTGATGAAAAAAGTTCACAAATTTGAAAAAAGTTCACCGATTTTGAAAAAAAGTTCACAGGTTTGAAAAAAGTTCATCAATTTCGATAAAAAGTTCACGGAATTTCATAAAAAGTTTAGGAATTCGAAAATTCATCAATTTTGAATAAACAGTTCATGAATTGGGAAAAAGTTCACTCGATTTGTTTTTCGAAAAATCATGCAGTTAAGAAAAAGAAAGGAAAAAGGAACAAGAAATAAGAAAAAATGGAAAATAAAAAAGAAAAGAAAAGAAAAGAATGTGAATAAAAGAATAAGATGGATCTCACAAATCAGACTAGTGTAGTTGGGTAGTTGGCTACCCTCGCTAACATGAAACGAGGAAGTGGCAAGGTCGCGAGTTCGAGTCTCTCCTCACCCGTGTGCAATTTTTTGCCATTGAAAAACAGAAGAAAAGGGATCAATGGGCCGGCCCATCGCGCAGGGAGGGGTGTGCGCCCGTTTGGGGAAACGCCTAAAACGGGCGCTTAAGGCGCCGAATAGGGTTTGCTTAAAGCGGGCGGGAGCTCCTAACCGGCGCTCTCAGCGCCGGTTCGGCTTACTGGCGCCTGAAGGCGATCCTACTGGGCCGGCCCAGCAAAAGGTCAATCCATAGAGCTAGGTCGTGTAAACCCCCAAAAAAAAAGCGTTCTCATCGTGGATCGAACGCGCGCTGTTATAGCGGCGTACGAGTTTCCCTAACCACCTGACCTACTGCTTGCTATTGACTTTTTACAGGGTGAATTGTTTAAGAACATTTGTAGCTGTGTAATTTATTGCATGCATGCCATTTACGGTACCGCCTTGCTTTTTTAATTACTTTTAAACATTTTTAAAAAGTTCATGAATTACCAAAAAGTACATTGGCTATGAAAAAAAATTCATAAAAACTGAAAAAAGTTCAGCAATTTGAGAAAGCTCACAATTTTGAGAAAAAATTAATCCATTTTGAAAAATAGTTCACAAATCTTGAGAAAAAAGTTCACGGATTTCAAAAAAGTTCATCAAATTTTGAAAAAGTTTCATCGATTTTAGAAAAGTTCACCGATTTAGAAAAAAAGTTCATCAATTTGAAATAAGTTCATCGAAATTGAAAAAAACTTCATCGAATCTGAAAAAAGTTCATCAACCTTGAAAAAAGTTCATCAAATTTGAAAATTAGTTCATCAAATTTGAAAAAAAGTTCATCAAATATGAAAAATAGTTCATCAAATTTAAAAAAACTTTCATCGAAATTCAAAAAAAGTTCACCGCATTTGATTTTTTTTTATCAAATTTAAAAATAAAAGTTCATCGAATTTTAAAAAAAGTTCATCAAATTTGGAAAAAGGTCATCGATTTTGAAAAAGAGTTCGTCGAATTGGGAAAAAGTTCATGGGCGCCTTGGCCACCACCCTGAGCGCAACGACCGTGGCTACGGCCGCGGAGGAGGCCGAGGTGGAGGCCGCTGGGACAACCGCGACCCCTGCCAGGACTGGCGTGATCAACCTCGTGAGGACCGTTGGTAGGGCCAGCCTCGCGATGGCCCCCTGGAGGGACCAGCCTCGTGAGGACCATCCTCAGGGCAATGCCGGCCTTCCTCCATTGCCGCCACCGCCAAGGAGGAACGATGACCACCGCCAAGATGATGGGGCCCGGGGCTTTCAAGAGCCTCGTGCTATTGCCTATATCCTGGGTGGCGCTCAGGCCCCCGCCTCCCATCGCATCTTCAAGCAGTTCGCTCGTGAGGTGAACGCGGCCCTCCCCAAGCTCGAGGCATCGCGTCCCCTCAGGTGGTCCAAGTACACCATCACCTTCGACTCTACAGATCAGCTCAAGTGCGCAGCCACCGCTGGCACGCTCCCAATGCTCTGCTCGCCGACCATCAGCAACGTCCTCGTCACCAAGACACTCATCGACGGTGGCGCGGGACTGAATGTCCTCTCTGCTGAGACGTTCGAAAGGCTCCAGGTGCCCTACGACCAGCTCCTCCCCACCAAGCCCTTCTCAGGAGTGACCGATGGCTCCACGGTCCCCCTGGGGCAGATTCGTCTCCCTATCACCTTCGGCAAGCGCGACAACTACCACACCGAGCTCATCGACTTTGACGTCGCCCACATTCGCCTCCCGTACAACGCCATCCTCGGGTACCCGGCCCTCGCCAAGTTCATGGCGGTGACTCACCACGGCTACAACGTCCTCAAGATGCCGGGAAGCTGCGGCATCATCACGGTCGCCTGCGATGAGAAGGATGCGGTGTGCTCCCTCGAGCGCGCCTTGAAGGAAATATGCCCTAGAGGCAATAATAAACTTGTTATTTATATTTCCTTATATCATGATAAATGTTTATTATTCATGCTAGAATTGTATTAACCGGAAACTTAGTACATGTGTGAATACATAGACAAACAGAGTGTCCCTAGTATGCCTCTACTTGACTAGCTTGTTTATCAAAGATGGTTATGTTTCCTAAACCATAGACATGTGTTGTCATTTGATGAACAGGATCACATCATTAGAGAATGATGTGATGGACAAGACCCATCCGTTAGCTTAGCATATTGATCGTTTAGTTTTATTGCTATTGCTTTCTTCATGACTTATACATGTTCCTCTGACTATGAGATTATGCAACTCCCGAATACCGGAGGAACACTTTGTGTGCTATCAAACGTCACAACGTAACTGGGTGATTATAAAGATGCTCTACAGGTGTCTCCGAAGGTGTTTGTTGGGTTGGCATAGATCAAGATTAGGATTTGTCACTCCGTGTATCGGAGAGGTATCTCTGGGCCCTCTCGGTAATGCACATCACTATAAGCCTTGCAAGCAATGTAACTAATGAGTTAGTTACGGGATGATGCATTACGGAACGAGTAAAGAGACTGGCCGGTAACGAGATTGAACTAGGTATGATGATACCGACGATTGAATCTCGGGCAAGTAACATACCGATGACAAAGGGAATGACGTATGTTGTTATGCGGTTTGACCGATAAAGATCTTCGTAGAATATGTAGGAGCCAATATGAGCATCCAGGTTCCACTATTGGTTATTGATCGGATATGTGTCTCGGTCATGTCTACATAGTTCTCGAACCCGTAGGGTCCGCACGCTTAACGTTCGATGACGATTTGTATTATGAGTTATGTGTTTTGGTGACCGATGTTTGTTCGGAGTCCCGGATGAGATCACGGACATGACGAGGAGTCTCGAAATGGTCGAGAGGTAAAGATTGATATATTGGAAAGGTTATATTCAGACACTGGAATGGTTCCGGAGTGATTCGGATATTTTTCGGAATACCGAGGGGTTACCGGAACCCCCCGGGGAAGTAATGGGCCTTATTGGGCCAAAGGGGAGAAGAGGAGGCAGGCCAAGGGGAGGTGCCCCCCCCCCATGGAGTCCGAATTGGACTAGGGGAGGGGGCGGTGCCCCCCTTGCCCTTTCCTACTCCCTCTCCCTTTCCCTCTTTCCAACTCCGAAAAGGAAAGGGGAATCCTACTAGGACTTGGGAGTCCTAGTAGGACTCCCCACATTTGGCGCGCCCCTAGGGGGCCGGCCTCCTCCTCCCCTCCTTTATATACGGGGGTGGGGGGCACCCCAAAGCACATCAATTGTTCTCTTAGCCGTGTGCGGTGCCCCCCTCCACAGTTTACTCCTCCAGTCATAGCGTCGTAGTGCTTAGGCGAAGCCCTGCGCGGATCACATCACCATCACCGTCACCACGCCGTCGTGCTGACGAAACTCTCCCTCGACACTTTGCTGGATCAAGAGTTCGAGGGACGTCATCGAGCTGAACGTGTGCTGAACTCGAAGGTGCCGTACGTTCGGTGCTTGATCGGTTGGATCACGAAGACGTTCGACTACATCAACCGCGTTAAGCTAACGCTTCCACTTTCGGTCTACGAGGGTACGTGGACACACTCTCCCCCTCTCGTTGCTATGCTTCTCCTAGATAGATCTTGCGTGGGCGTAGGAATTTTTTTGAAATTGCACGTTCCCCAACACGCCTACCAGGCCGCAGCGGTCGAGAACTTAGATGACGAGGGCGCCATCCATCCTCCTGAGGCCGTCCCCAAGAAGAAGAAGCAGCTGCTCCTCCGAGGTCCTCAGGGGGCTGGGGCGTCCAGTGACCGTACCTCAGGCCCCGCGTATACCGATGGGACGCTCTTCCCTCTCGCATAGGAAGGCGCGCCCGGCGCCCCTCTCAGGTTGGGCTCGGGGCCTCTCCTCTGGAGGGCCTCTGACCTGGCTAGCGTCACGAGGGAGGCGTTCGGGCACCATGTGGAGGCGTGCTTCAACGCGCGCTTTCGCGAGCAGGGCGCAGGGCGCCAGGCGCTCAGGAGTTCATCACCAAGGCGATTGGAGAACTTCAGGAGGCGCGAGCCATGCGTGGCAAGCGCCGCCCGCATCGCTCAGTGCGGCTGCTGCCCCAGACATGGGTGGCGAGCTGCGCGTCTGTGTCAACATCCTAGGCCTCAATAGGGCCGCTTCTCAGGAGCGCTTCTGGCCATCCCGCATCGGCCGAAGTGGGGGTTGCCCCCGCAGCTATGTCCGCATGCCGTTCGGCCTGCTGAACATGGCTGCCACGCACCAGCGCCACATGCAGGGCATCCTGGAGGCTCACGAGGCCAGGCGCCAGGCAGTCCTGATGGAGGAGGCGCTGAACCCCCATGAGCCTCCTGGACCTCGGGGGGCCCCCGAGGCTCAGGAGTCAGACGACTCGTGAAGAACGACTTCTTCGGCGCACATCTTCAGCTGCCCCAACGCTTTTTCAACGACGGTGCCAGGTGACCTTTTGGTTTGTTCAATTGAGGGCGCCCCTCAGGCCGCATTATCCTCAAGCTATACGGGTCTGTCCCTGCAGCATGTATCATTTTGCGCATATATCAGAACTGGCCTTACCCCTTTCATGAGTTGCTTTATATTATCACATGCATGACCGGTGCTTCGCCACCATGAATGTCGTGCGCCCTCACAAACCCGCCCGTGACCGCCTCATGATTAAGGACTGGCACGGCGTCTGTGCTCGGGTCCGTCCCTGCAGCGTCGCTAAACCCAAGTGGCCGAGCTCTGTCTCGCGGGCCAGCCCCCGTGTTCGTCACCTCCCGTGGCCCTTGGTGCCTTGTTCTTGCATGAGCTAATCGAGAGTGGATGAGTTAGGGCGTGCGACCCGGTGCCTCGCCACCGCGGGAACCACGCGCCGGTTGTCTTTCTTTAGGATTATTGCATGAGAAGACTGGGCATGGCGTCTGTGCTCGGGTCCATCCCTGCACCGTCGATAAAACCAGCGGCTGAGCTCTGTCTGGCGGGCCGGCCCTATTCACGTCACCTCCTGGGGCCGTTGGTGTTTGGCCTTCTCATGCAATGTCCTCTGGAGATTCACTCGGTGCAGGCCGCCTAAACATCTCGCAGGATCCTTACAAATGTTCCGAATCAAAATTCAGGCGCAACCCGCCTTGAGGTAGGGCCTCGTGAGTCCCGCGCTGGCTCACCACTACAAAAAAAAGACACATCCGTGACATTTTGGGCCGAACGATTTTTTTTCCTGTCATGCTTATGACACTTCTATGACGATAGTTGTGACAAAACCCGGTATCATCATAGATGTGGTGGGCTCCTACTTCTATGACAAAAAATCATGACAGAAAATGGGCTTTTTGTCCTGGGCGGGCCGGAGACGCAGCTGCATGACATTCTTTGGGCCATCCATGACGGAAAAAACCGTGGTAGAAGCGAGGGTGAGGAAAATTTCGGGGAGTTCCCGGTTACGGTGGGTGGTCGGGGCCGAGCGATGCACGGAGGTTTGCGCATTTCTCTCGTACACTACACGTGTCTATGCGAGGCGTTGGGCTCTAACTGAACCCGAGCGAGACGTTCACTTACTGAACCCGAGCGATTGCACTGGCTACGCGTTACTGAACCCGAGCGATCGATCGATCCCTGGCTGTTAACTGAACCCGATCGAGCGATTCCTTCGCTACTGCTGCTAACTAAAGCCGATCGAACCTGCTGCCTCTTGATGAACAGTGAGCGTTGTTGGGGGTTGGGTGAACAGTTCCCGGTGGGGGTTGGATGAACAGGACCCCGTGGTAGTAGAGGCTGTTGCCGCTGGATGAACAGGACCCCGATCGAGAGGAGGCCGCCACACACCCGAGCCAGTTGGGGGTGGATGAACAGGACCCCGTGGAGGGCTGGTTGATCAGGACCCCGTGTGGAGGGCTGGTTGAACAGTAGCCGGTGGAGGCTAGATGAACAGGACCCCGTTGAGGGCTAGTTGAACAGTAGCCGGTGGAGGCTGGATGAACAGGAGCCCGTGGAGGAAGGAGGGAGACGCCGTGGATGAACAGTAGCAGGTGGAGGCTGGAGGAGGTCGACGGTGGATGAACAGTAGCCCGTGGAGTCCCATTTTGCGGTACGCCACACCCCTCCAGATGAACAGGACCCTGTTTTGACTGCAGGAGGTCAAAGAGAAGTCCGTTTCCTCCTTTTTGCGGTACGCCACACCCCTCTCGATGAACAGGACCCCGTTTCGACCGTAGGAGGTCGAAGAGAAGTCCATTTCCTCCGTTTTGCGGTACGCCAGACCCTTCCCGATGAACAGGATCCCATTTCGACCGTAGGCGGTTGAACAGAAGGCCGTTTCCTCCGTTCTGCGGTACGCCAGGCCTCGTTTCGGCTGTTCCGTCCAAGCCGGTTGGCTCCCAATGAACAGGACGCATTCCGTTGCCTCCTGATGAACACGGCGCAGTTTCTCCGTTCTGACCCAGCCGGTTGGCTGCCGATGAACAGGACGCCATTGCTGCCCTCCGCTGCCTCTCCATGTAGATGAGCCCTGGCCGTACGTATGCATGAGTAGGCGTTCGAGACCCCGCCCGTATGTACGTATGTGGCCGTATTTACTTTCTTGCACCCTGGCTGTACGTACGTGTATATGATATAGACAGGACTACGTGACATGCTACGTCCGCGCCTCTACTATGACACGTGCCCTTCCTTACTCGGCCACGGTTCATCGCTGCAGCCTGCAGACAGACCGATTGACCAGTATGTACGTACACGTTCGCGACTAGATAGACAACCCTACGTATGATTCGACTGGGTGGGTCCCAGCTGTCAGGGAGATAAGGAGCCACTTCCTTGCGTGCGAAGATATAGCTAGTGGGTCCCAGCTGTCAGGGGGAGAATCATATTTTTTGCCCATAATATGGACACACTTCCTTGCGTGCGAAGATGTAGCTGGTGGGTCCCAGCAGTCAGGGGGAAACGTTTTTTTCATGAAATACGGTGGCCCGTCTGGTGGGTCCCTGCTGTCAGGTGGAGGAATCATTATTTTGCGCGTAATAAGGAGGCACTTTCTTGCTGCGGCTGTGGACCCAACTGTCAGCCTCTCCACATACAGTACTCTTCCGATGGAAGTCGTTCCTTGACCACATTGACCACACCGCGCCGAGATCACCAAGGCGGTGGACGACGGCGAGGCCTAGGAAGGGGACGACACGGAGCCGGGGAAGACGTGACAGTGGATGCCCACGCGGAGAGGAGTACTAGGGTTGACTGGCTCGGTTGCGGTGTGAGGCTGCCGTTGATAATCCCCAAGTGCAAGGAATCATCGTAGCAATTCCCAAAGGTGGAAGTGATAAGTATGGAGTGTCAAACCCACAAGGAGCTAAAGGTAAGATCAATATTCTCTCAAGTCCTATCTGCCACTGATACGATGTAACACCCTGGATTTTCCCCATTTCCTTTTTCTTTTGATTTTGGTCCGGATTCGCTTTTTTGTGGCTTAGTAGTCTTGCAACTTGGAGGGATCACCCTTGATTCCTCTTCCCAAGTGGCTTGCCAACCTCAAAACCATCCCAAGACCTTGCCATTTCCATCTTGGACCAATCCCAATATTCTTTTTCTTGGGAATATTCCTTTTTCTATTAAAGGAATAACCATGTTTGTCCTGGGTTGTAAAGCAACCCACATTTCCATCATTCCCAAATAATTCTCAGAAATTATTTGGGTCAGGTCTTCCACAAATATGTCAAACCCTTCCTTGCCATGTTCAAAATTATTTCACAAATATTCCTTTTCTGATTCTGCCCCAGCTGGCAGTTTGTGAAGCAAGTACCCTTTATATTTGCTTGCTTGGTCTCAAACTTTTTGGGCATTCTTTCCTATCCATATCATTGCCACATGACAAAATTCAACTTCATTTGGATATTAAATCTACCTTGGCTAATTTCCAAAGTTTCTGGTCAACTGGGAGCTTTGTGAAGAAACTGCTAGCTGGGAGTATCCAAATGAGTTAAAATTTTGCAAGCATCTTCATATGCTCAAATCACGACTCTCCACCAAGTTTCAACCCTATCCAATCATCTATGAGAGCATAGCATCAAATTTTGGTTTCTGGTCAGATTTTCACATTGTGAAGCAACTATATTTTATATTGCTCCATAATTGCTGAAAATTTACCACAGCATTATCCTACCCATATAACCTATCTCCACAAAATTTGGGCTCATTTCATATTCCCAATAATTCTCTAGAATTTTTCTAAGATTCTATCCAGTAGGATGCTGTGTGAAGAAAGTACCATTTTGGTTTATCCAAATGGTATGAAATTTATGCAGTGTCTTCATATGGCCAAATTATTCATATCCTCCAAATTTCAGCTCCATCCAAGCAAGTATGTGAGTGCCACTTCATAATTTGCAATTCTGTCCAGTAAAGCCCATTGAACTGCAAGTGCTATTTATCTTCATCCAAATGAGCTGCAAATTTGCAGAGATGATCACCCTAGTATGTGATCACTCCCAGCCAAAAACCAGAGTCTATCACCTGCTCAATCTCTCTCATATCATTTCAAGCACCTTGCTGTTCCTGTGGTTGCCAGCAAGCTCTAGTCACCTCCTTGACCACTATTCTTGTTCCTTTGCATTTTGGCACTTACCAACCTCTGAGACACCGCATTGACAAGGCCTGGAAGTGTCTGGGCACTGCGAACACGTGGTGCCGGTGGTGACCACGACTCTAGTCGCCAGCCGTGGTGCTCTGTACTCTGGTCTCGTCGGGAAGCCACCTCCGGCCAGTCCCAGCTTGTCCGTGAGCGCCGAAGAGCTCCCCACCACACGCCTGTACCTCTGGAGCCTTCTCCCCCTCATCTTCTAGCCTATGGCCGGCCCCGATGTCCTGTTACGACGCGGTCACGGCGCCGCCGTCTCGGAGCTTTGGCCACCATCGCGAGACCTCCTTCCCGCGGCTATAAATAGCCTAGCTGTGCTCTGCTGCTCCTCATCCCCTCCTCCCCTGCCTCCCTAACCCACCAGAACCCCTCTTCCCCCTCCTCTGTCTGCCGTGGTGCTCGCCGGAGCTCGAGCAAATCTGGCCATCCCGAGCTCCTGTCCCCTCCCCGCCACCGCCGTCGTCTTCTCCACCTCCTGGCGCACCGCCCCACCACCTTGCCCCGTCGCCGGAGCCACCGTGGCTGTGGGTACCCTCCAACCCAAGCCATCGGCTGTGCCCTCTGTCCCCGCGCGTCGCCGTCGCCACAGACGACCCCCGCCGCTCCCACCACCTCCCCTGGTCGCGGCGCACGGCGGCGGAGCCTCTGAGCTCACCAACCAGCCCTCCCGTGTCTCCTTGTCGCGGCTACGCCAGTGACCCGAGCGGCCGGCGCCTCCCCTGCTTTCTGTCGAGGGGAAGGGGGAAAGGGAGGGAGATAAGGTGGGCCAGCCCACCAGAGCCCAACGGGTGTTTAAAAAAAAAAGGAGGCAACAGTGGTGCGGGCCGGCCCAGAAGCAACAGCAGCAGCGGCGGTGAGATTCGGCCCGAGGCAGCCCAGCTGCATAGTGCCCTTTATTCTTTTCCAGAAAAAACAGCCAGGGACCTAGAAGCAAATACTTTTCTTACAGACAGGTCCTTGGTAGTCCAACCATCACATCTTTTTGCTCACAACTCCGATCGAGGTGATTCCAAAGCCCACTTCTTCGTCTCGTCAAGCCCATTCTGTTGATGTCATTTTCACTATGTGGTTACACTATGGAAATGACCATTTTGCCCTTGCCCGTAAACAGCCCCTCTGGGAGAGAACTATGTTCGGCAACTCCTTCCGCGACCATTCCGCACTCCTTCCCGATGGTTTCTTCATCTCCAGGCAAGCCACAACCCTCATCTGCATAATTGCATTACAATATCATAGTTTAACTATTTACTTCAACAACAAGTATGAATTATTTGTGAAATAGATTGGATCATGCAATGCTTGTGTTAATTCTTGGATAGGTGACTACCATGTTGATGACTGGATTATTAGTGACTAGTAGCTTACCCACTTGTTGATACTATGATGTTGAGATCACTGTCTACGATTATTTTGGATTTCATCCGGCAGTTCGTGGAGATGAGTACGTAGCAGTGGCATAAGCATACTGGTTACCGAATTTCTGGCCGGATATTGTTTTGACTTGGATTGCTATGATATCGGAGTGTCAGCCATGACAGAGATTGTTCGGAGATTAGACACTTCATGGTTGATCCAGAGTCACCTGTCCGGACTTATCCGTGCAGCCACATTTGCCGGTATGGGACGGCCTTGACTTGGTCTGATCGCGTGCTCTTTCACCAGTATCGCCCGACAGGGAAGGTTATGCGTGCGCGCTACCCTGGCCCGGTAGGCGGCGATAACCTTGTGAGCCCAGTTGAGTTATATGGTACCAGGTCCCCGTTTGGGACAATTTGTTAGCCACGACCGTGGCAGGTGTCACGAGGTGACACAGGGGCCACCCAGGGCAGGACTCCGGGGGAGGATGATTGCCGGTGGTACGATGGAGAGTCACGGGTCAGGCGGGTTTCGTTGGAGCATCAATGGTCCACCCGAATGGGATCACGAGGTCAGGTGCTCCATGGTGTGGGTAAAGTGCGCAACCTCTGCAGAGTGTAAACTCTATTCGAATAGCCGTGTCCATGGTATTGGACAGTCGGTCCAGACCTCTTTAGGTGGTCAACCATAGTAGTGATAATGACGGAAGAACACGCCGTAAGATCGGAAGAACTCGATGGATCATGAGTATTCTGAGGGTTGTGAGGCAACCCGGAAGAGAGTAAGTTTGTCAGACTTCTAGTGCAGATGGTACCAGGAATATGATATGTTAGCCATGGGATGGCTATGAGATGAGTGGTCGGATGACCACATGATTTGGATTGGATTTGGAATAGATTCAGATTGAATCCTGAGATTATTCGGAGTATGGATTAAACTACTTAATATGCTTTACCTTACTGCATCTACTTTGCTATGATGTTGTCTTGCCTTAATGCTGATGTTTGTTGTGAGCTTGCGAGTACATTCAAAGTACTCACCTGGCGTGTCATGCCAGTTTGCATGTCATGCCATGATTGCTTGCTTGTCAAGGATCCCGAGTTTGCGACCTAGGATACGCGTTCTAGCCAGAGTCCCTGCGGAGTGGAGTCCATCACCGCCGTCGCTGTTCCGCTGCTGAGAGAGTTACTCCGCTGTTAGCATAGAGGTACCCCGGGCAGGCGTAGCGTCGCCGTGCCGATGTAATCCTTGTACCCTTTGTAACCATATCCATTGTAATAAAGAGCTGGTTTGTTCTATGCCAACAGTGCCGTATTTCAGAGGACTTGTCCCTGGGCTGGAATACGAGGCATTCCGGTCTTCTCTGAGCCGGGGTGCCACAAGCATTGGTATCAGAGCAGGTCTGGCTATAGGGCGTCCTAGGCCCTAGATCGCGCGAGCGTTAGTAACCGGTAGTATAGGATCTAGTTGGTTTGCTGCACTTCTTTGTTGCATTTGCTTGTGCATAGCATGCATATAGATTATTTATCTTATCACTAACGATGGATCTGGTGAGTGTAGGTGGCATCGGTTTCGATTCCCTACCTGCGCTCTCCAGTTTGCATATTTGTTCCCTGGTGTGGTGTCATCTTCGTCCCAGCGGAGTGATGCCAAGGTGCGTGGTGGTGTCGATCCCTTGTCGGATTGATGCACCGGTACCACACCAATATATTCTCTTCAGCTACCCCTATCATTCGGTGATAGACAAGTTCTATCCCGGATCGTGCCATTCCACTAGCCGCTTTGGCAACCCTTACTGATCCTTGTTATCAGAAAAGGGCAATGCCTGCAAGCCTTTCTCTCCACCACTATCTCATTCCGCCACCTATTCTTTGGACGTGTACGGTTTTCTTTCCTACGCTTGATGATGATGTGGTCGTAACTTCTGTGTTCCGACCCCCGATCACCAATTTCATTCTTGCCACCGTGTCAGTCCAGATGGAACCGGTGTTAAGCTCGTATTTGGTGTAGCGTTGTTTTCTTCCACACATTGATTCACTTTCATGCACATCGCCACAGCATGTTAGACCGTAATACCGGAGTTCTTGCGAGATTTGTGTGCTTAAATAGGAATGCATATTATTGCGGCGAATAGCTATAGAATGTGATATTGCTTGTGTGTGTGATCTTGCTGCTTTGTGTGCTTTTGTTCTAGTTGTTTCTTTTGCTTCTTTATTTGGGCCCTTGGTGTTACCTTATTTTCCCCTTATGGAAGTTGCTCACCGACCCTGAACCCAAAGAGTCAGTGAAGAGACAGTCATTTGGAAGCTCAGCTCAGCAATATGAAGTTTTCAGCAGACTGTGTTATATCGGGCCTGAATATAATTGATATCCTGGCTAGATTGTTTATCAACATCAAGTATACATCAGTGCAACTTTCACAGCAGTAATGATCGCATCAGCAAAAAGGCAGATTATGTACATGATCCACAGTGCATTCTGCGCCAAAGGTATGATTCATATATACAAGGTTTGAGTCTGCTATGAGTATAATTTGAACCCTGCCATGTCCTGGAAGCAAGCCAGCATGTGCTATGAACTTAGTGTTCAGCAAGAAGGATAGCCGAATACCCTGTATGCATAATAGTAAGCTGTTTGGGACGCGGATGAACCCTTGCCCGTCTTTCTTTGGTGACGGCACCACGCCTGTGTTCTGAGCTGTTTCCGGCCGTCCGGGGTGGATGCCGACTTTTATTTCTCTTGTCAGCAACTGGCCTGTGTTTTGAGCTGCTTTTCGGCCGTCTCGGGCAGCTGTTGAATTTCTCTCCGTAGCAGTGACCCTATGCTCTGAGCTGTTCTTCGGCCGTCTTAGGGAACTGCTACTTTCTTCTTATCAACACCATCTCATGCTCTGAGCTGCTTTTCAGCCGTCTTGAGTCGGGGTTGAGTTATTCCAGTAATGTCCCAGATCTGAGTTGTAAAGACCGTTCTGGTGGCTACTGGTTTATTTGCCGGTTTTATCCAAGGGTTCAGACGATCGTTACCCTACAGCTACAACTTGTAAAGTAATATGCCTGCCGGAATATTGCACCTGACAACACCTATGGTCACACGGAGAATCAAGAACACATAAGGCCAAGTTCGTCAGCAAAGGATCCAGGCAAAGAGAACTATAATGCAAAAGCAAGGTTGTCCATACAGGTATGGTAATGGTACAAATACTCTGGACAGTCTGGTTCGATACCGACCACCATGGGTACACACCCACGGGGTCTATTCCATTTGCAAGGACCCCATATCGAGACAACCCGCCCAGCCAACCAGATATGCTCAGAATTGTCAGAAGAAGGCAACCAAGCTGGTCAGGTCAGCCAAAAGATTAACTCAGTAGTTCAAATTCAGCAACCATGTTAAAGCATTACACGGCCTACCATCCATATAGAGATACCGACAAAGTGAGTAATCAGAAGGATGAACAACAGTCTCGAAGCATGTGTCCTCACAGATGGGAATCAGTTAAAGACTAACCTGCCGTGAACAAGATTCTGCTGCCAGGACAGCTGTCAGTCAAGTCTATGGATAATATAACCGTACACCTTTATGCTAGTGACGACAGGTGACCGTCAAATATTTGGCAGAAGCTTTATACCCGAGACAATGGAGATACCCAAGATGACTCAGCAAACCGTGCGAGAAGTCAGATTCCGCCAGGAGAACGGTATGATTCACAGTACTGTTTTGAGCCTGGAGGACACACAGCCATTTGAAGTCACCCAATGAAATGAATAAAAGATTTTGTGACCACCAAGAGAATCTGTTCACAACTCAGTGAACGGTCGTTCGTATTGGACCTCGTCACGACACATCCATGAGGAACCACCCTCGGACTTACGAGCAAGGCACATAGTTTGGTCCAGATAATTTATTGCCCCGGACGGGATAGCAGACATAAAAGGATTGGAGTCAGAGTAACATATGAGGTAAGATTTGCCAGAAAAAGGGTCCAGTGAAGCAAACCACCCCGAAGCAAGGCAGTCAGTCATATGAAATTCAGTGGGAACATTATACAAAGGTAAAAAGGAAACCCGAGCTGGAAACTGTTTTCTCAAGTGGGAATATTCATGTTTGATCCCTGAGCAACCAAATCTCGAGGACGAGATTTCTTTAAGGGGGGTAGGTTTGTAACACCCTGGATTTTGCGCATTTTCTTTTTCTTTTGATTTTGGTCCGGATTCGCTTTTTTGTGGCTTAGTAGTCTTGCAACCTGGAGGGATCACCCTTGATTCCTCTTCCCAAGTGGCTTGCCAACGTCAAAACCATCCCAAGACCTTGCCATTTCCATCTTGGACCAATCCCAATATTCTTTTTCTTGGGAATATTCCTTTTTCTATTAAAGGAATAACCATGTTTGTCCTGGGTTGTAAAGCAACCCAAATTTCCATCATTCCCAAAATTCCCAAATAATTCTCATAAATTGTTTGGGTAAGATCTTCCACAAATATGTCAAACCCTTCCTTGCCATGTTCAAAAATATTTCACAAATATTCCTTTTCTGATTCTGCCCCAGCTGGCAGTTTGTGAAGCAAGTACCCTTTATATTTGCTGGCATGGTATCAAACTTTTTGGGCATTCTTTCCTATCCATATCATTGCCACATGAAAAAATTCAACTTCATTTGGATATTAAATCTCCCTTTGCTAATTTCCAAAGTTTCTGGTCAACTGGGAGCTTTGTGAAGCAAGTGCTAGCTGGGAGTATCCAAATGAGTTGAAATTTTGCAAGCCTCTTCATATGCTCAAATCATGACTCTCCACCAAGTTTCAACCCTATCCAATCATCTATGAGAGCATAGCATCAAATCTTGGTTTCTAATCAGATTTTCACATTGTGAAGCAACTATATTTTATATTGTTGCATAATTTCTGAAAATTAACCAGAGCATTCTCCTACCCATATATCCTATCTCCACAAAATTTGGGCTCATTTCATATTCCCAATAATTCTCTAGAAATTTTCTAAGATTTTGTCTAGTAGGATGCTGTGTGAAGGAAGTACCATTTTGGTTTATCCAAATGGTATGAAATTTATGCAGTGTCTTCATATGGCCAAATTATTCATATCCTCCAAATTTCAGCTCCATCCAAGCAAGTATGTGAGTGCCACTTCATAATTTGCAATTCTGTCTAGTAAAGCCCATTGAACTGCAAGTGCTATTTATCTTCATCCAAATGAGCTGCAAATTTGCAGAGATGATCACCCTAGTATGTGATCACTCTCAGCCAAAAACAAGAGTCTATCCCCTGCTCAATCTCTCTCATATCATTTCAAGCACCTTGCTGTTCCTGTGGTTGCCAGCAAGCTCTAGTCACCTCCTTGACCACTATTCTTGTTCCTTTGCATTTTGGCACTTACCAACCTCTGAGACACCGCGTTGACAAGGCCTAGAAGTGTCTGGGCGCCGCGGACACGTGGTGCAGGTGGTGACCACGACTCTAGTCGGCAGCCGCGGTGCTCTGTACTCTGGTCTCGTCAGGAAGCCACCTCCGGCCAGTCCTAGCTTGTCCACGAGCGCCGGAGAGCTCCCCACCGCACGCGTGTACCCTCTGGAGCCTTCTCCCCCTTGTCTTCTAGCCTGTGGCCGGCCCCGACGTCCTATTGCGATGCGGTCGCGGCACCGCCGTCTCGGAGCTTCGGCCACCATCACGAGACCTCCTCCCCGCAGCTATAAATAGCCTAGCCGTGCTCTGCTGCTCCTCATCCCCTCCTCCCCTGCCTCCCTAACCCACCGGAACCCCTCTTCCCCCTCCTCTGTCCGCCGCGGTGCTCGCCGGAGCTTGAGCAAATCCGGCCATCCCGAGCTCCTCTCCCCTCCCCGCCACCACCGTCGTCTTCTCCACCTCCTGGCGCAGCGCCCCACCACCTCGCCCCCTCGCCGGAGCCACCGTGGCTGCGGGTACCCTCCAACCCAAGCCGTCGCCTGTGCCCTTTGTTCCCGCGCGTCGCCGTCGCCACAGATGACCCCCGCCGCTCCCACCACCTCCACTGGTCGTGGCGCACGGCGGCGGAGCCTCTGAGCTCGCCAGCCAGCCCTCCCGTGTCTCCCTGCCGCGGCTACGCCGACGACCCGAGCGGCCGGCGCCTCCCATGCTTTTTGTTGAGGGGAAGGGGGAAAGGAAGGGAGATAAGGTGGGCCAGCACACCAGAGCCCACCGGGTGTTTTTAAAAAAAAGGAGGCAACAGTGGTGCGGGCCGGCCCAGAAGCAACAGCAGCAGCGGCGGTGAGATTCGGCCCGAGGCAGCCCAGCTGCATAGTGCCCTTTATTCTTTTCCAGAAAAAACAGCCAGGGACCTAGAAGCAAATACTTTTCTTACAGACAGGTCCTTGGTAGTCCAACCATCACATCTTTTTGCTCACAACTCCGATCGAGGTGATTCCAAAGCCCACTTCTTCGTCTCGTCGAGCCCGTTCTGCTGATGTCATTTTCACTATGTGGTTACACTATGGAAATGACCATTTTGCCCTTGCCCGTAAACAGCCCCCTCCGGGAGAGAACTGTTTCCGGCAACTCCTTCCGCGACCATTCCGCACTCCTTTCCGATGGTTTCTTCATCTCCAGGCAAGCCACAACCCTCATCTGCATAATTGCATTACAATATCATAGTTTAACTATTTACTTCAACAACAAGTATGAATTATTTGTGAAATAGATTGGATCATGCAATGCTTGTGTTAATTCTTGGATAGGTGACTACCATGTTGATGACTGGATTATTAGTGACTAGTAGCTTACCCACTTGTTGATACTATGATGTTGAGATCACTGTCTACGATTATTTTGGATTTCATCCGGCAGTTCGTGGAGATGAGTACGTAGCAGTGGCATAAGCATACTGGTTACCGAATTTCTGGCCGGATATTGTTTTGACTTGGATTGCTATGATATCGGAGTGTCAGCCATGACAGAGATTGTTCGGAGATTAGATACTTCATGGTTGATCCAGAGTCACCTATCCGTGCAGCCACATTTGCCGGTATGGGATGGCCTTGAATTGGTCTGATCGCGTGCTCTTTCACCGGTACCGCCCGATAGGGAAGGTTATGCGTGCACGCTACCCTGGCCCGGTAGGTGGCGATAACCTTGTGAGCCCAGTTGAGTTATATGGTACCAAGTCCCTGTTTTGGACAATTTGTTAGCCACGACGATGGCAGGTGTCACGAGGTGACACAGGGGCCACCCAGGGCAGGACTCCGGGGGAGGATGATTGCCAGTGGTACGATGGGAGAGTCACGGGTCAGGCGGGTTTCGTTGGAGCAACGCTAGTCCACCTGAATGGGATCACGAGGTCAGGTGCTCCATGGTGTGGGTAAAGTGTGCAACCTCTGCAGAGTGTAAAATCTATTCAAATAGCCATGTCCACGGTATTGGACAGTCCGTCCAGACCTTTTTAGGTGGTCAACCATAGTAGTGATAATGACGGAAGAACACGTCATATGATCGGAAGAACTCGATGGATCGTGAGTATTCTGAGGGTTGTGAGGCAACCCAGAAGAGAGTAAGTTTGTCAGACTTGCAGTGCAGATGGTACCAGGAATATGATATGTTAGCCATGGGATGGCTCTAAGATGAGTGGTCGGATGACTACATGATTTGGATTGGATTTGGAACAGATTCAGATTGAATCCTGAGATTATTCGGAGTATGGATTAAACTACTTAATATGCTTTACCTTACTACATCTACTTTGCTATGATGTTGTCTTGCCTTAATGCTGATGTTTGTTGTGAGCTTGCGAGTACATTCAAAGTACTCACCTGGCGTGTCATGCCAGTTTGCAGGTCATGCCATGATTGCTTGCTTGTCGAGGATCCCGAGTTTGCGACCTAGGATACGCGTTCTAGCCAGAGTCCCTGTGGAGTGGAGTCCATCACCGCCGTCGCTATTCTACTACCGAGAGAGTTACTCCGCTGTTAGCATAGAGCTACCCCGGGCAGGCGTAGTGTCGCCGTGCCGATGTAATCCTTGTACCCTTTGTAACCATATCTATTGTAATAAAGAGCTGATTTGTTCTATGCCAACAGTGCCGTATTTCAAAGGACTTGTCCCTGGGCTGGAATACGGGGCATTCCGGTCTTCTCTGAGCCGGGGTGCCACATACGACTCTACGTACACTGAACGTTTGCTTCCATCTAGAAACGAGAAATAAACTACGTTGTGGGTATGAAGAGGATAACTTTGCATGATATCAGAGAACTAAAATATAAAAGTAGGTGCTATTAACATAAAGTTAGAATATATTATAATATATTACAAATAGCGAGTGTGGAATAATGATGGATCGGTGTGCGGAATTACTCTAGGCAATTGTTAACAAGATCGGTAGTCATTATTGCAATTTTATATGAGGGAGAGGCATAAGCTAACATACTTTATCTTCTTGGATCATATGCACTTATGATTGGAACTCTAGCAAGCATCCGCAACTACTAAAGATCATTAAGGTAAAACCCAACCATAGCATTAAAGCATCAAGTCCCCTTTATCCCATACGCAACAACCCCCTTACTCGGGTTTAAGCTTCTGTCACTCTAGCAACCCACTATAAGCGAATCATGAATGTATTGCAACACCCTACAGCGGGAATCCCTCACATGTGCGCGGCATGGAAGGCACGATAGGACAGCACCAAAATAAAACATACAACTCAAACCAATCTAGATCATCAATCAACCCAAAAGACAAAAGAAATCTACTCAAAACATCATAGGATGGCAACACATCATTGGATCATAATATGTGGCATAAAGCACCATGTTCAAGTAGGGGATTACAGCGGGGTGCGGGAGAGTGGACCGCGTAAAAGAGATGAGGATGGTGATGAAGACGATCACCGTGGCGATGGTTCCCCTGATGGCACTCCGGCGCCACTGAGAGAGAGGGGGAGAGGTTGTCCCCCTTGTGCTTCCTCCTCCATGGCCTCCCCCCTAGATGGGGAGAGGTTCTCCCTCTGGTCCTTGGCCTCCATGGTGATGATGGCCCCCTCCGGGATCCTCCTCCATGGCCTCCGGTGATGATGGCCCCCTCTAGCAGGGTGCCAGAGGGGGCCTAGATTGGTTTTTCGTGGCTACGGAGGCTTACGGCAGCGGAACTCCCGATCTAGGTTTATAACTGAGGTTTTTGGGATTTATAGGAGGTGTTGGCGTCGGGGACAAGTCAAGGGGGTCCACGAGGCGATGACAAGGTAGGGGGTGCGCCCTAGGGGGGTGGGGCGCCCCTACCCTTGTGGTTACCCCGGGACTCCCCTCTGGTATCTTTTCGCTCCAGTATTTTTTATATTTTCCAAAAATATTCTCCGTACATTTTCAGCCCATTCCGAGAACTTTTATTTCTGCACAAAAAATGACACCACGGTAGTTCTGCTGAAAACGGCATCAGTCCGGGTTAGTTCTAATCAAATCATACCCAAACCATATAAAATTGTTATAAACATGGCATGAATACTTCATAAATTATAGATACGTCGGAGACGTATCAGCCATCGCCGCAGAATAACAGGGGTTGTGGGTGAGTAGAGGGATGGCCTGGCTAGAGGTTGCAGTAGGGTGGGGCTATCAGGCCTGCGCGGCAGCAGAGCTGGCCACGGGAGGCAGGAGCAGGCGGCACGACCGGCGCTGGTTTGGGCGGCTGGAGCAAGAAGACCAGAGGTTGAAGAAGCACTACGGCCATTGGATGGACATCGTACGGTCTCTGGAGCTAGAATCGTTCATATTGACTAAGTTGACAAAGCCCTCCATCCGCGTCAACTTAGTAGGCCCACAAGTCAGCCTCCCACTATGGTGGGTCCCAGCTAGCAGGGGGAGTATTCATTTTTTTGTGCGTAATAAGGAGGCACTTCCTTGCGTGCGAAGATATAGCTGGTGGGTCCGAGCTGTCAGTGGGGGGAACATTTTTTTCGTGAAATACAGAGGCCCTTCCAGTGGGTCCCAGCTGTCAGGTGGAGGAATCATTATTTTGCGTATAATAAGGAGGCATTTCCTTGCGTGCGGCCGTGGACCCAGCTGTCAGCGTCTCCACGTACAGTCCACTTTTGATGGATGTCGTTCGTTGACCATGTTGACCACGCCGCGCCGAGAGCACTAGGGCGGTGGACGACGGCGAGGCCTAGGAAGGGAATGACACGGAACCAGGGAAGACTCGGCAGTTGTTTCCCACGTGGAGGGGAGTACGAGGGTTTACTGGTTCGTCTGCCGTTGCCGGAGAATAACAGCAGGTGTGGGTGAGTAGAGGGATGGCTAGGCCAGCGATGGGAGTACGGTGGGGCGGTGAGGCCTGCGCGGCAGCACAACCGGCCGCGGGAGGAGGTAGCAGGCAGTCCCACCGGCACTTGTTTGAGCGGCTGGAGCAGGAAGAGCAGAGATTGAAGAAGCACGACGGCCGTTGGATGGACATCCAACAGTCACTACTCTCGTGTGTTGACTAAGTTGACACGGCGTTGTGTGTGCGTCAACCTTTTTTTTAGGAAAGCGTAAGCGTCAACCTATAGTAGGCGCACAAGTCAGCCTCAAATGTGTGGAAAACAACATATAGCCCATCTGCCATTATTTCTAATAATTTACAGCCCATTTGCTAATTCTTAAGGATTTTTTGGAGCCCATATTCTTTTTGTTAGCATTACAACCCATATTGTGGCCACAGTTAAAAATTATACGAAATTTTGCATATTTCGGTGCGGTCAACTGTTTTTAATCCCGAAATTTCGAGTCACATTCAAGCTAATTTGAAAAATAAATTTATATAAATATAAAATCCAAATAATTATCCACGCATAAAAATCAATGGAATTTAAAATCTTGAAATGAAAAAAAAATTGAAACTAATTCCCAGTTTGATGTGTTTTAAAAATGTACAACCCATTTCTCATTACTGATAGCCCATTTTCTGGGCAAGCCGAATGAAACTCTCCTCGTCTTGAAAGATTTGCAGCCCAGCAGGGCTGACAAAGCAAGTAGGCCTCGGTTGGGTATTTCTTTAAAAAGAAGTAGAACTGGGCTAGCCATTTTCAACAAGAAAAAAACACAACTGGGCTCATGATGTGGTAAACATAAATAAAACCCTGGCTAGACAGGCCACAGCCCCCCGCACAGCTCCGTTGTTACCCTGATCCATCTCTAAAACTTGTATAAATAACAACTGCTTGTTCCTAAAAAAAAGTAAATAACAACTGCGCGACCTGCTGGGTCCCTGGTGTTAGCCGCTCATTGTGTATTTCTCTCGTTTATTGACTACGTTGACAATGGCGTGGGCCCCAGATGTCCAACCATTAGGAGGAACCATTTTTTTGGGCTTGTAATAATGAGGCACTTGCTTGCGTACTGCCATGTCCCTGGTGGGTCCCTACTGTCTTCCTCTCCATGTACAGTCATCTCCTTGTTCCTCTCGGTTGTTGACGACGTTGACAATGCAAGACGGCGGCGCATCGCGCATGGTGAGTGAACCAAGGCGGAGGACAACGGCGAGGCCTCGGACGGAACGAACAGGAGCCGTGGAAGATGCGCCGGTCCAGTCGCAGGCGGAGGGGAGTACGAGGGTTGACTGGTTTGGGTGCGGGTGTGTGTTTGGGCTGACATCGCCGGAGAATAACAAGACATGTGGGGGAATAGAGGGAGGGACAGGCCAACGTTGGAGGATACGGTAGGGTGGCGGAGGCGCAGCCAGCCGTGGGAGGCGGGAGCAGGCGGAACCGACGGGGTGGTTTGGTTTGGGTGGCTGGAGGAAGAAGACAAGAGATAGAAGATACACGACAGATGTTGGATGTCAATCCAACGGCTGGTAGGAAGAATCGTTTGTTGACTAGCTAGTAAGTAGACACCACCTTGGATAGGCTTTTTCCTCGTGGGTCCCAAATGTGAGAATCCAAATCTGTCACGGTCATGCAGTCTTTCTTATGAAAATTTACAGCCCATTTGGTGTGCTAGTTCAAAATAAGTTTGTGGGTGCTGGTGGGGGCTAATTGCTTGGGTTCTGGAATGCACAGTGAGCTCAAGCAGCCGGCGAGAGTGATGTTATTTCCCTTGGTTGGGATTTGTTACAATATTTCACTCTTAATTAAACAAATGGCAAGCCATTTGCCTTGTTTCAAAGAAAATATGACAGTCACAGCCGAGTTGAAAGGGCAACAACATCTTACTCCAGCTTACAAATTGTACAAAAGCACGAGGGTTAATTGTTCATCAGGTTTAGACAAAACCCAGATTGAAAAGGGCAACAACATCTAACTCCAGCACTGTTTTCGGCAGTCACAGTCAAATGGATCGGTTAGGTCCATAGAATGAACATCCTGGGTCGTAAAATTTACTGGATTATGACCACAAGATGTTGTATATAGAAGCCCGTCACGTTCAGAAGCTCTTTTGTCCACCTGAAACTCCTTTTTTTTTGCTCTTCGACATACCCATCCGTCAAAACCATGCTGCTGATAAACTTAAGCCTGATGGACAATAGTAACCTCGCATTCAGCAGGAAGAATGCGACAAATCTAGTGTTTGCATGGTTGGCTACATATCGTTCCAGCGTTATTGTCTTCAATCGAATGTCATGAGAAGTGAGAAAATCCCGGTGCTTACGAATCCACCGATTGGTTATAACTTTCTTACCCCGTCCTGTTGCCTAAATAGACATGAACATTGAAAACAGTTAAGGTCTAAAAAAAGAGTGTCGAAAGAGCAACAGCTGAACGGTTAATTCTAGTACACTATATGCGGGCTTCCAATGTGCGTGAAATTATCACCTTTATATACAACTTCTCCAGACATGGAAAGCATTGCAACAAGCCAATAATCTTGTTCAGATCAAAACTATTCATTTGGATATATAAGATCTTGACAGAATCCAGCACCATTGATAGGCTATCCATGGAGAAACTCTTCATTGAGCATAGAACATAATATTAGTACAAAATGTGTACTCCAAGATGATATATAACTTATGCGCAGAAATTTAAAATGTAGCTTATGGTTACAAGTGTAGATGATAATATACAGTACCTGAAGAACTGTGGAGCCAAACACCATCTTGAAATGAGCACATAGATCATGTATTACACCCAAGGTCTCCAGTTTAGGTGCAAAGACGACGGTTATTTGCGACGGTGAATAACTAGAATCAAGGATCAACCTTTGAAGTGAAGGGGCATCTTGGATGATGAGCTGCCTTCCGTCAAAAGAAATTCCAATTCTTACAAGGTTAGGCGACTTTATTTGGAGACAACCGATTCTAACTTTGAAAACAAGCACCAAGCACTCCAGGGCAGGGCAACTGGAGTGGATGATGCTGTGCAATGAGGCCTCCGATATACGAACCTGCACAAGTGAAAGTTTTTGAGAAATGGGAGTCGAAGGTTTAGTACCAGATTGTCTGGTAGGTAGCACAGCGCAATGGTGGCGGTGTGGAGAGAGGAGGAAAACTGCGAGATGGACATCGGTGCTGAGGGCACAAGTACATGGCGTTCGGTATTTGGTAGGTGATTTCCTGGGGAATAGTAGAACTCAAGCAGCTATAGTCCTGTGAATTTAGGGGATTTCAGCCAGGCGTCCACCGTGCAGGGCATGGTATGCTTGCTCAGGTGGCATGACGGGATGTAGAGGCTTTGAACGGAGCCCTAGTGGGAGGAGATGATGGCTCTGGGGAGTTCAAAATCATTAAAGAGAGATAGCTGACGAGAGTCGAGATTAAGAGGCACGGTGCGCCATAGAGGGCGCCATCAAATTGAGAGGACTTGGGTGCGGCAGCAATCCTTGGTGGGGAGAAGAGAGATGATCTTCCCCAGGATGGCATCCGGGAGATCGCTGATGCGGTCCACCCGAGATTCTACGGGTTCCTGGGATCTGGTGGGGGCGGGCTCACCGCTTCTCCCCACGCTGCCGGGTGCGGGATCTACAACAGGCGTCGCCGCTGACAGGAGCCTCATCTTCTTGGCGCTGGGGTCAGTCGACTCCATTTTCCTCGAGGGCGTCGCGTCGAGCTCACAAATTTGAGCAGAGTAACGAATGACGAGCCTAGTTGTAGTGCGAGTGAAGAAGAAGGGGAGCTGGGGTTTTTCTATAGTAGTGAGGAAGAAGGGGAGCTGGGGTTTTCTGTAGGAGTGAGGTGAGGAATTTGGGGGCACGAGTGGAGCGAGCTGACATGAGGTGGGTGGGAGTGAGGAGGAAGAAGAGCACCCAAGATTTTTGGGGGGCGGTGTGCTGGGTGTGGGTAGCGCCTCTCATTAAGTAAATATATGGGCTTTTGAATTGATTTTATTATTTACTAGGGTGGATGGGCTGTTTTGTCTTGGGCCCAGAGAAACAATTACTACTAGTACAGTGGAGACACTCTACAGCTACCCAGAAAAACAATTACTACTAGTACAGTGGATACACTACCGCTTCTGGCTGCTCCGAGGTCATCGAAATGTCTCCCTCTACTGAATGCCGTTTTACTTTTGTTCATCGACATGCGGGCCATGCAGCGCGCAGGCCCAAATGCCATCCACCAAATTAGAAGGCAGTATGCAGGCGGAGAGTCACCTCGGTTGTAGCGCGGCAGTAACGAGCCGTCGTATCACAAAACCCCACCTCCCCGCAGTCTAAGTTTGACGGACGAAGCAACCATCATTTCACTCTTCGCTGAATCCCCTTCTCCCTCACCGTCTTCAAGAAAGCCAACACTCGCATCTGCCACTGTTCTTCTCTCCCAACGAAGGGAAGGTAAGCGGATCCGTGATGTTGGTATATTTTCATTCAGAAAAAAAGAACTTTTGCAAAGCAGTAATCGATCCTCACTCTCTTTTTTGTTTCACTGTCATTGCGATTGTGTTTTCCTTTCAGTGGTCTCCTAGTATTCGACAGTTTCATGATGGACCAAGGAGAAGCAGGCAAAGATCTGCCGATGTTGGAGCAGGCGCAGGAGGCTGATCCCCACGAGACAGAGAGCTCCAAGAAGATGGAGGCAGCCACCGAGCCGACCCCAGATACGCTCACGACCACTACTGGATGGTCAACGCCCCGTTTGAGGTTACAGCCCCCGTGGCCCTGCATGAGCAGTTTTCCCCCTTCGAGGATGTGTGCCCCCCTCCCAGCTGAGCTGCCCAAGGTGATTTTCTTCTTTGCCGATCTCGATTGTGGTTTTTTATCTAACTATTTGGTGATAAATAATGCAAAATTTTATTAGCTTTGATGCCATGCTACCTTCCCTGTCATGCATACTTTTGAATCTACATAGTGGTTTAAATAACTTGTGTTTCTTATATTGGAAAGTAATTCAGAATTTGTTTCTGTTTCAATTAGAGCCCTGATGCAGACAAGGATTGTGTGGTTGTACATGTCACTCGCTATGAGGCGGATGACCTAAATATATGCACTGGGAAAATAGAGTTCTTAGGCTGTTGGATCCTGGAAGCCATTTGCACTTATACCAATGTCAAGATGTATTCCAGCCTCACTGTTGTCAGGCGTGTTGTCCAGGGTGTACTGAAGCACAAGAAGTTCAAAGCTACTCCTTCGTTTGTGAGGCATACTGTTCTTGTCAAGCTTACGCAGGAAGATGATGTGGCATGCCTCCACAAACAAGTTTATGAGTGGCAAGGCCACAAGGTTATCTTCAGGAAGGTTCACAAGATTGAGCTGCTGCCGGACGTCCTCGATGATGTTCATGGCAAGGTCCATCTTATGTCCATCCCAAATTAGATCGAGGCATGAAATAGTTGCCCCAGCTAGTGTTTAATAGTAGTTTGGATTGTGTCAAATTATCCGAACCTTGCCTATTATCGAGCCCTCTAGGGCTAGTACTCTATTTGAATCCGTCTATGGGAACTGCTACTACTTTTGTGTGCCCGTGAATCATGTGAGAACCATCCTAATTGTTGCCGAAACAGATGCGTCCTCACTAGTTTTTTCATGTAATATGGCATGGTAAGACATAGGTTGTCACAGTTTATCATACGAGCAGTGTGTGTTTGATGAAATAGAGTACTCGTTTGAGAACTGTGCGCTGACGTATACATAGGGTACGTAAGGCTGGTTAAGTACTTGTAAACATTGTTGGTGCTACCCCACTTGTAAGCAGTTGTGCAAAACACGGCACATTGGCTCAGCTCGCTTCAACACTAGAAAAGTCGGCTATCGACCAACTAACAATCAATAACCTGTTGTCTGACATATAAGCAACTATGTATCTTGTTACAGTGGTTCATGCAGTTAACTGAGGCCACAATGTAAATTCCAAACGTTCACACGCTAGTCCAGTGTTCATGTGGAACATTCACATTAAACTCGGCTTCATAAAATACTTGAAAAGCATAAGTTAAGCAATTTTATACATCTCAATGATTCATAGAACATAACAAACATATACTAGTTCACAACAAAAGACAAAGTTGTGAGAAGGTTTACAAATCAGGAAAAATCAAGCAAGGCTTCTCTGAGCAAAGGGCCTCCCTAGGCAAACTTTAATTTCCTAGAGTTCACTTTGGTTTTTCTTGTTGCCACCATCCAGGGTTAGGTTCTCTCATTCCAGAATAACCAATTATAATTGTGTTTTCAGTTGGAATGCTGAACTGAACCATGTAGTGTACTGACCATCTGAACTTCTTGTGCAGTTCCACTAAATTTAAGCACCGCTATTTGCAGAAATAAGTAGACCACAATGCCTCTTGTCCGCGCACCTGTCCCAAAAACCTTCGTGCAGCCGTGCCAGCTAGTCCTCGGTCCATGGATGAACTGGGAGAAAGTGCATTCCCCACTAGGATGCAGTTGTTTTCGCTCGTCCCTGCACTGCAATCAGGAAGTAAAACATACGAATCAGCTTCTTTTAGATTGCGTTGGTCATTCTACCTAGTTACTACCAATGTAGGAATACCTGGAAGACGGGTGGTTAGACGACGGCAGCTAGGAATAGCCATCTCATTTTGTGCAGTTCTACTAAAACTAAGGTGTGTACTTTTGATTGCGCAGATAGAAACGATACGGAGACAGACATCCCTGTTTGCGCAAATATGAAATACGGTTATTTAAACAGTGACAATTATTTGCAGTGGCATATGATTAACAACAGCATCTATTGTGTTATAATTGGCACTACATTGACAGTATGAAAGTGCCCTTAAGTAAGTAGCATCACATCACATCAACACTGCCACTAGATTAACATGCAGAACAATAGCATTAGTATTACTGTCATGAGAGTAGCACATGGTCAGTAAATGTGCAATCAAATTTGTCAGTTCCACTGGATGAAGCATTGTTAGCGGTGTGAGATTTAAGTGTAACTGCAAAAACACAATTCATGGGAAATAAAGCAAGACAGAAGCACTTCATAAAATGGTGGTGGCATTGCTTCAATTTATCGACGGCACTAGACCATTACTTAATAGTGACATTAGGTGGCATTGCTTCAATTTATCGACGGCACTAGACCATTACTTAATAGTGACATTATGTGGCATTGCTTAATGCTTCATGTGATTTTACATTAACGGTAGCGATATGAGCGTAGGGACAGCAGGGGCATAAAGTGGTGAGGCAGATGTGGTTGCCGAGAGCTGCAAACACTCAGGCAGCATGTCTGCATTTGTCCCATTTTTTATCTCCTCGGCGACATTTTCCTATGTGAGCACAGGAAATCTAGACCTGCTCGTTCTCATTTGCGTTGTCCCCCAACACCCCTCACATTCTTTCCTTTTTCGACCAAGAGACAGGTCCACTTCCCCCCACCCTTCGCCATCCACCACGCTTTCTTCGCCTTTTCAGCCAAGAGACCGGTTGGGTAGCCAGTATCTACTACTTTCCCCCATTTCCTCTTAGAACCAAGTCCTAGATTCATGCTACAACTTTCCCACTTTCTTCCCTGTTTGAACCAACTCTTAGATTCGACTGTATGAACTAGCTTTACCTCTAATAATAGTAAAAGTCTAGGTGGCTTTGGAACAGCCAACGGAAGTAGAAAAAGATCCACACGCAGCCACGTGGGGAGCTGGGGCAGTAGAGCAAGGCAGGTTTCGAAGGAATATATACCTGAGGGTCGTTGGCATGTGGCAAAGACGGCGTCGGGAGGCCGCATCTTGGCCACAATACCGTAGGGAGGAAGAAGGGGTTGGAGGCCCTCCCGAGCCGGCGCTATCTTGGAGAGAATGACATGGCCGCCTATCGGGATGCGCGGGCAGCTGTTGGTCTCCTCCCTCGCCGCCGACGACCGCGTGAACGATGAACCTACACCCCTGCCCCGGTCGAGGTGGTTCGGTCGAATTTGTGATCAGCCGTGATCAGAGAGAGAGTGTGGCCACCTATGTCTTGCTTAGATCTGGAGAGCATGAGAGAGTGAAAGAGAGGAACCCTAGTAAAGCAAGCGCCAAGGCTCCTGCTTATATATAGTGGAGTGATTTTGTTGTACCAGCCGTTATTAAATTGAATACACGCGAACCACTATTTTCATTTAAAGTTCAAGTAAAAATAAAACTTGATCAATAACGTGCCACCGCGTCCAGGACGCACAATACTGTATCATTCACGTGCGGTCCCCAACCCTCCATCAAGTTGAAAACTAGACTAGTCAAAATGTCAATTGGGATGCCTCTTTGTAAACAAATGCGCTCCTAGCTTAAAAAAATGCGCTCCTACATGTACCTGCAAGTGGGTGTGAGAGAACTAGTGCGTGCGTGCACTGCTTCTCTTCGTGAGAGTACAATATACTACACCCAAAGAACGTTCGCCACAAGAGTAATAGTATAAGTGTGTGATGTGTGAGTTAAAATAAAAGGTGCGCGACGTCTTTTATTTTTTAGAAGTTCTGAGGGTAGGGTGTGAAGAGCACATATATGTGTGACGTCTACCTACAGATAGACGGTGGGTGCGAGAGGACTCGGGAGAGTCGTGACTCGTGAGGGTGCGTGTGTGCGTGAGAGAGAGCAGGCACGTATCAATGCAATGCATGTGTCCATAAATCATATCTGACAAACGTTCGCCAAAAGCCGTTTCCTGACAAATGCCGTAAGAACCGTTAGATCGGCATCCGACAGTGTCAGTTTTGCCATGTCATTTAACAGAACGGCCACTCCTCCGACACACAAATCTTCCATGTGAGTGTTAGCAACTGCCGTATGCTCCTCCCTCCATTCCAAAATGTAGTGCATATAGCTTTATTGAAAATTCGAACCTCACAAACTTTTACCGAGTTTTCGTATACCAAAATGCACATATAGAATACCCAGTATATATCATTTCATTCATCTTCAAGAGGTAACTATAAAGATGGGGGAGGAGTGTACAAAGAAAGACCGTCGTATCACCTGCAGCAATTTCAACCATCCTTTGGTGTGGAGGAATATCATAGGAACTCTATATGATATGCTTTTTATAGGATTTTTTCCTTTAGAGCCAGTTGGTTCATAGGAATAGATTCATATACTCCACATTTCAAAGGAAAATAAAGATGATATCATTTTTATAGCTTTAGAGCCACTTGGTTCATATGAATGGATTCCTATACTCCCACAATTTCAAAGGAAAATAAACATTAGCGTATATTCAATAGAAAAGTTCCTATGATGTGAACCAAATGACATCTCTTTTCCAATCCCTACTCATAGGAATTGAGATACATGCCATCTCTAGATTCAATAGAAAAGTTCCTATGATGTGAACCAAATGACATCTCTTTTCCAATCCCTACTCATAGGAATTGAGATACATGTTATCTCTTTCCCTACAACTTCCATGTATACATCTTCTATTCCTAAATAGCTAGTACAACCCACTAGTAGCTTTTTCCTGGACATGCAACTATGGCACAAGAACGCGTCATGCATGCAAGTCATAAATCACATTGTTTTTGTACTCTATGCATGCAAGCACCACATCATCAATTCGTGCATGTTACTCATATGTTATTTCTTGCATTTGATTTTGTATTGACAATGTATGTGTTGTTCACGTGCACACATATGTAGTTCACATTCACATTTTTGTTAGAAATGTCATTCTTTTAACTGCCATTCATTTTTTCTCTTTGTATTACATTTTCATTTTAAGCATACATTCACTTCCCATTAGTTATAGATGTTTTTGGAGGAACTTTTATGCATTATTTTGAGTAGCAAATTTCACGCGGCTGCGGGTATATCAAAATGTGGGGCCCATGCATCATTGCCTTTCGGTCGAACCTACGTCCACAATTTTTTGTACTACGTATATCTCCACCGGTCCCCGAACCCAAAATGCTGCCTCGTTCCCGTAAAACCAAGCGGCCCACCCATGTTAAGGCGTCGACTCAAACTCAATCCCTCTCCCGTTTACTACGCCATGGCCCCGCACGCCGTAGTACTCCTACAAACCCTACCCGCCGCACGCATCATCGGTTTTCTTCAGGAGGACGAGGGAGAAGCGGATTTGTAGTGGAGGCTCCTACCCTAGGGTGCCCTAGGTAGCTGCCGCACGCATCATTGGTTTTCTCTTTTATTTATGCTCTTGTGCCCTAGAGTGAAATGATGGTTGCTTCGTCCGTCCAGCTTAATGCGGGAAAGGTGGGGCTTTGTGATTTGACCCCTCATCGCTCATTTACTACTACTGCGGCGCTACGACCGGGGTGCCTCCAAGTCCAACCGCTGCTCCGAACTGTAATTTGGTGCATCGCACGTGGAACAAGACGGTGGATGAGCCACATGTCGGCCAAAGGGGTCCTGTTAAGTGTGTCACCATTTCGTGTGCGGACTGACCCTGCTTGAGTTGCTACGCCAACACGACAGGAGCAACCTACCACTTGGTTTTGCTCCTTGGTGAATCCCGACTATATTGATCTAAAAAAATACTACTCCCTCTGTCTCGGTTTATAGGGCGTGCACATAGTTCTATGTCATCCATTTGACTAACTAAATATGAGTTACTATGTCACAAAAAGTATATCATTGGATTCTTAATCGGATGTAGTTTCTAAACATATATTGTTCATCACATATATAGCTAGTTAAATTCTCAACCTAGAACGACATGCATGCCCTGTAAACCGACACGGAGGAAGTAGTAAAAATGAGGTGATTTTACCGAGCGGTGGGCGGGGGAGCATGGCCTGTCATGCGGTCCCACGTGTCATGATGTACCAAGGCGATGCGTGTCCCCATTGAGGCAGAACAGTGGCAGAAGCAATACGTGGTTTTCTTGAAGGAGATGATGGCAAAGCGGATTCAACGAAGTGTGAAATAATGGTTGCTTCGTCTGTCTGGGAAGGTGCGGCATTGTGATTTGACGTCTCATTGCTCATTACTACTACTGGGGTGCGTCCCCCCTGCTGTTCTGCACTGTTATTTGGTGCATGACACGTCGACCCGGTTGCTATATGTCCCACATGTCGGCGAGAGGAAGTACATGATTCATGAAAGCGAGCGTCTCCACTCTTTTAGTACAACAGAGGAGTACAAGACACGGTTTGGTTTTTGCTGCTTCATGCGATCCATCGATACAAACCCGGACTAAAAAAGGTGAGGACGGGTCTTTTCCCGCGTGGCAGGCAGGGGAGTTTGGCATAGTCTGTTCGAGGCAACGAGGCAGGAAGGGAAACAAGCAAATAAAGGTTAAGTGACTTAGTTTTGGGAAAATGTGATTTTACGGAGTACGTACCCACTATGGAGGTAGTACTACTTACTACTCCCTCCTTTCCGATTTATAGGGCTCATCTAAAAAAATCGTTTTTCCGTTTTATAAGTCTCAATTCTACTAGTAGTACCATCACATGTTTGGATTTCAAGGTGCATTAAATCACCCGATGCAAGAAGTATCAAGAGAAAACTCACCAATGCATGTAGAAGTTCATGGAAATTTAGTGGTCATGCATGCATTCGTTGTAATTAATGCGTCGGTAAACATAACTTCTTGAGAAAAACGAGCATACTAATTACTTGTGTAAACTACAAAATTAATTCCACCACTCACCGTCTACCTTGGTTGGAGAGATTTTGAAATTGAGCCATAAACCGGAAAGGAGGGAGTAGTAACATAGCCTAGGGTAGCTTGCTGCACCACGGACTCCAAGGAAATTGCTGTAGTACTACTCCTATGTACCACTGTACTACTCCTACTACTAAAAGACATATATTTCAAACAATATGATAATCTCTCTAACCAAGGTAGGGACAAGGAGTAACGGAGGGAGTAGTAAAATTGTCTCCTCATCCTGCGAGCCACCGCGCGCGTGGGCGAGGGAGCGGGCGTAGGCGTAGTAAGCAAGCTTCTCCTCATCCTGCGACTCTGTGAGCCACCGTGCCCGTGGGCGGGGGAGACGGCATACTAAGCAAGCTTCTCCTCGTTCTGTGAGTTGACAGGACACATCAAAAGTAATACGTACAGAGCATCTCCAGTGTATAGAGCCTTGCCTCTAAGGTAGGCCCCACATGGTTTGCCTCTTATCAAATGAAAAAACCACAATGTATAGAGACTCTAACCAACCTCTAAGGTGGGCCCTAGCAGAAATTTAAAAAGTATTGATTAGCAACACATTTGTCCAATCAGTACTATTTCTCTTGTACTCCTACTTTCTTATGCTTCCTAAGGCTGGTTGTAATGGGGAGTATCATATAGTAGTATCATATGCATGATACTAATGTATGACACTACTCTTATAATGCATAGTATCATAAGTTAGTATCTTAGGTTACATTATTAATTGCCATGCATGACACAAATTAGTAGAACATTTAATATGATACAGTATCATGATATGATACCACATCCTCTCTTTCTTCATTTAATTGTGTGCCACATCATCCAAAAAATCTAGTTGGCATGCATGATACTACACATGATACTCCCATTACGACCAGCCTAAGGCTGACAATTGGGACCATATGGATTGTTACATTGTTAGAGGCAGCCTCTAAGGTTAGACACGATGCTAGCCAAGTTTTTGTTAGAGGCAGTTCATGCAATGTATAGAGGCCTGCCTCTAAGAGGAGAGAGGGCTTAGAGGAAAAAAAAAGCATACATTATGGATGCCCTAAGTGCCTACTTTCTGGTCTATATGACTCAATTTAAAATCCACAATGCATCCATAATAGATGCTGAGTGGTGGAATAAGTTTGTTACTTCCATAGTTCACAAAAGTACTGAGCATGTGAGATGGTGAACGGAGGGAGTACGATACCATTAGTACTACAGTTCTTTTGGAAGGGTTGTAGTAGTCCCTCCCATTCACATGTTCACATTTCAAGCTTCAATAAAAATGTTGCATGCAAGGATTAAGAGAAACCTCAGCAATGCATGTACTCCCTCAATCCATATAGGGTATAAAATGCGTTTTGGAGGCTAACTTTGACCACATGTTAGAGCAATAATATGACATCCAACTTACACAAATCTTACCATCAAATTCGTACGTGGTCATTATACTGCTAAGACATGCATGCGTTGCAATTAGTACGTAGATACAGTAGTAAACACTCACTATCTAGTATTACTAGTAGTACTCTACACTACTACTCCTATGAGGCCATCCAACTGTGTCCCAGCAGAAGACCGCGGACACCGATTATTCGTTCATATTTAAATTTGTTTTCACACAGCAAAATATCCATGAAAACAACACATGGCAAAATTTCACGGCGAACGAGGGATTTGAATGTGCTGGGAGGGGCTGTTTGGATCTTGCCCGGGGTAGCCAAAATATTGGCGACCCTTTTGTCCACCCGTGCCTTTGCCACCGATGAACGAGGAAGAGCTCGGGTGCTCATGCATCCTCCAGCGCGCGCGTTGGAGATGAGTTCGCACGAGCTGTGCTTTTTTTGTCCCACCACGCCGCCCGAGCTGGCCGCAGACCGATTGGCGACCCACAAATTACGCCATCCAACCGTAGCCGCACACATTCTGACAGCAACTCAACCAACCGGACGAAATTCATGCAAACACGGTGATATTTCATATAAACAATGACGGAATTCGTATAAAATACCGGATTTTCATACAAACATGACGGATTTCATTACATTCAAATCAACTAAATGGTGCTAGTCCTGAACAGCACAGGTATAATAATACCTAACCTAAATGGTCGCCCACCAATCCATTTGTCTTCCTCATGTGTGGCAGCATGATCACCGGACTGCGGGGAGCCCCGGAGGTATATGCTTCAGCGCAAAGGACGGCTCGCTTCCCCACTGCTCAACTGACATCGTTGGCTAATGCCCAAGATGGAGTCTGAAGGGGGCTTCTCCGCTTCCGTTGAGCCCATGCAGGGTCGACGAAGGTCCTCGCAACAAAAGGATCTGGCAAGACACCTGCTGTGTACGCTGGCGTCGCCTCGGTGGTGGCCTTCATGGGACCCAAGCGGCGGCAGCCTCCCGTGTTCTACTTCTCCTCGATGATGGCGGCGGACGCGGAGTTGCTGGCCACTGACTCGTCGCTCTCTGCACACCCGGCTTCTGTCTCTGCTTGCATGGCGCGGCCGCAGGCATGGGAGTCTCGGCCACAAAAATGAGAGACGCGATCGCAGACACGGGAGGCCAGGTACGAGGCGGCGGCGTTGACGGCAGCGACGACGCCTGTGCTCCCCGCCATGCCGACATGGAGCAGCTCGCCGCTCCTCGTCGAGCTGGCCTGGAGCGGCGAGTTGCTGAACCGCGCGCCGGCTTGGGGCGGCAACTAGCTCCGTCGGGCGAGGGGAGGGAGGTGGATCAGCGAGCTGCATAGCTTGTATTCGGCGGGCTCGGCTGGCCACCTAGCCGGCTTGGATGCCAGATAACTACTCTTCGTAAGCCATTGTAAGAGTGGAGAAAATGGTGAAGGAGGAAATAGGGGAGCGGCGGAGGTGTGCGATTCTTGGCCGGCGTCTGGCCTCGTTTAAATAGGAGATTAAATAGACAGCGGACGAGAGGAGCTCGGCCGGCGTTGCGTTTAATGCCGGCCCGGTCATGAATGGACGTGTGTCCTGAGTGGGTTTCTCGGCTTCCACACGGGTTTCATGGAGGCGTTTGAATGCGGCAAGGAGGCGTGTTCAGCCGGGCGTGCAGCGAGCGGCGCCCTCGACTCTGACATACGACACCGCGCCATTCTTCCACTGACGTGTGGGCTCGTTGGGTACCTGGCCTGCATGTCAGTGACCCAACGTAGGCAGCGCATGGTAGAGGAGCTTTTGGTGGGCCAGGGTGGTCAGAAGCGGGTATTTCATAAATCGATGATTGTTCATTGAGTGTGACATCATCTATTTCATGTAGATAAGCCTACTATATAATGTAAGAGAATTTTTAAATTTTCATATATACGTTGATAGCCCGTTCGATACGTTGTGATTCATAAAGACCGCTGCAAACATCAATGTTCTGCTTATCACAGATAAGATTGATTAATACCCATAACAATCCATGTGCTGAACAAAGGGTGCATGCACGTATAGGTTGAGCGTGTGTCTTACGTCGTGTGCTGTGTGCATGCAGGCGTGCGAGAGTTGCGTGCGTGCATGTGTACATTTCAGTGTTGCATGCATGTGTGCGTGCGTGCGTGTGTTCGTGAGTGCATGTGTACGTGTTAGTGTTGCACGCCTGCATGCATGTGTGTGTTCGTGAGTGCATGTGTACATGTCAGTGTTGCACGCCTGCATGCATGCGTGTGTTCGTGCGAGTGTTGCGTGCGTGCATGTGTACGTACGGGGTGAGGCTACACGTCAGTCGTCGGACTTTTTCATCTTTGGTCAGTCGATTTTCCAGCCGTTGGATACGAAATCAAGGGCCTGCAGTTCATCTTCAACCTCCACCCTCCTGAGCCGCCAGCCACCACCGGCCGAACCGCCGGCCCCTGCCGCCCTCGGCCGGCGGCGCTCCCGCGCCGCCTCGCCGCCCCGCCCTCCCCGAAACAACTCCCCACCGCCGGTCCGCCGCCGCCCCGACCATCCCTCTAGCCCCCCCCCCCCGCGCCGAGCTTTTTCTCCGGTGATCCCCACGCCACCGCCCCACCACCGCGCCCCCCCGCCGGTGACCACCGCCCCCACCCCTGATCCCTAAGATAGATAGTGGGGTACCTCTCCGGCGAGCCCCCCTCCCCGCTGCGGCTGGTTCTTCCTTAACTCCGACGAGCCCCCCCACCCCCTGAAAATCGACTGACCCAAAAGTCGATTCAGTCGACTGAAGTGTAGCTAAATCGGTATGTGTGAGTATTGCATGCATGCATGCGGGCGTTGCAGGCGTGTTTGTGCGCATGTGTGATGAGTTTGTATTCACCACAGTGGCTCGTGCGTGCGGGCAATTAAAACGGCCGGCTCAGCATATCATCACAAGGCGATCCTTGTCCGTTGTGGTTAGGGGGCGCAGGCTGCCAACTAGTGGTATCACGACTTTGAATCCCCACCGACCACTAATTTATTACCATTTTTGTCTTTCATATACGCGCTGACGGGTGGGCCCTATGGTAATGTGCGCTGGTGAATGTGGACCGTTTGACTGGTCAATTGATCATGTCATCAACAAATTACGGAGCTGTATGGTGAGCCAGTGACCGTATGATCACCATAAAATGTATTTTATTAACACAGTACACACTCAAACTACCATTTCTTTCTTTCATAAACGCGCTGATAGGTGGGCCCCATGGTTACGCGCGCTGATGGTGCAACACTAGTTGCGCCACGTGGAACATTTGACTGGTCAATTGATCATGTCATCAACAAATTACGGAGCTATATGGTGAGCCAGTGACCGTATGATCAGCATAAAATGTATTTTATGAACACATCACACACTCAAACTACAATTTCTTTCTTTCATATATGCGCTGACAGGTGGGCCCCACGGTTAAGCGCGCTGATGGTGCAACACTAGTTGCGCCACATGGAATGTTTGACTCGTCAATTGATCGTGTCATCAACAAATTACGGAGTTGTACGGGTGAGCCAGTGACGGTATAATCACGACATGTATTTTTTAACACAGTACACACGCAAGCGCTCATATATACGTGCAAACACTCACCGCTATAAGCGCACACACGCAGACCCTACCCCTATGAGCACCTTCGAGAGAGTGAGCCAGCATATGATCTTGAGATTTTACGAAGTCACCATAGGTGCCTCGTAGTCGAGGGGAACGTCTCCTCCCACTGAACGCACATCGCCGGAAAATACTGAAATTAATCCAAGATAAATGCGAGCACCAGGACTTTAACCCTGGTGGGCTGGGGAAACCACTGTCCTTTTAACCATCCAACCACAGGTTGGTTAGCACCACAAAATGTATATGGTGACCGTGATGAGCTTATTCTGAAGTCCAGTGTCCATATCGTGCTTTCGCTTCAAATACAATGACCGTAAGTGTCGTCAAAAAAATACGGAGCACGCATCAAATACAATGTCCGTTAGTGTCATCAACAAAATACGAAGACGTATCGTGAGCTAGATACCGTATGATCACCACGAGAATGTATACGGTGACCGTAATGAGCATATTCAGAAGTCCAGTGACCGTATAGTGCTTTCGCTTGAAATACAGTGACCGTCACGCTGAATGTGTCAGGGGCATGCATACTTTTAGAAGACCTAGAGATAGTTTGTGTGCGTACGTGAAAGTGGTGTAGAAAGAGGGGGTGTCCGGTGGAGACAAGGAGAGATATGCCCTTCGTTTCTCTTTCCCGTGACTAATATTTTAGGAGAAAATATAAACATTCACAATGCAGAACAAATATTATTGGATGCACCATGCAATTAACTTTCATGTATAACATTGTACTATTGTATATGCTTATTTTCTTAGTGGCCGATTGCGTGTGGGGTGTGGTGGGCACATCATTTCTAGTTGTGGTGGGTCAACGTGAGGACTCAGGGGTCGGTTCCATCCTGCGCCACATAGGTTGGACCGAGATGCATTATACGAAGACCCATGTGGAGGACTCGGCGTACAAGACGAAGCTACCAGAGTCGTGGAGGACTCTATCCCCACTGATGATAAGCCGACTATATATGATTTGTAACCCTAGGCCCTGAGTATGTTATAGAAGCCTGAGGGCTAGTTCGTCGATAGTATACACACACGCACAATGCCTGGTATTCACGTGTACTTTGTACACACCCCTATCACAAATATACAGTACCAGGAGTGGGCTTTTTCCTCAACTACAAGGGCCCGAACTTGGGTAAAACTTTGCTTCGTATTACCATCCAGCCTCACAATCAGGGATATCCTACCGAATGATCTGATGGAACCATATTTGCCAACTACTAAGAGAGAGGTGTGTGTCTATGTGTGTGTGTGTGTGGGGGGGGGGGCAATGTGTGCGAGAGAGGCCTAAAGATAATGTGCGTGCGGGAGACACGTAGGCACATATATGTGCCTATAGAGGGCTAGTAGAGACCGTGCGTGTGTATATATGCATGTGAGAGAAATAGTGTTTTCCAACTGAGATTAGTGAAAAGAGTGGTACATAGTAGTAAGAAAGAGAGAGGGAGATATATAGAGTGTGTGTGCGTGAGACACCCCGGGAGAGATTTTGAGCATGTGTGAGAGAGAAATGCCGATGTATATAAAGTGTGTGCACTTATGCGTTAGATAGAGAGATATATAGCGCGTGTGTGACAACGGGCCGAGGCATAGTGCATCTACGTGTAAAAGGCGGTTCTACGCATTAAATTAAAATATAAATGGCATTATTATTTTTGGATGAGATCATGAATTTTGCAATTTGCGTATGAACGAACATTGGTCTATCAGACACCCATACTCTATTGAATTCTAGCATGTGCATGTGTTTATTTCATATTATCAATCCATAGAGTGAGAGTGGTTTGAAATCCAGACAATGCATTGCTTTTGCAATTCATATATAAACATTAATTAGTGCACTCCATGTTAGTGTGAAGCACTTTATACATTTGTCACTTACATGGATACATTCCAAATTGCTAGCTATGAAATAGAATACATGTTGAATTCAACATAAAGGGGGTTTCGAAGATTTGAATTCATAGGAAGTGCATTCATCTATTTGAATCCGAGATAATGGCATTTGTAAATCAGATCTAAAAGGGGGCATCAATCTTTGTTGTGCGTTTGAACATGCTATATATTCATACGCATGTCTAACTATTTTTTGGCAACCAAGGAGATTATATCTGGAACCATGCATGAACTAAGGTAAGTTGCATATTTTTTAATATATACTCGTGTACAATGTATATTCAAATGTACCCCCTCCATTCCTAAATAATCGTAGTTTTAGGATTTTCAAGAGTCAAGATTTGTGAAGTTTGACAAATCCTGAAAGTTCAATTCAAGAGAACCAAAAATGTTAATGCTTCTGCTCCCAAATATTGAACGAAGCGCCAAATACGCCTCTGGTCACCCGAAACCGCGCGAGACTAATGTTTGGTGGTAGGAAATTACTGTCCTGACTCTAGCCCGTGTAGCCTATCGGCCCGATGTCCAATGATCTAAACCGGGGTAGGTTTGTAACTTCACCAAGACGCCAGTCTCAACCGCCTCCGAGAAGCATTCATACGCCGTGGGCGCCTAAACACCCATGCGCTCGGCCAAAATCTATCCCGCCCACCATTTGGGACACCTGAGATTACTGTCCTACCCCCGACCCGCAATATGTCCGAAATTTTAGATGGGGGCAAAGTTTGTAACTTTCCCCAAATTTCAAACAAGCGCATCCCAAACCGAAACATTGTTCCCCTCCCTCCGTTTCCCCATTCATACTCCGTGGGCGCCAAAACGCCCTCTCCACTAGCCATGAAACCCCAGCCTCCTTCGTCCTTCACCCCATCGCGCCCAATCCACCGCCGCCCTGCTCCATCACGCCGGAGCCGGTACCCCGACGTCGTCGTCCAACACAACCGCAACCGCAACGCCCTCAAGGACTTAGCAGCTGAAGCCGAGGCAGAGCTGCCTCCACGACGCCGACGCTGATGTGCGCCATACCAGAACCACTTCGACCACACCGTCCTGCGCCTCACCGCTGCCGCTCCACTGACTCAACCGTCCACCGCACCGGAGCTGTTCCCGCTATGCCGTCGTTCATCGCCTCGGATCTGGTTCCCCGCCGTCGACAGACGGCCACCGCACCACACTCAACAACTTGGCCATGGGTTCATCCAAGGCTCCATCGTCCTCCACAACTTCTCATTTCTAGTGAACCACAAGAAGATCGTTGGAAAAACAGAAGGAGGACACAGCACTGCCAGCAGAAAGAGGTACTCCTCTTCCCTTATTCGTGCAAATCTTACGTCTCTGCTCACACCATATTCATCCCACGAAAGAAACTAGTTGAGCACTTCTTACTGCATCTTCTTCGTGATACTAAATCCACAAGGTTTCCTCCCATTTACTATTTCACCTTGGCTAGAGGTCAGTAGCCCGCCTGGATTTCAATTCAGGGTCAGTTGATTCGCAATTAAAAGAAGCAGCACCCACTTAGGCGCACGGAGCACCTAGTCCGCCTGTTCGCCGGGGAAGTGGCGCATCGGTGTCTATCATAGGGGTGTGGGGCGCAGGAGATGCTTGCGCCCGATCTGGAGGTCGGCGGGGCTTGAAGGGATGGCCGGGGGGCGGTGCCAAGCACGATGGTGCGGTGAGGTCGAGGGGAGGGCAGAGGCAGGGGACTGGGCTGGTGGTCGCTGGAGTTTCAAGGAAGATCGTCAACACTGACTGGCTGGTGGTAGATGAAGGTGATCTGTCTGTTCTTTGTACATCGGATGGTGCAGAAAAAATGGACTGACATATTTGTTTTCAGTCGACTGTTATTTTCTTAGGACCACACCTTGTGGTGTGTTGGAGGAGCATCTGCATTTCCCAGCCATCCCTGTGCTCATATTTCAAAATCCTAGAATCTAGTAATTTCGTGTGCTATGCATGTTGTAGAGCTATCATATGTCTCCCGTCATTTATTTCTCACCGACCTGCTATCTGCTACTTTTACACTGTACTACTTGTGCACACACTTCACCCATACTCACACTATTGTTTTTTTATGCATGGGTATTTCAGACTCTGACGCAGTGTTGATGAATACACAAAAGAAAAGATAGAAGTCACTCCAGTGTAATTCAAAGATAAGCACTAAGCGTTTTAGCACTCTAAAGGGTGTAGTTTCAGCTGATGGAGACAGTAAACATAGCTCTGCAGTTAATGATCTCAATTGCCACACACAACCATCCCAGGTGCTTGCTTTAACTTCGCGCTGTCAAATGTGATTGCATGTTGCATATGGTGTCTAGCTTGTATTGCTTCCAATTTGGTTAAATTGCATCTGCTTACTTTACACATTATACCTTTGATAATGACATGCCTTCCTGTTTTTGATACATACTACATATGTCTATTAACCATGTTCATACATCAAACGAATGCTCTTTTGTGTCCCTCATCAATCACTTATGATGAGACAGTCACCCCAGTGGGTTACTGTGAGACGCGCTACTCGTTTAAAGAGTGCAGTGTCATCCTCGCCACATGATTCTCAAGAAACAGCAAGGCTAAATGAAGATAGTCAACATAGCTCTCTAGTTGATGACCGCAATTCCCCTACACCACCATCGCAGGTGCTTGCTCTTACTTCGCAATGTGATATGTGGTTGCATGTTGCATATGGTGTCTACCTTGTAATGCTTCTAATTAGGGTAAATTGCATCTGCTTAGTTAACACATTATACCTATGAATATGACATGCCTTCCTGTTTTTGGTACATACTACGTCTTTCTATTAACCATGCTCATACATCAAACTACTTTTCTTGTGTATCCCTCATCAATCACTTATGACGAGACACCTTCACTTATAATGAGACACATCTAATTTGGTAGAGTGATTTTGGTTGGATATTTCATATGGTGTCTAGATTGCATTACTTCCAATTTGTTGAAATGCCTTCTGCTTAGTGTTTTTCGTACATAGTCCATCCTCCTACAATGTGGTTGCCTTACATAAAAGTTGTGTTCGTCAGTATCATGCATCAATGAATTTGGAAGTGTGAATTTCATTCCTTTTTCTTGTGTGTTTACTTGACAAGGCAAAATCTAAAAGGACAAAGGCAAGGAATGATGGTGGTCCTCTAGAGCAACCGAAACAGATGATCTCTGTAGATTCTCCTGCTACTCCTACTGCAGTGCAAGTTCCAAATCTCATCCCCCCTACTCCACAACCCCAGGTGCTTGCTCTAACATGGCAGTGTGATATCTGGTTGCATGTTGCATATGGTGCCTAGCTTGTATTGCTCCTAATTTGTTAAATTGCATCTTCTTAGCTTACACATTATACATGTGAATATGACACGCCTTCCTGTTTTTGGTACATACTATATCTGCCTATCACACCATGTTCTTACATCAAACTACTGTTCTTGTGTATCCTGCATCTATCACTTATGATGAGACAATCAAGCCCGTGGGTTAGTATGAGACGCGCTACTCTTAGAAAGAGTGCAGTTTCATCCTCCCCACATGATTCTCAAGAAACAGCAAGCCTAAATGAAGATATGGAACGTAGCTCTGTAATTGAAGACCGCATTTCCCCTACACCACCATCGCAGGTCCTTGCTCTAACTTCGCAGTGTGATATGTGGTTGCATGTTGCATACAGTGTCTAGCTTGTAATGCTTCTAATTAGGGTAAATTGCATCTGCTTAGTTTACACATTATACCTGTGAATATGACATGCCTTCCTATTTTTGGTACATACTACATCTATCTGTTAACCATGTTCTTACATGAAACTACCTCTCTTCTGTATCTTGCATCAATCACTTACGATGAGACACCTTTATTCATTGCATATTGCATATTATTTCTAGCCTATTGCCATGTATTGCTTCTAATTTGGTCAAATACATTTATGAGGCCACCCTTTTAATTTGGCAGAGTGATATTGGTTTCATCTTTCATATGGTTTCTAGATTGCATTGCTTCTAACTAGTTCAAACACCTTGTGCTTAGTTTACACTTTATACATCATACATGTCAATATGTCATGCCATCCTGTTTTTCATACATATACCATCCTCCTATCATGCGGCTGCCTTACATGAAAGTAGTGTTTGTTAGTATCATGCATCAATGAGTTCTGAAGAGCAAATTTTATTCCTTTTTCTTGTGGGTTTGACTTGACAAGGCAAAATCAAAAAAGAGGAAGGAAAAGAGTAAGGAAGGCGATGATGGTGGTCCTCTGCAGCAACGTAAACGGAGCATCTGTACGGATTCTCCTCGTACTACTAGTGCATTACAAGTTCCAAGTCTCCGCTCCCCTACTCCACCATCCAAGGTGCTTCCTCTAACTTGGCAGTGTGATATCTGGTTGCATGTTGCATATGGTGTCTAGCTTGTATTGCTTCTAATTAGTGTAAACTACATCTGCTTAGCTTACACATGATACGTGTGAATATGACACGCCTTCCTGTTTTTGGTACATACTATATCTGTCTACCACATCATGTTCTTACATGAAACTACTCTTCTTGTGTATCCTGCATCAGTCACTTATGATGGGACACCTTTAAGTTGGGAGTGTGATATTGGTTTGCGTCTTGAATATGATTTCTAGCATGTAGTGCTTCTAGTTTGATGAACGCCACCTATGACGAGACAATTTTAACTTGGCAGAGTGATATTGATTGCACCTTCTGAAAGCACAAGTGCTCCTTGTGAAAGCACAAGTGCTCCCTGGGTGATTTTGGTAATTAATGTCAACATATCTCTTGTTGGACTAATATCTTTATCTAGTATATTTCAGATAGTTCAACAATGGCGTGGCATGGACAAGAGGATGTGGAACCCCTTCAAAATGCTAAGGACAAAGATTGGCAAAAGCTCAAGACTCTTCATTTCTATTTTAGTGATCCAAGATCACATTGAGTCCATAGGAAAAGCCAATACTATTAAAAGGGGATGAGGTGTTGCGTAATGGTCTACTTACTCAAAGTGCTTAGTGATATGCTCCAAAGCCCTCAACCACTTTCTCAAATCCAAATATGTCCAAAACCTAAAGTCAAACTCGGCCCTACTGATTTGATTTATCCGACGCCACCGAGTTCATTTGACCTAGCCACTGCTAGAAACCCTAGACAATTCGGTCTCACCGATAGGGATCTCGGTCTCACCGAGATGGCCTTGCAAATTCTCTATTACCTGTTGTAATTATTTCGGTCTCACCGAAATGTGCAATCGGTCCCACTGAGTTTGCTTGACCAACTCTCTGTTTGCTCATTGCTGAAATCGGTCTCACCGAGTTCATGCAATCGGTCGCACCGAGATGAGGTTTTGCCTTAACCCTAACACATCGGTCCCACCGAGTTGATCATGTCGGTCCCACCGAGATTCCTAATGTTCACATTTTGAACTAAATCGGTCTCACCGAGTTCTTATATTCGGTCTGACTGAGTTGGGTCAATTGTGTGTAATGGTTAGATTTTGTGTGGAGGCTATATATACCCCTCCACCCCCTTCTCCATTCGAGAGAGAGCCATCAGAACGTGCCTACACTTCCACTACTCATTTTCTGAGAGAGAACCACCTACTCATGTGTTGAGACCAAGACATTCCAATCCTACCACAAGAATCTTGATCTCTAGCCTTCCCCAAGTTGCTTTCCACTCAAATCATCTTTCCACCATTGCCAAATCTGTGAGAGAGGGTTGAGTGTTGGGGAGACTATCATTTGAAGCACAAGAGCAAGGAGTTCATCATCATCACACCATCTATTACCTTTTGGAGAGTGGTGTCTCCTAGATTGGTTAGGTGTCACTTGGGAGCCTCTGACAAGATTTTGGAGTTGAACCAAGGAGTTTGTAAGGGCAAGGAGATCGCCTACTTCGTGAAGATCTACCCGAGTGAGGCAAGTCCTTCGTGGGCGATGGCCTTGGTGGGATAGACAAGGTTGCTTCTTCGTGGACCCTTCGTGGGTGGAGCCCTCCGTGGACTCGCGCAACCGTTACCCTTCGTGGGTTGAAGTCTCCATCAACGTGGATGTACGATAGCACCACCTATCGGAACCACGCCAAAAATCTCCGTGTCTCCAATTGCGTTTGCACACTCCAATCCCATCCCTTTTCTTTCTTGCAACTTGCATGCTTTACTTTCCGCTGCTCATATACTCTTGCCATGCTTGCTTGAAATGTATTATGAATGCTTAAACTTGTGCTAAAACTCCACCTCAACGTGAAGAATTTAAAAACTGCTACTTTTGCTTGTTGAGGGTCTAATCACCCCCCTCTAGACACCTCTTCTCGATCCTTTCAATTGGTATCAGAGCATTGGTCTCCATTGCTTTGGTTTAATTACTATTGGAGGAAGATGGATGTGTCTACGATTAGGAGTTTTAGACATAGAGTGCCTATGCTTGATGGAGAGTTCTATAGTGCTTGGAAAAATGAGATGCTTGAGATTTTCAATGAATATCACTTAAACAAGTATATTGCTAGCCCTTGTGTGCCTCCTATTGATCCATTGCATCCTACCCCCGATGAATCTCTTGACATGATCCGCAATCTTAGAACTGTTAATCTTATCATAAGAGGATTGCCTATAAACTTGATTGTATGCTTGCCTACACTTTAATGTGCCTACACCATATGGAGATATCTTGAGGAACGTTTTCCAAACTATTCCTTGAAAAATCTAGATGAGATTCTTCAAAAGTCCATAGCTTTTCATAAAATGAAACCTAGTGATCCTAAATTTGATGATTGTCTATTTGAGCTTCATGACCTCATGCGTTCCAAAGGAGATGTTGGAGTCATTAGTGACATCATCTCTCAAGTCATTAGGATCCATAAAGATGAACATTGTCATGATCATAAATCTAATGAATTACCTTCTCTAGGTGATGACCATTCACATGATGATGTTGAACATGGATATTATGACGAGGATGATGATAGTGACTTTGATCTTGATGAGTCTATGCGACACTTTGTCTTATTGCTAACCTTCATGGATACATGGCTGGAGGAAAGGAATGGGTTCTTGATAGTGGATGTACCTATCACATGACCGGAGACAAGGATATGTTTTGTGAGCTTGCTGAAAACGACGGCCCTCGAAAGTATCTCACTTTTGGTGACAACTCAAAGGGTAAGGTGGTTGTCCTTGGTAAGGTGGCCATCTCACATGACAACTCCATCCAAAATGTTATGCTTGTTGAATCTCTTGGCTATAATTTGCTTTCCGTATCTAGACTAGCCGATTTTAGTTTTAATGTTCTATTTACCGAAGTAGATTGTCAAGTGTTTCGAAGAGATAATCATAAAATGGTCTTTACCAGTATTCGTAGAGGTGATGTATACATTGTTGATTTAACTAAAAAGGCTCAACCTAGAACTTGCTTAATTGCTAAATCTTCTAAAGGTTGGTTGTGGCATAGAAGGTTAGGCCACGTGGGCATGCGAAATCTTGATAGGATTATTAAGGGTGATCATATCCTTGGTGTTAAAGATGTTATATTTGACAAGGATAGACTTTGTAGTGCTTGTCAAGCAGGAAAACAAGTTGGAGGAAGTCATCCCGTGAAAAACATTATGACCACGAGAAGACCGCTCGAGCTACTTCATATGGATCTTTTTGGTCCCAACGCCTACAAGAGTCTCGGTGGTAACTCGTTCGGTTTAGTCATTGTCGATGACTTTTCAAGATTTACGTTGGTGTTCTTTTTTGATGATAAATCGCAGGTCCAAAAGATCTTCAAGAACTTCGCTAGGAAGGCCCAAAATCAATTTGAAGTGAAGATCAAGAAGGTTCAGAGCGACAACGGAACAGAGTTCAAGAACGCCAATGTGGATACCTTTCTTGACGAAGAAGGGATTTCACATGAGTTCTCGGCTACGTACACGCCTCAACAAAATGGAGTTGTTGAGAGGAAGAACCGAACACTTATCGAGATGGCGAGAACGATGCTTGATGAATACAAGATGCCAAAACACTTTTGGGCAGAAGCGGTTGAGACAGCTTGTCATGCAACAAACCGACTATATCTTCACAAGCTACTCGGCAAGACAGCATACGAGCTTCTCACCGGTAACAAACCCCAAGTTGGATACTTTCGAGTGTTTGGCTCAAAGTGCTACATTCTTGATAAGCATCGTCGTTTGAAATTTGCTTCTAAATCTCATGAAGGTTTCCTACTCGGTTATGGCTCAAACTCTCACACTTACCGTGTCTACAACAATTTCACCCGAAAGGTTGAAGAGACGGTAGATGTGAAGTTTGATGAATCTAACGGCTCGCAAGTAGAGCAATTGCCAATTGATGTAGGAGATAAAGATCCCTCTGAAGCAATTCAAGACTTGTGTATTGGCAAGATTCGCCCAACGGAGGTGAAGGAGAGTACCTCGTCCGTTCAAGTGGAAGCCTCAACTTCACACCAAGGTGAACCACAAGTTGACTTGGAGGCATCCACAAGTGGAACACCTCAAGATGAAGGAAACGAGGAAGTACAACAAGATGAACCTCATCGACCTCCTTCTCCACCTCCACAAGAGAACAACAACACCAACATCAATGAAGAAGGACAAGAGGAAGAACAAGATGATGAAGAGGATGTTCCACCCCGACCCAAACAAAAGCTCTCACGAGTTAGAGCAAGAGTTTCAAGAGATCATCCCGTCGAACAAATCTTTGATGACATCCAAACCGGGAGAATCACTCGCTCTAAAACTCGTTTGGCTAACTTTTGTGAACATTACTCATTCATTTCTAGTATTGAACCCATAAAGGTTGAAGAAGCTCTTGATGATTCGGATTGGGTGAACGCCATGCATGAAGAGCTACACAATTTCGAGAGGAACCAAGTGTGGATATTGGTAGAAAAGCCAGACGACAACCAAAATGTCATTGGAACCAAGTGGGTGTTTCGGAATAAGTAAGATGAAGATGGACAACTTGTACGCAACAAGGCCCGTCTTGTCGCCCAAGGCTACATGCAAGTCGAAGGTATGGACTATGGTGAGACATACGCCCCCGTTGCTAGACTTGAGTCCATACGCATCTTACTTGCTTATGCCAATCATCATGATATCACTTTATACCAAATGGACATTAAAAGTGCTTTTCTAAATGGTGAAATTGAGGAGGAAGTTTATGTTAAACAACCTCCCGGCTTTGTTAATCCCAAGAAACCTAATCATGTTTACAAACTTCACAAAGCTCTTTATGGTCTTAAACAAGCTCCTAGAGCGTGGTATAAATGCTTGACTAAGTTCCTTATTGAAAAAGGCTTCGAAATTGGTAAAATTGATTCTACACTTTTTATAAAAAGGGTTAATGGAGAATTATTTGTGTGCCAAATTTATGTGGATGATATCATATTTGGTTCGACTAACACTCATTTTAGTGAAAAGTTTGGAAGGCTAATGTCGGAGAAGTTTGAGATGTCTATGATGAGTGAACTCAAATTCTTTCTTGGTTTGCAAATCAAGCAAACCAAGGAGGGTACCTTTGTTTCCCAAACTAAGTATACCAAGGACTTATTCAAGAAGTTCAACATGCAAGAAAGCAAAGGTATGAAAACACCCATGCCTACTAGTGGACATCTTGACTTGACTAAGGATGGCAAACTGGTTGACCAAAAGGTTTACCGCTCTATGATTGGTTCATTGTTATATCTATGTGCCTCCCGTCCCGATATTATGCTAATTGTGTGCATGTGTGCATGATATCAACCGGCCCCTAAAGAATGCCATCTTAAGGCTGTGAAAAGGATAGTGAGATACTTAATCCACACACCAAACTTTGGCATTTGGTATCCTAGGAGGTCTTCTTTTGATCTTGTTGACTACTCCGACTTGGACTATGCCGGTGATGAGGTTGATAGAAAGTCCACTTCGGGTACTTGTCAATTTCTTGGTAGATCCCTTGTGTCTTGGTCCTCCAAGAAACAAAACTCGGTATCCTTATCCACCGCCGAAGCGGAATACATTGCCGCCGGTTCATGTTGTGCTCTATTACTTTGGATGACCCAAACTCTTAAAGATTATGGGATATATGTGAAGCATGTTCCATTGCTTTGTGATAATGAAAGTGCTATTAAGATTGCTCACAATCCCGTGCAACATTCTCGAACTAAGCATATTGAAGTTCGTCATCATTTCATTCGAGATCATGTTGCTAAAGGAGACATCAATCTTAAGCATGTTCGTACCGATAAGCAATTGGCGGATATATTCACCAAACCACTTGATGAGAAAGTATTTTGCCGTTTGAGAGGTGAATTGAACATCATTGATGCCTCAAACTTGGAGTAGAAACTCCATTTGGATACATGCAAGGCATAAGCTTGCCTTTTTGAACTAATCCTCGATATTTCTCTTATGATGATGATCATATGTCTTGGATCTATACTTGTACCCTTGCATGTTATCTAACCCTTGTAGGTACTTGGATAAGCCCAAATCTATGAGATTGCAACTCACTCACATCTTGAGTAGTCTTTACATCACCAAGTCTTTACAATATGGTGGTTGAAGACAAGGAAGCATGAATTCACTCAACATATCCTTTGACAATTTCCATATATCAAATTTCATTTGGTATCAAGTTTCATGATTGTCATTTTGGATACACAAGTGCTCTTCCTTGCAAGACTAACCCATGTAGGAAGAAGAACTCAAACTACAAGTGATGCTCCCAACTCTTGATGAACCACATCAACCTTGAGCATCCAACACAAGTTCGACTACATGATCAAGATCAACACCACCACCTAAGGTATGTTATTCCATCTTAGAGAAGCTTTGCTCCAAGTCATGAGTCAAAGCAACTCACCAAGATGTGAATACATCAAAGTGCTTAAATGAAAAATGGTAACCCCATTTTGAGCTTAAACGATGAGTATGACCTATGATCAAGTGATCTCACTTGACTCCTAAGTCAATATACTTTAGCATAGGTGACTTAGTCACCGACCTCCTCTAGATGAAGTTCTCTAGTGTTTCTATGTTCACTTACTTTGTGTTTTGCATATGTTTTTTTCCTTTTTGTCTCCCTCTTTATCAAAAAAAAACTTCATCTAGATCTCTTTTCTCTTTGACTGTTTGTCTCTACATCTAATTCATTGCAAATTCTTCAGTTAATTCCTTGCAAATCTTTGATAGATCTTATTTGCCAAGTGAGCTGAGGTGACAAATTTTATCCTAAGTATTGAACTCGGCTTCATCGACTTATGCCCATCGGCTAGACCAAACTGCAATAATACATTGTAGACATTTCATCGGTACAACCGACGAGGACTAACCCGGTCTTATCGATATGCATCATCTATGACACAACCAACTCGGTGTCACTGATGAAAATGAATCGGCGTTACCGATTTCACTACTGAGAAAACTTTTTGCCATTACAAATATCATTTCTTCTCCAGCTCCACTCGATGATTCTTATCCTCTAGCATCTTAAACTACATGCTGCTTTGTACTGTGACTCAAGGACCAAACCTATTTGACTCATGCTCTAGAAGTTCCCTTCTTGGAAATTGATGTCAAAGGGGGAGAGAGAGCACATCAAAGCTTATCACATGGGAGAGAAAGCACATCTTAGCTTCTCTAGATGCTTTTAACAATAGAGGAGAGAAGTCACATGTCTTTAAGAGGGGAAATACATGTTAATGAATGCTTGTACCATTTATTGCTCTGATTTTCCATTGCTCTGATTTTCTCTTACCCTACCTTCTCCCATTATCCAATATCAGATTCAGGGGGAGAAAGAGTTCATATCTAAGGGAAGAAAATCTTTGAAATTCATTGCATATCTTTAATCTTTGGGGACATGTCTATACCCAAATAGAGTAGTGAGTACTCACTCACTACATGTCATCCCAGTCTTGGTACTCTTGTGGTTTTCTGAACTTGCTTTGACTAGTAGTGTTTTTGTGTTATCTAACCCTGTTTTCTCAAAGTCATCTCTTCCAAAGCCAGCTCAAGACCACATGGTAAGTATACGCATCACACTCATGTGCATGATGATCTCTTGCTGATGTACATATTGTTTGCAAGAAGGACTCATGAACATGAAGATACATTCCGTGTATCTACATCATTTGCTCTGATGCATATAGCCAAGGTACATGTAACTCATTGCTTGCTTTGACATGCTTATGCATTCACATGTTCTCATATTCTATCTTTACATGATTGCATACATGTAGGGGGAGCCTATGCATGTTACATGTCCTTTCAAAGCTTTACTTGTTACTCATCATACCCTTAATCTAAAGCTTTGATGTATGTTGTCATCAATTACCAAAAATGGGGAGATTGAAAGCACAGGTGCTCCCTGGGTGATTTTGGTAATTAATGTCAACATATCTCTTGTTGGACTAATATCTTTATCTAGTATATTTCAGATAGTTCAACAATGGCATGGCATGGACAATAGGATGTGGAACCCCTTCAAAATGCTAAGGACAAAGATTGGAAAAAGCTCAAGATTATTCATTTCTATTTTAGTGATCCAAGATCACATTGAGTCCATAGGAAAAGCCAATACTATTAAAAGGGGATGAGGTGTTGCGTAATGGTCTACTTGCTCTAAGTGCTTAGTGATATGCTCCAAAGCCCTCAACCACTTTCTCAAATCCAAATATGTCCAAAATCTAAAGTCAAACTCGGCCCTACCGATTTGATTTATCCGGCGCCACCGAGTTCATTTGACCTAGCCACTGCCAGAAACCCTAGACAATTTGGTCTCACCGATAGGGATCTCGGTCTCACCGAGATGGCCTTGCAAACTCTCTGTTACCTGTTGTAATTATTTCAGTCTCACCGAAATGTGCAATCGGTCCCACCGAGTTTGCTTGACCAACTCTCTGTTTCCTCATTGCTGAAATCAGTCTTACCGAGTTCATGCAATCGGTCTCACCGAGATGAGGTTTTGCCTTAACCCTAACACATCGGTCCCACCGAGTTGATCATGTCGGTCCCACCGAGATTCCTAACGTTCACATTTTGAACTAAATCGGTCTCACCGAGTTCTTATAGTTGGTCTGACTGAGTTGGGTCAATTGTGTGTAACGGTTGGATTTTGTGTGGAGGCTATATATACCCCTCCACCCCTTCTCCATTCGAGAGAGAGCCATCAGAACGTGCCTACACTTCCACTACTCATTTTCTGAGAGAGAACCACCTACTCATGTGTTGAGACCAAGACATTCCAATCCTACCACAAGAATCTTGATCTCTAGCCTTCCCCAAGTTGCTTTCCACTCAAATCATCTTTCCACCATTGCCAAATCTGTGAGAGAGAGTTGAGTGTTGGGGAGACTATCATTTGAAGCACAAGAGCAAGGAGTTCATCATCATCACACCATCTATTACCTTTTTGGAGAGTGGTGTCTCCTAGATTGGTTAGGTGTCATTTGGGAGCCTCCGATAAGATTGTGGAGTTGAACCAAGGAGTTTGTAAGGGCAAGGAGATCACCTACTTCGTGAAGATCTACCCGAGTGAGGCAAGTCCTTCGTGGGCGATGGCCATGGTGGGATAGACAAGGTTGCTTCTTCGTGGACCCTTCGTGGGTGGAGCCCTCGATGGACTCATGCAACCGTTACCCTTCGTGGGTTGAAGTCTCCATCAACATGGATGTACGATAGCACCACCTATCGGAACCACGCCAAAAATTTCCGTGTCTCCAATTGCGTTTGCACACTCCAATCCCATCCCTTTACTTTCTTGCAACTTGCATGCTTTACTTTCTGCTGCTCATATACTCTTGCCATGCTTGCTTGAAATGTATTGTGAATGCTTAAACTTGTGCTAAAACTCCACCTCAACGTGAAGAATTTAAAAACTGCTACTTTTGCTTGTTGAGGGTCTAATCACCCCCTCTAGACACCTCTTCTCGATCCTTTCACCTTCCATATGGTGTCTAGCTTGCAGTGCTTCTAATTTGTTGAAGTGCCTTCTGCTTAGTTACCACATCATAGGTGTGAATATGTCAAGCCGTCTAGTTTTTCGTACGTATTCCATCCTCGTATCATGACTTTGCCTTTCATCAGAGTAGTGTTCATCAGTATCATGCATGAATGAGTTCTGAAGAGCGCATTTTATTCCTTTTTCTTGTCGGGTTGACCTCACAATGCAAAATCAAGAAAGTGGAAGGAAATTGGTAAGGCATTGGATGATGGTGGTCCTTCCGAGCAACTGAAACGGAGGGTCTCTATAGATTCTACTCCGCCATCCTCCCAACAAGATTCGCAAGACAATGCAAGGCTAGACAGTCAACGTAGCTGTGTAGATGATGAGCACATCTCCCCTACTCCACCATCACAGGTGTTTGCTCTAACTTGGCACTATTATATGTGATTGCATGTTGCGTATGATGTCTAGCTTGTATTGCTTCTAACTTTGTTGAATTGCATCTACTTACTTTACACATAATGCCTGTGAATATGACACGTGTTCCTCTTTCTAGAACATACTATATCTGATCACACCATGTTCTTACATCAGACTACTGTTCTTGCATATCCCGCATCAGTCACTTATGATAAGGCACCTTTAAGTCATCACTGTGATATTGGTTGCGTGTTGCATATGATTTCTAGCATGCACTGCTTCTAATTTGTTGAAACGCCAGACAGTTTGAACTTGGCAGAGAGATATTGGTTGCATCTTTCATATGGTGTCTAGCTTGCAGTGCTTCTAATTTGTTGAAATGCCTTCTGCTTAGTTACCACATCATAGGTGTGAATATGTCACGCCGTCCTGTTTTTCGTACATATTCCATACTCGTATCTTGTGTTTTCCTTTCATCCGAGTAGTGTTCATCAGTATCATGCATGAATGAGTTCTGAAGAGTGAAATTTATTCCTTTTTCTTATCGGTTTGACTTCACAATGCAAAATCAATACAGCTGAAGGAAATTAGTATGGCAGTGGATGATGGTGGTCCTTCGGAGGAACTCAAACAGAGGGTCTCTACAGATTCTACTCCGCCATCCTCCCAACAAGATTCGCAAGACAACACAAGGCTGGACAGTCAATGTAGCTGTGTAGATGATGAGCACATCTCCCCTACTCCACCATCACAGGTGCTTGCTCTAGCTTGGAACTGTTATATGTGGTTGCGTGTTCCGTATGATGTCTAGTTTGTATTGCTTCTAATTTTGTTGAATTGCATCTGCGTAGCTTAGAACTTATACCTGCAACAATCACTTACCCATAAGGCACATTTAACTTGGGAGTGTGATGTAGGTTGCATTGTCTTCTAGCTTGTACTGCTTCTAATTTCTTGAAACGGCACTTACGACGAGACACTTTTTACCTGATAGAGTGATATTGGTTGCATGTTCATATGGTGCCTAGCTTTCATTTCTTCTAATTTTGTTGAAATGCCTTCTTCTTACTATTTTTCATACATATTCCATCCTCCTATCGTACGTGTGAATATGCAATGCTGTCTTTTTTTGTATATATTCCATCCTCCTATCCTGCGCTTGCCTTACATCAAAGTAGTGTTCATTTGTATCATGCATCAACCAGTTATGCAGAGCTAATTTTATCCATCTTCTTGTGGTTTTGACTTCATAAGGCAATATCAGAAAAAAGGAAGGAAAAGAGTAAGTTAGGGGATGTTGGTGGTCCTCCGGACCGACGCAAACAGAGACTCTCTAGATTTGCCACTGCTACTGCTAATACAGTTGAAGTCCCAAGTCTACATGATGAGTTCATCTCCCGTACTCCACCATCGCAGGTGCTTGCTCTAAGTTGACAGTGTGATAATTGGTTTCATGTTGCATATGTTGTCTAGCCTGTATTTCTTCTATTTTGATTAAATTGCACCTGCTGAGTATATACATTATACATGTGCATATGCCATGCCTTTCTGTGTCTAGAATACACTGCATCTATCTATCATACCACGTTCTTACATCAAAGTACTACTGTTGTGTATCCCGCATCAGTCACTCATGATTGGAAGCTTTTAACATGGCAGTTTGATATTGGTTGCTTCTTGCATTGATTTCTAGGTTGTACTGCTTCTAATTTTTCGAAATGCTACTTATGACAAGACACTTTTAACTTGGCAGAGTGATATTGGTTGCGTCTTTCATATGGTTTCTAGCTTTCATTACTTCTATTTTCTCAAAAATCCTTCTGCTTAGTTTACACATCGTAGCTGTGAATATGTCACGCCGTCCTATTTTTCTTACACATTCCATCCTCATACGGTTGTCTTACATCAAAGTATTGCTTGTCTGTATCATGCATCAATGAGTTCTGAAGAGCGATTTTATTCTTTTGTGTTGTGGGTACGGCTTGACATGGCAAAGTCAAAAAAGAGCAAGAAAAAGAATATAGTAGGGAATGGTGTTACTCGTCGGGTGCAATGGAAAAGGATCTGCCCTCAAGATTCTGCTGGTACTTATAGTGCAGTAGAAGGTCCAAGTCCACCGGCTAAATCTACAAACAAAGTATCACCTGCTCCACCAGCTGCAGCATCCACTTCAATTGTACCGGCATCTCAACGAGTTACTCGTTCGTTTGCTCTGCAACTGGCTAGTTCCCAAGCTGCCTTCACACCTAACACTACTTCCAAAGCACTGCTGACACAACAGGACTTGGCAAGATCAGATGAACCTCATGAGCATCAACACCAAGACGGTACCTGACCGAGTCAAGTTGCAGTTACATGCTCCTTTATATGTACTCTCATAGTTTGATGTGCACTAGCACTTTCCATATTCGTTGTTGAACTAGCACCACGGTGCAAGCGGAAACAGACATCAGGGATAATGCTTGACAGATTAACAAAATCTAAAGAAGGAAGAATGGAGATCCATTTTGAGGCAGGTTTAAAAAGGCCACATGCTGCTACAGAGTCAGCCAAGTTAGTATCAGAGGCAGCCGTTGCCGTTAGGTGTCATGGACGTATCCTCCCAACATGGATCCAGTATAGGAATGAGAAAGACGATACCGAGTTTAACACCTTCCTTGACCATTTATCCATAAGTAATGTTATTCATCGTAATTTGTAATATTGTCTTGCTTTGTCCATACTTTCTAGCTTCCTCCTAATAAGACTCACATTCTTTTTTCAACAGATGAGGTTCAAGTTGGATCCGAAAGATGATGCAACTAAACAAGCATGCACTCATGTTTTTCAGTCTGCTCTGCGACAATATCGGTATCACCTTAGAAAAACTCACTTTGAAGGCAAGGCTAACAATGAAATCGCCCAAACATCTCCAGTGGAATATATTACAGATGAAGACTGGACAGCCCTCGTTAAACACTGGTCTGATCCAAAGTATTAGGTAGGGTATATGTATTTGATCAGATCACATATTGAACTTGTATTTACGTATGTGCCTTACAAGTGTATCTTCTTCTAGGCTAACTGTTTGAAGAACAAGACCAAGCGTTCTAAAGTGAAATTCCAATAGACAACAGGATCTCGTAGCTATATTGCACACTACGAGGCTCTTGTAAATAGCTGCTACTTCCTTATTTTTTTCTGTGCCATATTATCGTATCTATATTGACTTGTTCCAAATACAGAGGAAAGCCTGTGCGGACCAAAAAGAACCTGAACTGAATGCAGTGCAAATCTTCAAGGATTGCCACACCAGCAAGATGAAGGGCATGAGCACACCAGTTCAAGCCGCTGTTGTAAGTCCTTAGTCCTCCTGCCTTTGAACTGCTTGTTACTGTGACGTGTTCATTTAACTGCTTGGTTTGCAGCCAATGTCAGTTACTCTATTCACTTTTATACACAGTTGTCTTAATGTATCATTTCACCTTAGATGGTTTAAAAGAGATGAAGGATATTCTTTTGGTCTTGATCTGTAATCTAGTTGTGATGTTGACGTGCCCACACAATGATACAATAGCCTGTTTGTTTTATATCTGTTTGCCCATGATATGAATGATGTCATACTATGTTCATCCTACTTTAAACCATGTCTCTTTATCCTTACATGTCAACGAATGTGAGGAAATAGACAATACAGTAGGCATGCTACATGGACATATGTTCCGAAAGTGATTTTATTATGTAGCTGGCACTACAATACATGCTAATGTATTACAGTAGTTCACCAAAATAAGTTATGTATAAACATGAAACCTACTTTGTTTGTTTTTGTCTCATTAGTAACTTATCTGGTACACTAATCTACAAGTTCAAACTTTCAGCAAGCTATGGAACAAATGATTGAACAGCCACAACCACTTGAAGGTGATGAGGCTACCACAGGCACAATGTCACCTCTTGCTGCAGTGCGTCAGTATCTCTCCACTAACAGTGCAAAAAGCACCTTCCTGCGTAATTCTGGGTTGGTTGTCAAGGTAACCTCGTCCAAATCACCTACTGAAAAAAATCTTTCGGCTAGACAGAGTGATATATCTGTGCTCCAGACACAAGTCCAATCCCTAATGGACGTCGTTTTGGAAACAAGAATAGTGGTTGGCAAATGTCGTCAAGATTTGAATGGTTTTGAAACCAGACTATCAAACATTTGCTTCATTGTTCAAGAGCAATGGTAGAAAAAAGGGGATGATCATGCTGCTCCATCAGATTCTACATTCTAAAACATTAGCACTCAGGTCAAATGATCTATGCTTCTATACATCTGATGGTGCTTTTATCTGCAAGGACTGTAAACTTTATGCCAACAGGCCTTTTGTTGTATGGCTGGAATTTATTTTGTTGTGATACAACATTTATCGTGCTGCCAAAGGCTGTAGAAATTACGACGCTATTTTTGTATAGTGTAGGTTTATTTTAGTAATGTATTCGGCCGAAAGCTTCGTAGGAGCCCAACGTGCCAACATTCGTTAGGCCCATCCCAATTGGGCTAAAAACGATTATGGGCCGTAATTTGCATGTTGCCCACTAAAAATATCTGGGCTTAAATCAGCATAAGCTTTCATATTTTTGGTAGGCCTGTGCCCCTAGTGGGCCTTTAACAGGCCTAAACATAATTTGGGCCCTCAGTAACAATAGGCCATTAACATGTGTAAATATCTCGAGCCCATAAATAACATGGGCATTTAGTAGGCCAAAAGTGAGATTGGGCCCTGATTGTGCCAAATAACCCACTGGACATTAGTAGGCCGAAATGTATCTTAGCTCATGGTGGCCCATTTACAATGCGGATAGTTCACAGGCCGAAATTCAGACGGGCCATAAATGAGCCGACCTACTACACGGGCCTTTAATAGGCCGAAAGTATCGGTTGGGCTTGATTAGTATCAGTTTTATATGGGCCGTTAATAGGCCCGATGTGACATTGGGCCACATATGGCCCATGGATTTTGTCCGGCGTTAACAGGCCGAAAATCACAACAGGCTGGAAGTGGCCCAAATCTACAGTGGGCCTCTAACAGGCCGAATGTCAGACATGGCCGAATATGTCCCAAATCCTTCACGGTCGTTTATGGGCCGAAAGTTTCAATGGCCAAAAAATGGGCCCAAATGAAGCAGGACCTTTAACAGGCCGGAAACACACCGGGCCGTAATTCGGCCCAAATACTTAGCGGACTGTTAACAGGCCAGAAGTGACCATGGGCCGCAATGATGACAAGTTTAAAACGGGCCGTTGACGGGCCGATTTGACAATAGCCGTACGGGTCTTAACTGCGAATGGGTCATCTGCAAGTAGGCCATTAATGGGCCAGCCCGCTAATTTTGACTGGGCCAGCCTTTTTAACCTAAATGGGCCGCTGTTGGGCCTTGCCACGTGTTGACGTATCATAGGCGCCTCCTGTCCATTGGGCGGTTGACATCTATCCTTTTCGGGTGCTGACACGTGGTTGCTATAGCCAATGATAATTTTACACGTGGAAAATCCCCATTGGTCGGGGCTGTTAATGGGTTATCGAATCCAAACCGGAACCCGATAGCTTAACGGCGACCTGTTACGGTGGATGCCACGTGTCGGTCACCCTTGACGAAAGCACTTCTATGACACACGATTTATCGTCATGGAAGTGGATACTTCCGTGATGATAATTTTGGTAATGTCATGGAACACTTCTATGACAGCACAGGTATGACTATCTTGATTCTGTCATAAAATCGTCATGGATGTACATGCATGACAGAAAACGTGACCTACTGTAACAAACACGTATCATTCCAGGAAGTGTATTTTTTTGTAGTGCACGGGTGCCCATATACACCTCCTCCAGTCCTGCCGTGCTAGCCACGTGTCAGGACGGGGCTGTACATGCCCCGGAGTCTCCCCTCAGAGGGAGCTCCCACCCACGCACCAGTGGAAGCCCCATGCTCCGCGCAGGCGGACGACACGGTCGAGGAGCGGCTATGCCCACGCAAGAGTGGAAGCACCATGCTCCGTGCTGGTGAATAAACAACTGAGGGCGCCCTAGCGGCTGCAGCAACCTCAGGAAGGGCCACTAGGCTCGCTGTCCAGCCTCAACGCGCCACTTTCCCTACGGGAGGGCCGCGCGAGGGGGCTGGGCATGGGGGCTGCGCCCAGGTCACGCCTGGTGCATGCCACCTCACCAGGTCTCTTGCACCTGGTCTTCTCGTGACCCTCCGAGGCAAAAGCTGGCGAGGAAAGGTATGAGGGCTCCAGATTAACCCAGACACTGCTCACATTTCCTTCATGAGGGCTGTTCATACGTCAAGGGGGACCCCTGAGCATCGTGTCTCAGGGGCCTCACTGGTCACGTAGCCCCTCACCCCTTGGCCTCGTCCTGGTGATCCGGACGCCCCAACGGCGGTTGAGGTATGCGCGGGGCCGGGCCCTGCCGACGCAGAACACTAAGGCAAACAGAAAGGAAATCGAGCACGGAAAGGAAATCGCGGAGTCCTAACAAGTTATTACAAAGCATAATGTCTCACAACTTCAAGCAGAAGTTTTCACGCCTCCACGAGGCACGACAAATGTCGCAGGGTCAAACTAGGAGGAAGCGCCGCCATCACCTCGGTCACCGATGTCGCTCACCGTGGGAAGCTCATCACCGACAACGCCGCCATTGTCTTTGCCGCCAGCTCCAGTCGTCGCAGCCTCAGGGTCGATGCAGAGGAACTTCTCCAGCAGGGTTTTCACCTGCTTCTTTACGGCCTCGGCAGCAGCGTCGCGGGACTTAGGAGCCACCAGCTCGATCAGTGCACCGAGGTCGAATCTTGGGTCTTGGAGATGGAGGTGGCTGAAGACACGCGTCGCGGCCGCGGTAAAAAGCGCGCGGTGTCGGTGCAACAAATCTTGGGTGCATTGCCCAGAATGCACAGGCACAAGAACAAGATTACAACTCTAAGGACCAGCATGCAGCACAAGAGGACCAAGACTAAGGCAGAGAAGAAAGATACTTCTAAGGAAGATACCTCCCTTGCCGGGCAGGCGAGCCTGGCAAGGATGGGGTTACCCCCGGAAGCAAGCCTTCAGGCCATCCCGGCAGGCCTGCTGGGGCTTACGGAGGCAGAACCACTCCACCGCACCACCTCATCACGACGCAAGTCATTGATCGGTGCGGTGTCAAGCCGCAAAGTGACTAAGTGGCTGCTATATGCCACATGGCAGCCACTTCCTATAGAAAATACCTACAAGCGACACCCGTCCTGCGACGTGTCAAGCGAGCAGGCGCAAAGCTGGCAAAGCAGCCCGGCAGGGCTTGCCGGGCAAGCTACGATGTGATGTTGAGCGGCGCATTTAATGCGCTCTGTCAGCCTATAGAGTTAGGTATGATAGCACTATTTGCTATCTAATCAGTGCATAATGACTGATTTGCCACTGTGGTGACCCCTTGATCTATAAAAGGAGGCCCAAGGCAACCGTAGAAAGGGTTGGTTGATTCGGACACTTGTACACCCATACGCGCGTAGCCGTTCTCGCCCCTAGGCAACCCTGCCGGGCAAGAATGCTGCGTCTTTCCACCAGAATCCACCATCAATCCACCAAAGCAGGAGTAGGGTTTTACGCCTCACGGCAGCCCGAACCTGGGTAAAGACTGCCTGTGCGATCTCTGCCGTGCTGCTCCACGCTCCTCTGCTCTTTGTGCAACGTGCCATCCCCCCGCCGAACCAGCAAGGGACCGTTGGTCCCATAGGTGGCCGTGGTTTTCCGCGACATCTTTGGCACGCCAGGTAGGGGGATCACTTGCGCGAACCAGAAAGCGTGAGCAGCGCGTCATCTTCATCGCCATTTTTATCACCGATGGCGCCATCGACTATGGTGCCCAAGAAGAAACCCGGTGCTTCAACTCAGCCGTCCACCTCGAAGGCTCCCCCGCCCACGGCCACCAATGTTGTGGGAGATACGGAGGCGCACGAGGGTGTGGGCGTTGCGGGGGACGCGGTCAGCGCAGGCGGCATTGTCACCACCTCCCCCGCGACCGAAGCAGGAGCGGGAGGCCTCGGAGGAGAGCATCCTCAGCAGCATCCCAGTGGCCATGCTCCACGAGGTATGAGTGGAGGGGTTATTCCATTTATACCTCCTTCCCTCACCGAAGGGCACAGTCACAGTGGTGGTGCCCGGTCCAGGGCTAATCGCCGCCCTCCGGCCGCTCCCGCCATGGGCGTGACCGCAGTGCGTGCGCCTCCCCTGGAGCGGGTCGACCCGACCACCGTGCCCAATGGAGCCGCTGGCCCACCAGCGCCTTCACTGCGTCACCATGCCGTCCAAGTGGCAGGCTCACAACAGCGAGGGCGTGACGCTGCCGCCACCAGCACTGTTAGAAGCCGAGTAACGGTGCGATCTACATCATCATCTCCAATGACGAGCACCGCTACTGAAGCCATGGCGCGGGCCCAACTGCTATTGAGATTCCCACCGGTGGCCGATCAGATGGATGAGTGGAGAGCCACCATTCAGAGTCAGATTGGCTTCGCCGAGGCTGGGGGCTCATAGCGAGCTGGCCCACCGCGGCCTCCCCAAGCGGCAACAACGGCCCGCGCTGCTGGTCGTACGGAAGGGGCCAATCCTATGGTGCAGTCCCCACCACAGCAACTAGCGCGGGCACGACAGAATCAGGAACCCGATGACATCTCGATGGCATCTTCCGACCCTCGAGCACATCCAGGCCAATGGCGAGCCCCGAAGGACAGGCGGAGGGGAGACGCGTGCGTTGTCACCGAGCGACGCCGCGACGACCGTCGCCGGACCAATGGGTGCGATGGTCCCGACGTCGACGAGCCTGCGCTCGAGGATGGCGGGTGCCTACCTTTCGAGGTTGGGTGCTCTGCCTTTACTCATGAGCTACGGCAAGTCCGTTGGCCATCCGCTCGTAAGTTCAAGCCAGAGATACCTGAGAAGTATGATGGGAGGCTGAACCCGGCAGAGTTCTTGAGAATCTACACCATCGCTGTTCAAGCTACCAGAGGAAGAGATGAGAAGGTGTTTGCCAACTACTTCCCGTTGGCACTCAAATCCAACGTGAGGTCTTGGTTGATGCACCTACCGGAGAACTCCATTTTGTCATGGGCGGACCTGTGCCATGAGTTCATCGGCGCCTTCACCGGCGGCCATCAAGAACCAGGACAGCCCAGCGACTTGCAGCTTCTCCAACAGAAAGAAGGAGAGACTCTCCATAAGTATTTGCAAAGATTCAGCAAAGTCCACAAAAATATCCCAAATATCCACCCGACAGCTGTAATAGCTGCCTTCCAGTCCAATGTGCACAACCGCAGGATTCATTCCAAGATGAACGTGCGGTTGCCCAAGACTGTGAAGGAGCTTTATACCTTGGTGGACAAGTGCGCTCGGGTGGAGGAGGGAAGAAAACTCCCTGGGGAGGAGGATTGCATCGACATCGACTCAGAGGATGATGATGAATCCACCAGTCAGAGGAAGAAGAGTAAGAAGCGCAACAAGAGGTGCAAGGATAAGGCAGTGATGACCATTGAAGGATTGGGCACGCTTAGTACCGGCAAGAAGGCTAAGGCCGAAGTCCCCGGCAAGGAAGCTGCCGTGTGCGCTGACTGCCGGGAGGCTGCGCCTGCCGAGAAAGCTGGGAAACGTGATGGGCCGTACTGTAAGATCCATCGGACCAAGGGCCACGACCTTCAAGAGTGTCATCAGGTTGAGCAGCTCGTCAAGAGGCAGAGGGCTGAGTATGAGAAGCGGGACAAGGAAAAAAGTCAGAATGGCACTGGCGGGAAGGGCCGAGGCGATGAAGCAGATCACCCTGGTAAGGCTTTTCGGAACCAAGGAAAACCCGCTAGAGGCCGAGAGAAGGAAGTTTGCAATGGTGAGAGTGATGAAGGGGATGAAGAGGAAACCAGTGAGCAGGAATTCCAGAAGGCCACTGACGCCCTATGCATTGACGGGGGTGCATCTTTGCACTCCTCTCACCGTCAACTTAAACGGTGGGCGCATGAAGTCAATGCCGTGGAGCCAACAGCAGAGTTTCAGAAGCCGCTCAGATGGTCACGCACGCCCATTATCTTTGATGAAGAGGACTATCCTGACCGCACCACTGCGATAGGGTGTTTGCCGTTGTTGGTCTCTCCAACAATTCGCAACCTCAAAGTCACAAAGATGCTGGTTGACGGCAGGGCCGAGTTGAATCTGATTTCCCCAAAGGTTATCAGCAAGCTTCAGATAGCAGAAGAGGAGCTAAAAGTCACGGGATAAAAGTCACGGGCACGTTTCAAGGAGTCAATCCCGGCAAGAGTCATCCTAAGGGAAAGATTACGTTGCCAGTGACATTTGGGGGAGAATTGAATTACCGGACTGAGAAGATTGTGTTTGATGTGGTTGATCTCCCCCTGCTGTACAATGGGATCCTTGGACGCCCAGCTTTGGCAAAATTCATGGCAGCATCCCATTATGCCTACAATACCCTGAAGATGCCAGGGCCGGTAGGAGTCATTTCCGTCCCATCGGATGAGAAGGACACAATCATTTGCATGGATAAGATGTACCGGGACGCAGTCGCGGCAGAGGCAGCGGCAGCAGCAGTTCCCACCAAGGAGAATAGAGGAAAGAAGAAGGATAACAGGGACACCAACAAGGAGTCCGGGAAGTGTACCTCTTCGGAGTGCGCTGCGCCTATTGACGACTTGCCGGAGAGTTCCAACAGCAAAAGATCCAAGGTCGCTGCACCATCTATGAAGAAGGTCCCGGCAGGGCTGGCTGGCGTTGATGGTACCTTCACTATCAGCGCCACCCTTGATGACAAATAGAAAGCGCGCTCGTTGCCTTCCTGCAGGCGAATATCGATGTGTTTGCTTGGCAACCATCTGATATCGCCAGTGTTCCCAGGGAGGTAATCGAGCACCACCTTGCTGTCTGCCCACATGCCCGACCTGTTAAGCAGAAGGTTCAAAAGTAGGCCTTGGAGAGGTAGCAGTTCATTGCCTAAGAGATTAAGAAGCTTGAGGCAGCTGGTCTGGTCAGAGGAGTACTGCATCCAACATGGTTAGCAAACCCAGTGGTCGTTCGCAAGGCTAACGGGAAATGGAGGCTTTGCATAGATTTCACGGATCTCAACAAGGCTTGCCCAAAGGACCCATTTCCCTTGCCGCGCATCGACCAGATCGTGGACTCCACTTCAGGTTGTGATTTTCTTTCCTTTCTGGATGCATACTCTGGATATCATTAGATCTTCATGTCCAAGGAAGATGAAGAGAAGTCCTCGTTCATCACTCCATGTGGTACGTACTGTTTCATACGCATGCCTTTCGGGTTAAAGAGTGCCGGGTCCACTTTTGCAAGAGCAGTCCAGATTGGTTTTGAGCCACAGTTGCACAGAAACATTGAAGCTTATATGGATGACATTGTGGTCAAAACCAAGGACAAATCAAGCCTCATCCATGATTTAGAGGACACATTTGCTAATCTGCGCAAGATCAACTTGAAGTTAAACCTGGAGAAGTGTGTGTTTGGTGTCCCCTTCGGCAAGCTACTTGGGTTCTTCGTGTCCCATCGTGGGATTGAAGCCAACCCCGACAAGATCAAGGCTATCGAGCAGATCCAGGCACCCAGGACAGTCAAAGATGTGAGGCATCTGACAGGGTGCATTGCCGCGCTTAGCAGATTCATCTCCAAGTCTGCCGAGCGAGCCCTGCCGTTCTTCAAAATTTTGAAGAAGGCAGGGCCCATGAAGTGGACCCCGGAGGCAGATGCAGCTTTGCAAGATTTGAAGGCCTACTTGTCTTTCTGTGCCCACCTTGGTTGCGCCTAAACTGCAAGAGCCGTTGCTGCTATATCTAGTGGCAACTAATCAAGTGGTCAGTGCAGCCCTGGTGGGACATTGGGAAGTAGAAGGAACAGAGAGTGGGCAAAGCCTGGCAGGATTGGATAAGGATCAGGACAGAGAGGTGCACGGCAGCAGGGGCAACCCCACGGAAGCGGCAAGGAAGAAAGTGGTGCAGCGCCCAGTGTATTTCATCAGTTCCGTATTGCAGGGGGCTAGATCGAGGTACTCTGGTGTGCAAAAGTTGATTTTTGGCCTCATCATGGCCTCAAGGAAACTGTGCCACTACTTCCAAGCCCATGAGATCATGGTTGTCACCCGCTTTCCGTTGCAAAGGATACTCCAGAACCTTGAGGCTACCGGCAGAATAGTGGAGTGGGCTTTGGAGTTATCCAGCTTTGGCCTAAAATTTGAGAGCACATCAACAATTCAGAGCAGGGCATTGGCAGAGTTTATTGCAGAATGGACGCCAACCCCTGATGAGGAAGTAATGGAAACAGTTATTCCTGGCAAGGAGGCGCCCCAAGAATGGATCATGTATTTCGATGGTGCCTTCTCCCTGCAAGGTGCAGGGGCTGGCGTGCTTCTTGTTGCTCCCACGGGAGAGCATTTGAAGTACGTCGTCCAGATGCAGTTTCCCAGGAAGGAGGCAACCAACAGTACAACAGAGTATGAAGGGCTCCTTGCCAGGCTTAGGATTGCCACAGAATTGGGAATCAAGAAGCTGATCATTCAAGGAGATTCACAACTTGTGGTGAGACATGTCAACAAAGATTACCAAAGTCCATTGATGGAGGCATACGTTGAGCAAGTGAGAAGATTGGAGGAGCGCTTTGACGGATTGCAAACAGAGCACATACCCCGTGTGGAAAACAGCATAGCTGATCATCTGTCAAAGTGTGCTACGCAAAAACTTCCTGTGGAACCAGGAACTTTTGTTCTCCATCTTACTCAGCCCTCCGTATCCCTAGCAACAATGGCCCGAAATAGGAGGAAATTGGACTCCGGTAAGCCTCTCCCGGTAGAGCCTCTCGGGGCTCCCGGCAGGGACCCTGCCAAAAACAACTCCCCATCACTTGCCGGGCTGCACCCTCCTGCCGGGCCATTGGCCCCCGTGGTCGAGGAATGCCCCCCGTGAGCAGGGAGGTGCCGTTAGTCCTTGTTGCCGAGCCCCAGGCTCCAACTTGGGCAAGGCACATAGTCCACTTCCTCCAAACCGGAGAACTTCCTGATGAGCAAGATGATGCTGAAAGAGTAGCCCGGAGGGCCAATATGTATCAGTTTGTCGATGACACTCTGTACAGAAGAAGGCCCAATGGTGTGAAATAGAAGTGTATCTGCCGGGAAGAAGGAAAGGAACCGCTGGCTAAAATTCACAAAGGCATGTGCGGCTCCCACATTGGATCAAGGGCATTAGTTGGGAAAGCATTCCGACAAGGATTCTATTGTCCCACAACCCTCCAAGATGCGGTTGAGCTAGTCACCAAGTGTGAAGCCTGCCAGTTCCATTCCAAGAATATCCACCTGCTTGCACAAGCACTTCAGACAATCCCTTTGTGATGGCCGTTTTCGGTCTGGGGGCTCGATATCCTCGGCCCTTTCCCCCGAGCTGCCGGGGGCTTTGAATTCTTGTTCATTGCTATCAATAAGTTTACAAAGTGGCCGGAAGTAGCTGCCGTGAGAAAGGTGACTGCTCATTCAGCTATCAAGTTCTTGAAAGAATTGGTGTGTCGCTTTGGTGTCCCTGCCCGGATCATCACCGACAACGGCACCCAATTCACGAGCCGCGCCTTCATGCAATATGTTCATGCCCTCGGAAGCAAGATCTCATTTGCCTCTGTTGCACATCCCAGAAGCAATGGACAAGCTGAGAGGGCAAACATTGAAGTGCTACACGGACTCAAGATAAGAACATTTGATAAGCTACAGAAGTGCGGTAGGCGGTGGATCGACGAGCTGCCGGTAGTTCTCTGGTCCCTCAGAACGACACCAAAATCGAGCTACCGGGCAGACTCCCTTCTCCCTAGTCTATGGGGCAGAAGTAGTTATCCCCACGAAACTCATTTACGGGTCTCCTCAAGTGCTTGCCTACGATGAAGTAGCGCAAGATCAGCACCGGCGTGACGACGCTGTGCTTCTCGAGGAGAACTGTCTTCGGGCTGCTACGCGTGCTGCACGCTATCAGCAAACCCTACGTCGCTATCACAGCCGCAGGGTTCATGCCCGGTGTTTTGAGGAAGGCGACCTTGTCCTTAGGCGCATTCAGTCCGCCAAGGGTGCAAACAAGTTGACGCCGAAGTGGGAAGGCCCTTACCGGGTAGTTCGAGTCACCAGACCTGGCGCAGTCTGTCTGGAGACCGGAGATGGCATTCAATTGCAAAACTCATGGAATATTGAGCATCTCCGCAAGTTCTACCCGTAAGGCACGGCTGTCGGGCCCTGCTCGGCAGCCACCCTTTTATACAGGCCTTGCCTCAGTTGCATGTAACCCCTTGTACAAAGCCAAGCGCAGACCCTGAGCAACAGCAAAATAAATGAAGCGCTGGGGGCCCCCGACAAGTTGCATGCATGCATAAGCATATCATGAGCATCGCACCTGCATATAGATAAGATTGCATATGGCATCATTTCCATCTGCATAAAACTGCAGGTTCATGTCGAAGACTTGGCCTCTGAAGAGAGATGGAAAGATGAGCCTACATTGCGATCTCCGACAAGGCAAACAAATAAGTTCTATCTCTTATCCATACGTGTTCTGTAGGTAAAAACTTGTGCATGAGAAAACCTCGCCACCTTTTGAAACTTAGGTGCTCCCATCCTTTAACTCGAATGTTGCTTCGATCAGGATGGTCGCAGTAGCCTCTGATGAAGAAAGTTTGGCGGGGGGCTGGTCCCTCATTACAATTTGTGCCTGGCAAGCTTAGTGCCCTGGTAGCCAAATAGAGGGTACCGGCAGGATAGCCTGCCGGGGAAACTCGTTTATTTTAATATAGAGGCATTTCACCTCTGCATGGCCATACACATGCATGAGTCCCCGACAAGGTTTATCTTTTTCATTGATATGCTTCAAACAAGTACAAACCTTACAGGACACAAACATGGATACAAGAGATTACATTATTTGAACTAAAATTTGGAAAGTGCCTACAGATTTAAGATTGAAAAAAGATAAGTGCCCCGTAAACTCCTCTCCCTGTTCCTTATCCCAGGTAGGGTGGTGGGAAGAGAAGGGGACAGGAGCAGCGCCCAAGCGGGAGTCCACCTCGATCCCGTCATGGCCTGCCAGGCGCAGCCTGACAAGATCGAGAGTGGCGAGGCTGCGAAGGAGGAGGGCAGGAAAAGTAGCTCGGCGGTGCCCTGGTCACCACCTCTAGGACCAGCAAGAAGCCCCAGCTCGAGCGCCGGTGGAGTCACCCACCAAAGCTCAGCTGGAAGACTGCTGGAGGGGGCGAAGGCGCCAAGAGAGCGGCCCTCCTCCCCGGTGACCGGGAGGCCGATGATGACGGTGTCGGGGAGGGAAGGGAGGAGCGAAAAGACGAGGCGGCAGGTCACCAGTACGAGACGAACGCGTCAGTGCAATCGTACTCTGACCTGACGACCTGCCTCCTGCCTTCTCCGTCTTCCCTGGCTTCATCTTCATCAACACCTCTCCAGGGAAACGCCGACCTCGCGGTCCGGCGCTCTTCCCGAAGAGACGACGTGCAACCAAGATGGCCAAGGAACTCGGGGCGCGTCGCACCCCACCTTGGTGGGCAGGAAGGCGCACCTTCCCTCAACATCAGCCCCAAGACCTTCGCAAGGGGCAGGGTTGGGATTACCATCGATCCCCAGCCCTGCCTCCCGGGCGAGTATCGGAGGCGCCAAGAACCAGGACACCGAGCCAACATGCGCCGGCAGGTTAAGGCGAGAAGCCGTGTTACCTGACAGACAACCGACCATGGCGGAAGAGACAAGCATATCCCCACAACAGGGAAGCTTGATATCTCCCACGCCACAGGCGACTCGTCCGCCGCGCCTTCTCCGAGCTTGGACCAGACTCACTGCCCAAGCGACAACGCGAGCATTCGACGTTGCCGACCTCGAACTACTGCCCGAGGCCTGGCCCCAAGCCCTTCTCTTTCTTAGCATAGACAGCAGAAAGCAGAAGACGAAGGAGAAAAAATGAGGATGAATGCCTCCACCTGTCGCCCGCTCCTCCTTTTATAGGCGAGTTGGTGGCTGGGGGCTGATTCCCCGGCGTGTAACCACCGTCCTCCTTCGCCAATCCAAGAAGGCCGGGCCCCCGCCTTGATGCTCTCCCGCACCACGCACCCCATTTACCTACCCCACTCAATGCATGCAGCATACGTGGCTGAGGATAAGGGCGCGGTGGGAAGAGTAAATTGGCAGTTCCTACCCCGTGCGTTAAAGTCATTCACGGGCCATTACAAAAGTGGCCCCACCACGATTGGCTATACACAACATGCGGGAAAAATGGAAACTAGCCCGGGCTCGAGATTAATGAAGAAGCAAAGAAGATCTCAAGGGGCCAGCATCTTACACGCCCCTGCCTGTGCACTTATTAGGGCCTACCCCGACGACGCCCGGCAGCGGAATCGGGGCGGGCCCGGGGGCTTCTGTCGGTGCAACAAACCCTGGGTCCGTTGCCCAGACTATGCAGAGGCACGAGAACAAGATTACAACTCTAAGGACCAGCATGTAGCACAAGAGGACCAAGACCAAGGCAGAGAAGCAAGATACTGCTAAGGAAGATACCTCCCTTGCCGGGCAGGCGAGCCTGGCAAGGATGGGGTTACCCCCGGAAGCAAGCCTTCAGGGCATCCCGGCAGGCCTGTCGGGGCTTACGGAGGCAGAACCACTCCACCGCACCACCTCATCACGACGCAAGTCATCGATCAGTGCGGTGTCAAGCCGCAAAGTGACTAAGTGGCTGGTATATGCCACATGGTAGCCACTTCCTACAGAAAATACCTACAAGCGACACCCGTCCTGCGGCGTGTCAAGCGAGCAGGCGCAAAGCTGGCAAAGCAGCCCGGCAGGGCTTGCTGGGCAAGCTATGATGTGACGTTGAGTGGCGCATTTAATGTGCTCTGTCAACCTGCGGAGTTAGGTATGATAGCACTATTTGCTATCTAATCAGTGCATAATGACTGATTTGCCACTGTGGTGACCCCTTGATCTATAAAAGGAGGCCTAGGGCAACCGTAGAAAGGGTTGGTTGATTTGGACCCTTGTACACCCATACGCGCGTAGCCGTTCTCGCCCCAAGGCAACCCTGCCGGGCAAGAATGCTGCGTCTTTCCACCACAATCCACCATCAATCCACCAAAGCAGGAGTAGGGTTTTATGCCTCACAGTGGCCCAAACCTGGGTAAAGATTGCCTGTGCGATCTCTGTCGTGCTGCTCCATGCTCCTCTGCTCTTTGTGCAACGTGCCATCCCCCCGCCGAACCAGCAAGGGACTGTTGGTCCCATAGGTGGCCGTGGTTTTTCCGCGACACGCGGCACTTTCCTTCTACCATGGAGCCCACTCCGGCGGCGATGCCCTCGAGTTCCTCTGCGAGCTTGGGGAGAAGACCGGCAAGGCCATCCTCCGGAGTCTCCAGCGGCTTCTCGTACCCTTCTCTGTAAAGGGAGTGCAGCTCCGTGTGGGACCTCAGCTCAAGGGAGACGAAGGCATCGCGCCCTGCGGCCGCCGCCTTCTCGGCCGCGGCGAGGGCCTTCTCCCTGGCCTCCAGCCGGGCCGTATCCTCAACGACAAGCTTGGTGTGGGACGCCTGGGCCCTGTCCGCCTTCTCCTTCAGCTTGCCCAGGCGGCTCCGCTCCGCGGCTTGTTCCTGGGCTGCCTGGTCCAGCTCGGCGTCGCGGTCGGCGAGCGTAGCCTCCCGGTCCTTGAGCTCCTCCTCCCGCTCTTGGAACCGACGGGTCTGGGCAGCCTGCTCTTCATGGAGGGCCTTTAGCTCGGCTTTCGCCATGCTGCAATGTTCCTTGGTGGATGCTGCGTCGACCAGCGCCACGTCACGAGCCGCCGTGGCCTCGCCGACCTCCTTCCTACCCTCCACGGCGGCAGCCTCGGCCTGGCCCTAGGCCGTCTTAACAAATGCGTCGGCCTAGAGCCACCCTGAGATCAGCCCCAGATGCCCTGTCACCATGCACCTGTTGGCGCCCTGAAGATCGGTCCAGAGCTGGTCCAGCGCGGTGTACGCCTCCTCCAGAGCACCGGGCCTGGCAGAGGGGCCATGGTCCGCCAACACGAGGGCCTGGGGAGGAGGCAGCATCGGCGCCGGGACTGGCGCCGCCATAGCAGCCAGGGCAGCAGGGGGCTCTGGAGCCCCCAAACCCCTCGCGGGTGTGACAGGGACAGGCGGCTCCGGAGTCTGCTGGGCCACTAGAGCGGCCTCCTCCTGAGGTTCTGCCACCGAGCCCTGGGGGGCCCGCTCCGTCGCGGGGGAGCGCGAAGCGGCCTACTCCGCACGCGCTAGGGTCACCGTGGCCATGGCGGATGGTGCGGCCTCATGGGTCCCGGCTCCCTCCTTCTTCCTCTTCACCACGGGCTTCGCTCTGGTTGCTAGGAGAAAAGCATTGTGGGCATGGCGTCACGGATGGTGAACAACAACAAGGTAAAATACTTACTCATCGGTGGCGATGCACGCCCTTTTCCTGGCCAGGACCGCGGTGCCCCCGACCTTCCTGAGTGCGGGCTTTGCCGCGCCCTGAGGATCAGCCGGGCGCACTGCAGCCGGCTCTGGGTGGTGGCGACGGACGACAAGGTGGGGGCGGCGCCCCAAGGAAGCGATGCCGCCTCGCCCTTCTTCGGAGTCACTCGGCCGAGCCTCCGCAAAGGGGTGCCCCCGGACCTTGTAACGACCCCGGTGGAGTGCGGGGATCCCCCGACCAAGGGCTCGGCGTCGTCGTCGTCATCAGAGAGATCGTGGAGAAGTTCAGTCCGCGATGGGGAGAAGTCTCCGCCTCGTCGTCTACGGTCGCCTCCGAGTCCTCCTCTCCCTTCTCCTCGGAGTCCTCCCCGGAGGACACCGGCACCGGAGAGGTGGGGAGCTTCGACGGCACAAGCCCCAGCTCGTTGAAGATGGGCATGGCGGCGGCAAGCTCTGCCCCGTCACCACGGCAGTACAGCGGGAGGTAGGCTGCCGGGAGGCTGCCGAGGTCCTTCTCAAGCAAGGTACGCATGGCCTTGCTCAGCTCCTCGCCTGTCAAGTTCCCTGGGCGCAGCCAGAGGTCGTCATTCGCGCCCTTGAAATCCCACATGGGGCGTGAGTGTGCTTGGAGCGGGGCCAGGCGCTGCATCAGGAACTCCCTGACAAGCTTGGCCCCCGTCAGCACCCCGGACTCCATGTCTGCCTGCATCAGCCTCAGGACCGACGCCGCCCGAGGGTCGGTGAGCTTCTCATGAGCCCACTGGTCCAGCTTCTCCGGCATCTCGGTCGGCAGCTCCAGCCGAGCGTGGAGGCCCTTGGTGTCCATGTAAATCCACTTATGCCAGAAGTCCTCCACCTTCTTCCCGGCCCTAATGAGCGTGTTGCCGCTGTGGGCCGCGACGAAGGAGACACAGCCAGAGCGCTGGGTTGGGTCGTGCATCCAGAGGAAGAAGAAGTGGCAGAGTAGCGCAACAGAGGGCGTCATGCCCACGAAGGCCTCACAGTAGAAGGCGAAGATTGACAGGAGAAGGATGGATTTGGGCTGGAGATGCATAGCATGAACCTGATAATGGTCGAGGACGACGAGGAAGAACTTGGAGAAGGGCGGGATGAGCCCCGCGAAGATGCTGTGGAGGAAGAAGGGATAGAATGTCCCCGCCAAGGTCCCCCGCTCGGTGGAGCCAGCCCGGAGCACCGTCTCCCTCCCATCATTGCCGTTGCTCGCTGTCAGCGGGAGCACGGCGGCGAGGTGCCTCGCCTCGGTGATGGAGGACGTACTGAGGGCCGGTGCGGGCGCAGAGGAGGAGTGTGTGGCCGGAGCAGCTGGCTTCACTTTCTTGGATGTCATCAGCGAAGAGCTTGGGGGAGAAATTCGGCAGATCTGGAGCTGCTCTCGGCAGGGAGAAAAGGGGATCTAGTGCAAGACAAAGAGAAGGCAATGAAGGCTCGGTGGCAGGTGCCAGTCTCTTTGTCAGCCTGGACAGTTGCCGAGGCAGCGTGGGGAAGTGGAGACGCCCACGTCCCATCAAGCGCCATGCGTCGACTCGGTCCGCAGGCGATTGGGGCCTGCGGCGCTTCGCCCTTGCCCTTTGGCTTTGCCTCCAAGCCAAGTCCGAGCGCGCCTTGGGTCCGGGGGTTATTGTCGGCGTTCTGGGAACCAGGGTACCCATACTTGCCTGCCTGCGGCCCATGGCGTGGCTCCATCGACAGCCTGGTACGGCCCATCTTCAGCACCGGCAAGACAAGACCCTCGCGAGGCGGACGACACCAACACCTTCGGAGAGAGCGGCCTCCCCAGGCTGGCCCCCGAGGAGCGGAGATTCCTATGCGGGCGCCCACCTCATGAGGTTGAGGTGACGCAAGCCATGACGACCGAGGCCAGGCGGGCATAGAGCAGCAGGTTTCCTCTTCAGTGCTAAGAAGGCGAGCGCAGGCGCGGGGTCCTGAGGAATCAGCCAAAGGTTTCCATTCCCGTGTAACGAGACCAAGACTGCCAGGACGGCAAGACGGATGTCATCGCCGGGCCCACCACGGCGTCACGACCAGAAGCTTTGCAGGAGAAGGCCACCTTTCATCAGGATAGGATGTACTACTTGTCCCCCTTCAAAATTGACCACTGTGGGATCCCTTCCCGCCTTCAATTGGAAGAAGAGGACCAAGGCCACTATAAATATAGCTCAGCCACCACCGTAGAGGCGGATGGGATCCAAACCCTCACTAGCTCACACTCACAGAAGAACGGACCTCCTGAGGTTGTTCTTCCTCTGTACTAGTTCATCCTCAGCCCCCCGTGAGGCTAATCCACCCCAAAGCAGGAGTAGGGTCTTACACCGCAAGGTGGCCCGAACCTGGGTAAACTGCCATGTCCCTTTCCTTTCTTGTTCATCTAGCTAGGCTGTGGGAACGACGAACTGGTTGGCTGGAGAGGTTGAGTTCTTCGCAAATGCCCCAGAGTTCAAACCTTTCTTTGGTCTGCGGAGCCCTGAATCTGACACAAACGCCGGGAAGATTCGAAGACACGACTGCAGTCGAAAGTTGTCCAGAACCTGACAAGGAAATCAGCCGGTGGCGGACAGACTTCGATGAGCAAGTCACTTATTTGGATGCCGTGCGCAATGCCAAGAGCTTTGACAAGGTCGTCCGGTGAGACGGGAGGCTAGTTGCCATTGATGGTTACCATCAGCACTTTGCCGGCAAACTGGTCATCAAGCGTCGCCATGCCACTGTTGAGCGACAGCACGCAGCGCCCGAAGGTAGGTCGGACCTCAGGATCTCCGGCTCGGAGATTTGTGTTGACCGGTGACATGATAGTGCGCTTGAGTATAGGGAGTACAGCAGAGGGATTTGGGGGAACTGGAGTGGGAATCGAGATTCCAGAGGTGGGGGAGGGGCGGGAGATTGGGGATGAAAAGGTAGCATGAATTTCGAACACGCGCCAATATGCTCTCGGCGCGCAAGCGCACGAAAACACCGGTGGCGCCCACATGTCGGCCTAAGAGTCCTTTTTCTTTCTTTTTTTGAGAGCCTAGCCTGAGAGTCATAATTGACCTATTTGGCATTGCGTTACTACTTGGCCCATATTCAACGACACCTCACTGGCCCAAACAAGTGTACATCATCGAAAAGACACTGAGGTCAAATTATAACTTGAAAAAAGGAGATATACTCTGAACACTGGAGAATGGTGATGCCCTCATTTAGCCCACCAGTAGTTCGAGACAATAAATAGTTCGAAACAACAATATATACAACATTCAAACACTGACTAGTGACTACTACTGACATAAACAACAAGACATGATAGTTCATAAGAAGTCTTGCTACACCACCAAAACGCACCCATCTGCAGTGCTCAGACTCTCGTGATCCAGACGAGAATGACATTCTAAATTGAGGCAACTATTACATAGTAATAGTGACATAGACGAGGATGACCAAATGACAAGGAATATGCATAACAAAAGAGAGAACTACCCATCCAGAACAAGCAGCAAAGACAACAAGTCATTCGAAGAGGGATGATCCAACACCATCATAATTTGCAGCCCCGCTTCAGCCACCAGTGATCCGGAGACACCAGTACTCCACCCTTTCGACGCAACAACCCAATTACCTATCAACCTGAAGGCTTGAACCACATCACTGCCTGTCGGACTTGAGACATCCGAGGATCAAAGTTAATCCAGATGCCTTTGTCATTCTCACCTTCTTTTGGCTGCAAGCTGTATCGTTGACAATCAGGGGAGTTTGCTCCCGAAGTCCTAGGGCTCGCCGTGTAGACACAGTTTTCCATAGCATACAGAGCCTCTCTGTCATCAAGGTCCTTGCCAACGGTGATCTCCTGGTTAATCGGATAATTGAGTCCGAGAAACAGAGAGTGTGAACCAAGGTTGTTTACCCACCTCCAACTCAAAAATCTTGAAGGCCCCAACAAGATGGTATCCTGCTCATAGACGTAACAGCCACTGTCCGGATACTCACGTATTTCACGGTGCTTGTACACAGTGGGGTTTTTGCAATATAACTTTTCCGGCTCATGTGTGTGAATGATCATCAGTATTTTGCCATCGTCTGATCGAGCGAGGAACCAGTTGTGCTTCCCTGTTTTTGGCAAAGGTGGTGTGATTACAAAGGGCAGTAACTATAGGGACACTGCATCATATAAAAAAGGACAGGCATTGTTAATGTAAGATCAGCATTGTTCAGAGTATGAGTAGGATAATGCAAGAAACAACATTGATGTGTCCCTGTTGGAACTGAGAGGAAAATACAGGGAAATGTATACTGGGTTCAAAAATATAGAAGTGCCATGCATGGTTATACTCATGTTATCTCGCAATCGATTCTTCACAGGAAACTACCATGTCATGCATGTTATGTAATCATGTTCTATCCTCACAAACAAATTCTTCAAGGAAACTAACAGACCATGCATTGTTATATACTCATGTTCTGTGGGCAAATTTTTTGTGAGGATATTATTCTAGCCATTGATTGCTTAAGGGCGAATATAGGTATGTACACATGGTAAGCATTACAGGATTTCACTACTTCCAAATATAGAGTTCTCCATATGCACATTTACTTCCCTAATGTATGGTTAGATGAAACCAACAGTGTGATGCATGTTTCTACATCATGAAAATGACGAAACTAACATGGCTATTGATACACACTCATATTTAGTAGTATATAGATTACTATAAAGTAAGGAGAATATCCATATCTTCCTAACCGTTTGATTATTCAAGGGTACAAATTGGCTGTAATGACATGGTCACAATCGCATGAATTAACTCATTCCAAATATAGCTGATTTACGGCGTCTCTAATACATTGCCATAGTTCTACTCAAATTCTGCTCAAACAGGGATATGCCAATCATCACAAAAAGTTCAAACAGTGTCATGGCGTTATCATTAACATCACACGAAAACAACTTACATGCGCCGTCCTAGCAATACGTGGTGCCATCTGCTTTGTCGATCACGTAGATGATGCCATTGTGTTCAATAGCATCACAGAAGTGTCTATCAGCTTTGACGATCCACTGCTAGCTGAGTTGTCTCCAGCTAAAGAAGGCACCGGCATAAAGATAGGTGAGTCCGCGGTCGAACAAGGCAATTAGCTTGAAGTCTGCGTAATCCGCATGTCATGTGGGCACTTGGCAGATTACAATCTTCTGAAAAACAAGGTCCGTCCAACTGATGTGGTAATCTAGATGACTTGGACCGCGATGGTAAAACCCTATATAATCCAATGGAGGAAGGATAATTTCATGGGAGGTCTGGAAGTTCACGAGCACCAACTTTCTCCCATCTTCTCTGACGGCAGCCATCCAGTGGGAGTTCATGCCGACCCAGTACATACCTGCCAAGAAGTTTCGGTGATGGTGATCGGATCGAAGTCGAGGGAAATGATGTACGGCGACCCACTACATACCTGCAAAGAAGTTTTGGCTAATGGAGGTCGGATTGAAGTCGCGGGGCATCATGTACGCCTCCGTATCATGGTGAGCAAATCTCACAAGACCAGATAGCAGCAAGGAAGGTGTCTTGAAAAGCTTAAGCCTCGCTTCGATGATGGCCGTGTGCATGTCCCTCGAGCATGCAGCCAGCCGCACAGCGCTCAACATATCCATACACGAACAACAGAGGTCGAGGATGTCACTGGGGAGATTGCTCCAATCGTGACTCATATGGATGCTGCGCGGTTCGCGTTCGACCATGGTGGAGTTTGGAAGGTGGGGTTTTTGGGGGCTTGATTTACGGGGGAGAAGGCTCTCGGTGCTGGAGTGGCTAGCGAGGGAATAGTGGTACCGGGGGAGGCGAGCGAGGCGAGGGAACGGGGGGGGGGGGGGACAATGAGCGGGGGGGAAGGGGGGGGGGGGGGGGGGGCACAATGAGATGATGAAGAGTGACCTCAGGATCTCCGGCGACACGGAGATGGAGATGGAGTGGTGCTAGGGGAGAGGGAGACGAGGCGAGGCATGCTATATAGCGGCGGTGACAGTGACTGCACAGTGCACAAGGTGAGGCTGACTTTTGTAACCCGAACACGCCGCCTGGACTAGTGTCACCTCGGGCGCAGGGTCTTGTCACTTCACTGTGAGGGCCGGATGAATAATATTTTGACCATCAAGTGTACCACAGTTGTACTACTACTAGTAGGAACATACGGAGTAGTACTTTATAGCGGAAATAGGTCTCCCGTGCTAGCATGCCTCTGGGTTCACTTCATCCTCTAGGTATCATCCATATTGCGAGCAGAACCAAATTCTCGTGCATGCGGAAGCACGAAGAAGGGCTTTTTATTTTTTGAGGATAACCGCATATTCCTTAACCAGAGAATGTTGTGTCTCCCACGCACGCGCCAATATCCATCCAAACCAGCTACGACACATTTTTTTATATCTGTTTGCATAGGTCCCACCTGTCTGGAGGGTGAAGAAATAAAAAAGGAATCATAAAATGTCTCGCCACGGTGATTCGAAAGAGTGACCTCAACTAGCCAGTGGCACATGTAGCGCTAGAAGGATGGGCACGTACATGGACAGGTACCACTCCTCAGTCTACCCGCATAGCCTTTTCGTTTAGTGTACCTAGCCATCTAATCAACTGCCTACAGGCCACTTCTCCCATTTACTTCTCCATCAGGAACCGATTTTCCTCGGCTTCTTCACCTGTCCTTCATCTTCATTTATATCCAAACCCCACTGCATTCACATTGTTTTAACCTCTTCACATACTCTTGGAGTAACTTCGAAGCCCCTTTAAATAATCATCTTCTTCAGTTAGACTAGCCATCTAATCCTAATTCTCCAAACCATAGCCCTCCGGTCCAGCGGTTCCAAAGGGCGAAAGAGATCCAGATGCAGGTTTTTAGCGTCCAACATGTCCTCGTCGAAGGCTCGTTGAGCATAGTTGCTACCGTCACCGACCACCCAAGGGTTGTTCGGAAGTGGATCAACAATGTATCCAACTCCCTCCAAAAGGTAGAGATGAAGGTCATCGGTCTCGACGCAGAGTACACGGAGCATGCCACTGGGAAGATCCAATGCGCCACCGTCCTTCAGCTGTGCCTCGAAGATGATGTTTTGGTGTACCACATCATACACGCGCCCTCCATACCAGGTGAGCTCCACGATTTCTTGTCTCGGGAGGACATATACTTCTGTTGGGCAGCCATTGAAGGGGTCAAATAGAAGCTGGCGCCGTACAACCTTGATTTGAAAAGCATCGCTGACCTACAAACCAGAATCAAAATTCCTGTAGAAGATTGTGACAAACAGACACCATCCCTATTCAACGTAGCAAATTTTGTGCTTGGAACAAATCTTCAGAAGGGTGACAAGACGCTCTCATTAAGGTCGCCTGGATGGGAGAATTATCCCTTGACGTACGAGCGGATAAAATATGCTGCCCTCGATGCCCGTGTGAGTTTCGAGATAGCTGCAAGGTCCAAAGAGCTTGTTGCGAAGCCGTCTCCCACAGAAAATGAGAACAAGAAGAAGAAGCAGAAGAAGAAGAAGAAGAAGTAGAAGAAGAAGAAAAAGAATAAGAAGAAGAAGAAGCTGCACCAGCAGCAGGGCATTATGGATGGATGTACTATTTCCTCTATTGTAAAAAATATATTTCCTCTCTGTGTATATTGATATAGATGAACTATTTCGATGGTGTGCATGTCTTTGGAACAAGTAGCTGCGTAGGTCCGCTTGACTATAAGGAACTATTTAGCCGCCTAGCTTTATCTACTACTCCTTCCAGTGATCGGTATGCAATGCATGTGTCAGTAGACATGACAGCTTGTCCATGGAAGTTGAACTACGGCGACCATCACGTTTCATACACTGCCACTCGCGATTCCCACGACGCCGCTCCAACCCACGACACCACGTCCCCCGACGTGCGCCTCACCATCTCGGCCGCACCGCCCCTCTGCCTTTGTGTGCATGACATGTGGGCCAGCTGAAATGCGGCGAGCATCAAGTTTCTACCACAGCCACATGCGATTCCCACGATGCCGCTCGAACCCATGACACCACATGTCCCCCGACCTGCGGCTCACCCCTCTCGGCCCCACCGACCCTGTGCCTTCGGGAGCATGACATGTGGACCAGCCACCTATCGGGTCCACATGTTATTGACTCAAAGGCAGGTGTAGTAAGGTGCTGAAGCTCAGTCCCGTGGGCCCCGAGAGGGAAATGTAACTCCTGTGCCAGGCCTTGTGGTGCTACCGCTGCACGAACTCGTGCCAAACTCGAGATTTGTTTCTTACTAGCAAGATGCCCGTGCGTTGCACGGAACATCAAGATGCATTTGTATGAGTAGTTTATCTTGTGGGAGAAAAGGATGAACGAGGGAAGGCCTTATTTGCAAATGTGGAGAGGGGTGTGGGTATCTTTTTGCAAAATTGCCATAGTTTCCTTCCATGGACATCTATGCCTCGTAACGCCCCGACATCAAGCTGTGGCACCCTCGCCACGGCCAGGCCACCACCGGCCGGTTCATCTCGAACGAGTGAGTCGCGAACACCGCCGCGACAACGGCCAGCTAGGCATCTCGAACCACACCGATGCCGCTTCCCCATAGCCGACCTATGCTGGCACGTGGCCACACACCGTTGAGCCGCGCGTCAATGTACGACGGCAGGAACGTCTCCAAGCTCACTGGCTCAACTACGTCGAGTACATCACATTCGCAAACTGGTATCCATTGAGCAGGTTGCTCCCGCCCATGAGCACACGCCTATACGTATCCAGCATTCTAGCCTCGTTGCTGAGTGGTACATCCTCGGGACAGTACAAGCGGTCAGAATCTCGAGCCCAAGTCGAGCTATGTGCCCCGGGTAGATCATTGGCTCCCGCCCGAGATCCCACCCGGCCATCGTTGCCATCGCACCACTGACGATCGGGAGCAGCACCCTGCCGCTCATCCGGAGCGTGAGCTAGTAAACATCGTGTGGCACGTCACAACAGTCAAGCACCTCGACATGCGTCGGCCGGGCAGAGACTTTTCTTGGCCACAAGCTCCATGGTCTCGTCCAAGATCGGTGTGGTACTGCAGTTGAACATGCGGGTAAAATACTACGGGAGCAGCTGCATGTGCATGGCCCAGACGCCGATGTTGGCGTGGAGGAGGTGGTACTCGCTGGCGCCGCAGCGTGCTACATGGCTTAGGCAGGCACCTATTGCGATGCTCTGGCGTTGGCACCGGCATTGTCAACGTAGCTGATGATCCGGAGGAGGATGAGCAGGAAAGGAAAGGGTCTTGCATGCGTGTACAGATTCATGCAGGAAATTATTTCCTGGAAATACGACCTTTGTTTACCTTTCTTTGAGGCTATAGATGACCCACACGAGGGAATCTATTATAACCGTTGGATGAAAATTAGTGGTGCGGGCGAATGGATAGGAGCATGGGAGGGGAGCAGGCAAGCCTCGTCCGACGCCGCTTGAACCCATGACTTCACACGTCCGCCGACTTGCGCCTCACCCCTCTTGGTCCCACTGCCGCTCTGCTTTCATAAGAATGACATGTGGGCCAGCCACATTTAGGGTCCACATGTCATTGACTCAAAGGCCGGCACACTAAGCCGCTGAAGCTCGGCCCCATGGGCCCCGAGAGGGAAATGTAACTCCTGCGCCAGGCCTTGTGGTGCTCTCGCAGTATGAACTCATGCCAAACCCGGAATTTGTTTCTTACTACTACCAATGTGCCAGCCCATGCGTTGCAATGGATCCAACCAAGTCACATAAGCTTCATGGGTGCCCCCCACATCATATCATTCATACTACGTTGACTGAAAAAAGATAAATCACCCAAAACAAGATCTTCCCGTTTTTTGTTCCTACGATGTTGTGCCGTGCACGTACCTAGTTGTATAGTGGTAGTAGTTGTAGTACAAACTTTGTAGTAGGAGTAGTAGTACGGAGTGCTCCTACTCTATCAATGAGCCCCATCTGACACCAAATTTCTTGGCTTTCATGCTACAGCTAGATCTTCCCCTCCTCGTTTCTGTTTTCCAACGCGGCGGGTGGGGTGTGGTTTGCCGATAGTCGGTTTGCTCAACTGCGGTCCCACATGAAAGTGAAAATGCTAGGCAACACGCCTTCCCTAGCTATGTGGCATGCCGAACGGGCCGTGGAGTACTCCCGATTCCTGGGCGTGTGGGGGTGCGACGCGAACGCGGCAGGCCTTTTCCTTTTACCAGCAATGTGCCCGTGCGTTGCGACGGATGCAAAGTAGAATAGTACTTCTTCACAAACTTGAAAGAAAACACTCTTGTTTTGATATACATATATACCACTAAAAATATATTACTTTTCACTCAAAATATATTTCTCAGGCTGTTTTGATGAGGTGAGGGAGGGATGTGGTTGCTTTCAAGATAATAAGGGGTTTTCTGCAAATTGGAGCAGAGAAGTGGGCTATTGTTGCAAAAATGCCTCAACTTACCTCACAGCCGTTAGATGCAGATCTAATGGTCAGAAATGAAGGATGGCAGACACACCACCATCACCAACTGAGTCTTTTATAGGAGTAGAGAAACATGTATAAATTGTAACATTTGGTTCTGCTCCTTGGCACGATCAATAGATAGAAATAACGATTGGAAACGTTAGGGCGGGGCTTTTTCCGCCAGATAAGCAGGGTAGTAGCTAGGTTGGCGCATTGTCGGTTGGTCACATGCTGTTCGACATGTTGTAGTGATACTAGCAAGATGCCCGTGCGTTGCACAAAGTTGATGGAAAAGGTAAGCACAAATTATAAATTGACGGATGGAGTACTAGTTACAGTGATGCATATAATTGCCTCCAAATGTGAGCAAAGGGATCACACATGTCTGTATTGACTGGAACGAGAATGCAATAGCACTGTCAGATTCAGGGCTCCGCTGACCCAAGAAAGGTTTGAACTCTAGGGCGTGTGCGAAGAACTCAACCTCTCCAGCCAACCAGTTTGTCACCCCCACGGCCTAGCTCGATGAACAAGAACGGAAAGGGACATGGTAGTTTACCCAGGTTCAGGCCACCTTGCGGTGTAAGACCCTACTCCTGCTTTGGGTGGATTAGCCTCGCGAGGGGCTGATGATGAACTAGTACAGGGGAAGAACAACCTCAGGAGGCCTGTTCTTGTGTGGATGTGAGATAGTGAGGGTTTGGGTTGGATCCCGGATCCCCTCCAATGGTGGTGGCTAAGCTATATTTATAGTGGCCTCGGTCCTCTTCCTCCAAAACAAAGGCGGGAAGGGATCCCACAGTGGCCAAGTTTGAAGGGGGACAAGTAGTACATCTTATCCTGACGAAAGGTGGTCTTCGCCTACAAAGCTTCTGCTCATGACGCCATGGTGGGCACGGCGATGACATCCGTCCTGCCATCCTGGCGGTCTTAGTCTCGTTGCACGGGAATGGAAACCTTTGGCTGATTCCTCGGGACCCCACGCCTGCGCTTGCCTCCTTAGCACCAAAGAGGAAACCGGCTGCTCTGTGCCCGCTGGCGCCTGCCTGGCCTTGGTCGTGATGGCTTGCGTCACCTCGACCTCATGAGGTGGGCGCCTGCATAGGAATCTCTACTCCTCGGGAGCCAGCCTAGGGAGGCTGCTCCCTCCGGAGGTCTTGGTGTCGTCCGCCTCGCGAGGCCTGGCCCCTCGCGAGGGTCTTGTCTCACCGGTGCTGAAGATTATATGGGCCGTACCAGGCCGTCGATGGAGCCATGCCATGGGCCGCAGGCAGGCAGGTCTGGGTACCCTGGTTCCCAGAATGCCGATAGTAGCCTCCGGGCCCAAGGCGCGCTCGGACTTGGCTTCGTGGTGAAGCGAAGAGGTAAGGGTGAAGCGCCGCGGGCCCCAATCGCCTGCGGACCGAGTCGATGCGTGGCGCTTGATGGGACGTGGGCGTCTCCACTTCCCACGCTGCCTCGGCAACCGTTCAGGCTAACAAAAAGACTGGCCCCTGCCGCCGATCCTTCACTGCCCGCTAACAAAAAGACTGGCTCCAGATCCCCTTTTCTCCCCACCGAGAGCATCTCCAGATCTGCCAATCTTTTCCCCGAGCTCTACGCTGATGGCGACCAAGAAAGTGAAGCCTGCCGCTCCGACCGTGCACTCTTCCTCCTCGCCCGCGCCGGCCCTCAGTACATCCTCCATCATCGAGGCGAGGCACCTTGCCGCCGTGCTCCCGCTGACAGCGAGCAATGACAACGAGGGGAGGGAGATGGCGCTTCGGGTCGGCTCCATCGAGCAGGAAACCTTGGCGGGGACATTCTATCCCTTCTTCCTCCACAGCGTCTTCGCGGGGCTCGTCCCGCCCTTCTCCAAGTTCTTCCTTGCCGTCCTCGACCATTACCAGGTTCACGCTCTGCACCTCCAGCCCAACTCCATCCTTCTCCTATCGATCTTCGCCTTCTACTGCGAGGCGTTTGTGGGCGTGGTGCCCTCCGTTGCGCTGCTCTGCCACTTCTTCTTCCTTCGGATGCACGACCCAATGCAGCACTCCGGCTGTGTCTCCTTCGTCGTGGCCCACAACGGCAATGCCCTCATGAGGGCCGGGAAGAAGGTGGAGGACTTTCGGCGTAAGTGGATCTTCATGGACGCCAACGGCCTCCATGCTCGGCTGGAGCTGCCGACCGAGATGCCAGAGAAGCTGGACCAGTGGGCTCATGAGAAGCTCACCGACCCCCGGGCGGCGCCGGTCCTGAGGCTGATGCAGGCGGACATGGAGTCTGGGGAGCTGACGGGGGCCATGCTTGTTAGGGAGTTCCTGACGCAGCGCCTAGCCCCGCTCCAAGCACACTCACGCACCATGTGGGATTTCAAGGGCGCAAAGGATGACCTCTAGCTACGCCCAGGGAGCTTGATAGGCAGGGAGCTGAGCAAGGCCGTGCGTACCTTGCTCGAGAAGGACCCGGGCAGCCTCCCGGTGGCCTACCTCTCGTTGTACTGCCGCGGCGACGAGGCGGAGCTGGCCGCCGCCATGCCCATCTTCAATGAGCTGGGACTCATGCCGCCGAAGCTCTCCACCTCCCCGATGCTGGTGTCCTCCGGGGAGGACTCTGAGGGGAAGGGAGGGGAGGACTCGGAGGCGAACATAGATGACGAGGCGAAGACCTATCCCGCGTTGTAGACTAAACTCCTCCGCGATCTCTCTAATGATGACGATGCCGCCGAGCACTTGGTCGGGGAATCCCCGCGCTCCACCGGGGTCGTTACAAGGTTCGGGGGCACCCCCTTGCGGAGGCTCGGCCGAGTGACTCCGAAGAAGGGCGAGGCGGCATCACTTCATTGGGGCGACACTCCCTCCTTGTCGCCCATCGCTACTGCCCCGGAGCCAGCTGCCGTGCGCCCGGTTAATCCTCAGGGCGCGATGAAGCCCGCGCTTAGGAAAATCGGGGGCACCGCGGTCCTGGCCAAAAAAGGGCGTACATCGCCACCGATGAGTAAGTATTTTACCTTGTTTTTTTTCGCCATCCATGACGCCATGCCCACAGTGCTCTTCTCCTGGCAACCAGGGCGAAGCCCGTGATGAAGAGGAAGAAGGAGGAAGCCAGGACCCATGAGACCGCACCACTCGCCCAGACCGCGGCGGTCCTGGCGCGGGAGGAGGAGGTCGCCTCGCGCTCTCCCGTGATGGAGCGGCCCCCTCAGTGCTCGGCGGCAGAGCCTCAGGAGGAGGCCGCTCCCATGGCCCAGCAGACCCCGGAGCCAGCCACCCCCGTCGCACTCGGGGGGTTTGGGGGCTCCAGAGCCCCCTGCTGCCTTGCTGCTGTGGCGGCGCCAGTCCAGGCGCCGGTGCCGCCAACTCCCTAGGCCCTCGTGCTGGCGGACCACGGCCCCTCTGCCAGGCCTGGTGCTTTGGAGGAGGCCTACACCGCGCTGGACCAGCTCCGGACCGATCTTCAGGGCGCTGACAAAGTGCATGGTGTCGGGGCATCTGGGCTGATCTCGGGGTGGGTCCAGGCCGACGCGTTTGTCAGGATGGCCTGGGGCCGGGCCGAGGCTGCCACCGTGGAGGGCAGTAAGGAGGCCGATGAGGCCACGGCGGCCGCGACGCGGTGCTGGTCGACGCAGCGTCCGCCAAGGAACGCTACAGCATTGTGGAAGCCCAGCTAAAGGCCCTCCGTGAAGAGCAGGCCACCCACACCCGTCAGCTCCAAGTGCGGGAGGAGGAGCTCAAGGCTCGGGAGGCTGCGCTCGCCGATCGCGATGCCGAGCTAGACCAGGCAGCCCAGGAACAGGCCACGGAGTGGAGCCGCCTGGGCAAGCTGAAGGAGGAGGCGGATAGGGCCCAGGCGTCCCATGCCAAGCTTGTTTCTGAGGAGACGGCCCGGCTGGAGGCCAGGGAGAAGACCCTCGCCGCGGCCGAGAACGCGACAGCCGCTGCACGCGACGCCTTCATCTCCCTCGAGCTGAGGTCCCTCACGACGCTACACTCCCTTTACGGAGAAGGGTACGAGAAGCCGTTGGCGACTCCGGAGGATGGCCTTGCCGGTCTACTTGCCAAGCTCACCGAGGAGCTCGAGGGCATCGCCGCTGGAGTATGCTCCATGGTAGAAGGGGAGTGCCGCGCGCTCTTCACCGCGGCCGCGACACGTGTTTTTAGCCACCTCCATCTCCAGGATCCAAACTTCGACCTTGGCACTCTGATCGAGCCGGTGGCTCCTGAGTCCCGCGACTCTGCTACCGAGGCCATGGATAAGCAGGTGAAAACCCTGCTGGAAAAGTTCCTCTGCGTCGACCCCGATGCTGCGGTGACTGGAGCTGGCGGCGGAGATGGTGGCTGCGTTGTCGGTGACGAGCTCCCCACGGCGGGCGACATCGGCGACCGAGGTGATGGCGGCGCTTCCTCCTAGTTTGACCTTGCGACATTTGCCATGCCTCGTGGAGGCGTGATAACTTCTGCTTGAACTTGTGAGACATAATGCTTTGTAATAATTTGTTAGGACTCCGCAATTTCCTTTCCGTGCTTGATTTCCTTTCTGTTTGCTTTAGTGTTCTACGTCGGCACGGCCCAGTCCCGCGCATATCTCAGCCGCCGTTGGGTCGTTCGGATTACCAGGACGAGGCCAAGGGGTGAGGGGCTACGTGACCAGTGAGGCCCTTGAGTCGCGATGCTCAGGGGTCCCCCTTGACGTACGAATAGCCCTCATGAAGGAAATGTGAGCAGCGTTTGGGTTAATCCGGAGCCCCCTTACCTTTCCTCGCCAGCTTTTGCCTAGGAGGGTCGCGTCAAGACCAGGTGCGAGAGACCTGGTGAGTTGGCATGCGCCCGGCGTGACCTGGGCGAAGCCCCTGTTCCCAGCCCCCTCGCGCGCCCCTCCCATAGGGAAAGTGGCACGGTGAGGTTGGGCAGCGAGCCTAGTGGCCCTCTTGAGGTTACTGCAGCCGCTAGGGCACCCTCAGTTGTTTATTCACCAGCGCGGAGCATGGTGCTTCCACTCTTGCATGGGCATAGCTGCTCCTCAACCGTGTCGTCCGCCAGCGCGGAGCATGGGGCTTCCACTGGTGCGTGGGTGGGAGTTCCCTCTGAGGGGAGACTCCGGGGCATGTACAGCCCCGTCCTGACACATGGCTTGCATGGCAGGACTGGAGAAGGTGTATATGGGCACCCGTGAGCCAGCGCGGGACTCACGAGGCCCTACCTCAAGGCGGGTTGTGCCTGAATTTTGGTTCGGAACATTTGTAAGGATCCTGCGAGGTGTTTAGGTGGCCTGCGCCGAGTGAATCTCCAGAGGACATTGCATGAGAAGGCCAAACACCAACAACCCTAGGAGGTGATGTGAATGGGGCCGACCCGCCAGACAGAGCTCAGCCGCTGGTTTTATCGACGCTGCAGGGACGGACCCAAGCACAGACGCCATGCCCAGTCTTCTCATGCAACAATCTTAAAGAAAGACAACCGGCACGCGGTTCCTGCTGCGGCAAGGCACCGGTTCACGCACCCTGACTCATCCACTCTTAATTAGCTCATGCGAGAACAAGGCACCAAGGACCATGGGAGGTGACGTACACGGGAGCTGGCCTGCGAGACAGAGCTCGGCCACTTGGGTTTAGCGACGCTGCAGGGACGAACCCGAGCACAGACGCCGTGCCAGTCCTTAATCATGAGGCAGTCGCGGGCGGGTTTGTGAGGGCGCACGACGATCATGGTGGTGAAGCTCCGGTCATGCAAGTGATAATATAAAGCAACTCATGAAAGGATAAGGCCAGTTCTAATATATGCGCAAAACGATACATGCTGCTGGGGCAGACCCGTACGGCTTGAGGATAATGCAGCCCGAGGGGCACCCTCAATTGAACAAACCGAAAAGTCACCTGGCACCGTTGCTGAAGAAGTGTTGGGGCTGCTGAAGATGTGCGGCGAAGAGGTCGTTCTTCACGAGTCGTCCGGCTCCTGAGCCTCGGGGGGCTCCGGAGGTCTAGGAGGCTCGCAAGGGTTCAGCGCCTCCTTAGTCAGGGTTGCCTGGCACCTAGCCTCATGAGCCACCAGGACGCCCTGCATGTAGCACTGGTGCGTGGCGGCCATGTTCAGCAGGGAAAACGGCATGCGAACACAACTGCGGGGGCAGCCCCCACTCCGGCCGATGCGGGACGGCCAGAAGCGCTCCTGAGAAGCAGCCCTGTTGAGCCCTGGGATGTTGACGCAGAAGCGCAGCTCGCCACCCATGTCGGGGGCAGCAGTTGCGCTGAGTGATGCGGGGCGGCGCTCACCGCGCATGGCTCGCGCCTCCTGAAGCTCTCTGATCGCCGTGGTGATGAACTCCTGAGCACCTAGCGCCTCGCGCCCTGCGCCCTACTCGCGGAAGCGTGAATTGAAGCACGCCTCCATATGGTGCCCGAATGCCTCCCTCGTGATGCCGGCCAGGTCATAGGCCCTCCAGAGGAGAGCCCCCGAGTCCAATCTGAGAGGGGCGCCGGGCGCGCCTTCCTATGCGAGAGGGGAAGGCGCCCCATCAGTGGCCGCGGGGCCTGAGGCATGACCATTGGACGCCCCGGCCTCCTGAGGACCTCGGAGGAGTAGATGCTTCTTCTTCTTGGGGACGGCCTCAAGAGGATGGATGGCGCCCTCGTCATCCGAGTTCTCGACCGCTACGACCTGGTAGCCGCGCTTGAGGGAGCACACCGCATCCTTCTCATTGAAGGCGACCGTGATGATGCCGCAACTTCCTGGCATTTTGAGGACGTTGTAGCCGTGGTGAGTCACTGCCATGAACTTGGCAAGGGCTGGATACTCGAGGATGGCATTGTACGGGAGACGAATGTGGGCGACATCAAAGTCGATGAGCTCGGTGTGGTAGTTGTTGCGCTTGCCGAAGGTGACAGGAAGGCGAATCTGCCCCAGTGGGACGGTGGAGCCGTCTGTCACCCCTGAGAAGGGCTTGGTGGGGAGGAGCTGGTCGTAGGGCACCTGGAGCCTCTTGAATGTCTCGGCAGAGAGGACATTCAGTCCTACACCTCCGTCAATGAGTGTCTTGGTAACGAGGACGTTGCTGATGGTCGGTGAGCAGAGCATTGGGAGCGCGCCAGCGGTGGCTGCACACTTGAGCTGATCTGTAGAGTCGAAGGTGATGGCGTACTTGGACCACCTGAGGGGGCGCGATGTCTCGAGCTTGGGGAGGGCCGCGTTCACCTCATGAGCGAACTGCTTGAAGATGCGATGGGAGACGGGGGCCTGAGCGCCACCCAGGATACAGGCGATAGTACGAGGCTCCTGGAAGCTCCCGACACCATCATCTTGGCGGTGGTCATTGTTCCTCCTTGGTGGCGGCGGCAGTGGAGGAAGGCCGGCGTTGCCCTGAGGATGATCCTCACGAGGCTGGTCGCTCCAGGGGCCATCGCAAGGCTGGGCCTGCTAGCGGTCCTCATGAGGCTGATCACGCCAGTCCTGGCGGGGGTCGCGGTGGTCCCAGCGGCCCCCACCACGGCCTCCTCCGCGGCCGTAGCCATGGTCATTGCATTTAGGGCGGCGGCCAAGGTGCCCATCTCGGATGGCCCTAAGCTCTTGGCAGTCGTTGGTGTTGTGGCTGTGGATGTTGTGGAAGACACAGAACAGGCGGCTGCCCTTGGAGGACTCGGGGTAGTCGCAGCCGCGCTTCATCTCGGGCTTGGCCGTGAGCAAAGCCGGGCCCTTGCTCTTCATGTCCTTGGCCTTGGCCTTCTTGTCTTCAGGATCGGCCTCCGGGCGCTCAAGGAGGGAGAGGCAACCTTCCTCTGCCCTCACACACTTGGTTGCCATGTTGAACATCTCCAGAGCCGAGCACAGGTCCTCGTGTATGGCGAGTTCTTCCTTCATCTTGACATCTCGGACGCCATCAGTGAACGCTGGAATGATGGCCTCGTCCGACACCTTAGGGATCTTGAGGCGAACGTTGGTGAAGCGCTGTATGTATTTGTGCAAGGTCTCCCCTGGCTGCTGCTTGATGCGTCGTAGGTCGCCTGCAGCAGGGGCGCGGTCATGAGTACCCTGGAAGTTGGCGATGAAGCGCTCACGCAGCTCATCCTAGGAGGAGATCAAGCCCACCGGGAGGTTCAGGAGCCACGAGCGCATGCCGTCCTTGAGGGCCAAGGGAAACCAGTTCGCCATGACCTTCGCGTCGCCGTTCGTCGCCTCGATGCTCAACTCGTAGAGCTGGAGGAACTCAGCAGGGTCCGGGGGTGCCATCATAGCATGGGGGCAGATCCTGCTTGAACTTGCCAGGCTAGGCAACGCGACGCAGCTCCAGAGTGAACGCACGGCATCCCGCGGCGCTCACAGGGGCCTGTCGCGGAGGGGGAGCCTGGTCTTGACGCTCGCGCACCACCGCCTCAGGTGGCACACGGTCTTGACGTGGTGGAGCTGGAAGCGCACACGCCTCCCCTTGGAGCCGCTGCACCACCTGGCAGCTTTCTTCATCGCGCGCCGGCGCCCTGCGCGGTGGGTCATGCTGGGGGGCCTCGCGCCTTGGTTCGGGGACGACATCACGCCGAAGAGGAGGAGGAGGTGCACCGTGGGCCACGTTGCCCACCTAAGACGGCGGGGAGGCAGCGAGCGAGACGGCGCAGGAGCCTCTCTAGCGACGCTGATGAGCTCGGCGATGCGGCCCAGCCAATCCTCGCAGAGGTCGTTGGCCGGACAATAGCGCAGAAGCTCGCTCACCATGAGCAGTGCAGCCTGCGCGTTGGCCGGTCCACGCCGAGCGTGGGAAGACGACGCTGTAGACGGAGTGGGTGACGGAGTTGCGGTGCGGCCGTCGTGCCGCACGGATGGTGGCAGCAATGAGTCCTGCTGTTCACGGGCAGCAGGGTCGGTGGCGGCGTTGGCCACCGGGGAGGCAGAGCGGCGAGGGGCGTGGTTGCCCACAGGCGCCTTCTGGGCAACACGAGCGGCCCGGCGCTCGGCACGGACACGGCGAGCGTCGGCCATTGGGACGTGGAGCAGCGGTCGAACGAACGGTGGAAGAGAAGCTTCGACACGCCCCTACCTGGCACGCCAAATGTCAGATTCAGGGCTCCACTGACCCAAGAAAGTTTGAACTCTGGGGCATGTGCAAAGAACTCAACCTCTCCAGCCAACCAGTTCGTCGCCCCCACGGCCTAGCTCAATGAACAAGAACGGAAAGGGACACGATAGTTTACCCAGGTTCGGGCCACCATGCAGAGTAGGACCCTACTCCTGATTTGGGTGGATTAGCCTCGTGAGGGGCAGATGATGAACTAGTACAGGGGAAGAACAACCTCAGGAGGCCTGTTCTTGTGTGGATGTGAGCTAGTGAGGGTTTGGGTTGGATCTCGGATCCCCTCCTATGGTGGTGGCTAAGCTATATTTATAGTGGCCTCAGTCCTCTTCCTCCAAAACGAAGGCGGGAAGGGATCCCACAGTGGCCAAGTTTGAAGTGGGACAAGTAGTACATCTTATCCTGACGAAAGGTGGTCTTCGCCTGCAAAGCTTCTGCTCGTGATGCCGTGGTGGGCTCGGCGATGACATCCGTCCTGCCGTCCTGGCGGTCTTGGTCTCGTTGCACGGGAATGGAAACCTTTGGCTGATACCTCGGGACCCCGCTCCTGCGCTTGCCTCCTTAGCACCAAAGAGGAAACCTGCTACTCTACGCCCGCTGGTGCCCACCTGGCCTTGTTCATCATGGCTTGTGTCACCTCGACCTCATGAGGTGGGCGCCTGCATAGGAATCTCCGCTTCTCGGGAGCCAGCCTAGGGAGGCCGCACGGATGGTGGCAGCGACGAGTCCTGCTGTTCACGGGCAGCAGGGTCGGTGGCGGCGTTGGCCACCGGGAAGGCAGAGCAGCGAGGGGCACGGTTGCCCACAGGTGTCGTCTGGGCGACACGAGTGGCCTGCCGCTCGGCACGGACACGGCGAGCGTCGGCCATTGGGACGGTGGAGTGGCGGTGGAACGAACGGTGGAAGAGAAGCTTCGACACACCCCTACCTGGCGCGCCAAATGTCGAATTCAGGGCTCCGCTGACCCAAGAAAGGTTCGAACTCTGGGGCGTGTGCAAAGAACTCAACCTCTCCAGCCAACCAGTTCATCGCCCCCATGGCCTAGCTCGATGAACAAGAACGGAAAGGGACACGATAGTTTACCCTGGTTCGGGCCACCTTGCGGTGTAAGACCCTACTCCTGTTTTGGGTGGATTAGCCTCACGAGGGGCTGATGATGAACTAGTACAGGGGAAGAACAACCTCAGGAGGCCTGTTCTTGTGTGGATGTGAGCTAGTGAGGGTTTGGGTTGGATCCCAGATCCCCTCCTATGGTGGTGGCTAAGCTATATTTATAGTGGCCTCGGTCTTCTTCCTCCAAAATGAAGGCGGGAAGGGATCCCACAGTGGCCAAGTTTGAAGGGGGACAAGTAGTACATTTTATCCTGACGAAAGGTGGTCTTCGCCTGCAAAGCTTCTGCTCGTGACGCCGTGGTGGGCTCAGCGATGACATCCGTCCTGCCGTCCTGGTGGTCTTGGTCTCGTTGCACGGGAATGGAAACCTTTGGTTGATTCCTCGGGACCCCGCGCCTGCGCTTGCCTCCTTCGCACCAAAGAGGAAACCTGCTGCTCTGCGCCCGCTGGTGCCCGCCTGGCCTTGGTCGTTATGGCTTGCGTCACCTCGACCTCATGAGGTGGGCGCCTGCATAGGAATCTCCGCTCCCTCCGGAGGTCTTGGTGTCGTTCGCCTCGCAAGGCCTGGCCCCTCGCGAGGGGCTTGTCTTGCCGGTGCTGAAGATGGGCCGTACCAGGCCGTCGATGGAGCCATGCCATGGGCCGCAGGAAGGCAGAGGTCTGGGTACCCTGGTTCCCAGAACACCGACAAGCACAATAAGAATTAAGGACACGATGATGCAATCGCAGTGGTGGTTACAGGAGGCAAGAAGAAAGATGCATCCATCAACGTACGACCTCCTCCTCCTCGACTCAGTGCGCCGAGCTACCGACCGGTGGCTAAGGAGCGGTGGCTTTTGTGGCGAGGTCAAGGTGCTTCTCAACAAAGGCGTCCAATGCTTCCAGCCGGTTGACGAAGGCCAACATCGCAACGTCCTTACCGGCCTTGTAGATACCTATGTACATGACTTCCTCGTACACATGGATGTGTAGGTGGACGAATTCTTGCAGGGCGAGGCGCCTCGTGGCGAGCGCGACCTCCAGGTGGACATTCTTCATTGCGTCGGCGGGTAGTCACAGGGCCACCAGTGCTTTAAAGAGGTTCTCGCCATGGAGGCCGATTAGGGTGGCAGGCAATGAGGAGCCCGGGCGCGCAGGCTGGAGGAGTACGACGATGTCGTCCGCGAGCTTCTTGATGACGGCGAACTTGTTGATGGTGGCAACGATCATCTGGTCCAACTGAGAGTCATAGCTGGCGTCGATGATGGCCATGAACCAGCCGGTCGCCAACACCGTCTAGAGACAATCCTCGGTGCCATGTTGCAGGCCAGCATCATGGACCATCTGGCACAACTGCTGGGCCGCTCGCGTGCATCGCCTCCATGGGTCTGGAGTGAGCACTTTTGCGCTTAGTGTAGGTGCTTAGGTGCATACGATGTGGTAGGTGCCTTGGAATGGAGGGGCGCCATTATATGAGTGCAAACTGCGTTGCATTCACATCGTGCTGCCTCTTTTCCCCATCCTCCTCCCATTACTTCCCTCATGCATTCAGGATGCTAATTGAAGGAGGATGCATCATTGGTCGTTCAACATTTCAGGAACCGCTACCCTCTCCCTCGTCTGCATTAAAGCCATATCGGGAACTGTCCTAGTTTACTAGTAGCTATCAAATCAAATAGTACTGCACCGCCCGCTGGATGCCCGGCTGAACACGCCTCTTCGCCTCCATTAAATGCCTCCGTTAAACCCGCATGCAAACCGAGAAACCTACTTCGGACACACGTCCGTTCATGAGTGGGCTGGAATTAAACGCAACGCCGACCGAGCTCCTCCCGTCCGCCCTAGTTTAAACGAGGCCAGACGCCGGCCAAGCTCCTACCGTCTGCCCTCTATTTAAACGAGACCAGACAGCGGGCAAGAATCGCACCCCTCTGCCGCTGCCCCACCTTCTCCTTCACCATTTTCTCCACTCTTCCGATGGCTTCCGAGGAGCCGTTCTTCGGCATACTACCCGACTGGGTGGCCCGCCGAGCCCTCCCGATACGAGCGATGCCGCTCGGTGCGTCACCAACCTCGCTTGGCCCGATGGAGCTAGTTGCCGCCCCAAGCCAGCGCGTGGTTCAGCAACTCGCCGCTCCAGTTCAGCTCGATGAGGAGTGGCGAGTTGCTCCACGGCGGCACGGGAGTCGTCGCTGCCGCGTCGTACCGCTCCACCAGTGTCTGCGGTGGCCACACCTCCCATGTCTGTGGGCACGCCTCCCGTGCCTGCAGCAGCACCATGCAGGCAGAGACAGAAGCCAGGTGCGCGGAGAGTGACGAGTCGGTGGCCAGCTTCTCCGTGTCCACCGCCATCATCGAGGAGAAGTAGAACACGGGAGGCCGCCGCCACTTGGGTCCTATGAAGGCCACCGCCGAGGCTACGACTGCGTATAAAGGTGGTTTCTTTGCTGCTTCGTCTCTTCCGAGGACCTTCGTCGACCCCGCAAGTGTCTGCCAGACATGAGGAAGACAAAGGGATCCGCGGGCGGCCATTTAGATTAGGTATTAATTATACCACGAGAGCCGGATTAGCACCGCTTAGTTCATGTAAATGTAATGAAATCCGTCATGTTTATATGAAGATCCGGCTTTTTTATACAAAATCCTTCATGCTTATATGAAATCAGTCCGTGTTTGCATGAATTTCCTCTGGTTGGTTAGAGTTGTGAAAATGTATGTCGCTGGCGTTGGATGTCGTCCTCCGTGGAAGGAAGCGGGAGGAAATTTGCCGGCTGCCGTTGGAGATGCTCTTATGCTGGAAATAATAGAGTCACATCCAATCCATTTTAGTTAATTGCGTGTATGATTCTCCCTCTATAAAAAGTTAATTGCATGTACAGTGTACATGACTTGCAGGGTGGCTACCGCTTCGTACAGAAAGTTAAAAAGAAACAAATCCATCCTTAATCTTGTATTCTAAGTACTCTGTGGGTTCCACTGTCAGTAAAGTAGCGAAAGAAGTATATATTAAAAAATATATAATATAAGAATCTAAAGTTAAAGACAGTATTCGAAATCAGGTCACCGTGTTGTGAGTATTCGGCGCTAACCAGTCCAGCACTTGTTCGTTGTGGACGATGCTCGAGATATATCTCTATGTCTACTCTTATACTCCCTCCGTTCCTAAATATTTGTCTTTTTCAGATTTCAAATGGACTACCTTATACGGATGTGTATATAGACATATTTTAGAGTGTAGATTCACTCATTTTGCTCCGTATGTAGTCACTTGTTGAAATCTCTAAAAAGTCAAATATTTAGGAATGGAGGGAGTAGAAAACAGAGTTGGTGATGATGGTGTGCCTGCCATCCTGCAATATAGGCCGTCCGATTTATATCTAACGGATAGGAAGGAAACTACGGCAATTTTGCAAAAAGATACCCACACCCCTCTCCACATTTGCAAATAAGGCCTTCCCTCATTCATCCTTTTCTCTCACAAGATAAACTACTCATACAAATGCATCTTGATGTTCCGTGCAACGCACGGGCATCTTGCTAGTTTCTTTTTAAATAGTTACTGCGATAATTGGGTTGAAGTGATATATTTTATGTCTGCCCCGAATGATCTCAGATTCACTAGTAGTAACAAAGAAAAGGTTTCCTTATTAATTAACAGAAAACAGGGTGAAAACTATCACATGAGGCCGGTAAAAACAAGGCACACTGGGTTCAGCGTCATCGTCAGTACAGCTGTGTGCGCGCGAGAAGTCTACATATCGAGGGGGCTACGGGGAGAAAGACGTATCGAGTGTGTGTGAGCAAGGCACAGAGACACAACTAGCGCGCGTGTGTGTATGTGTGTGTGTGTGTGTGTGTTTGAGAGAGAAGCCAATTGATAGATTAAGATCAAGATCGAGCTGCCAAACTTTTGCTGTCATTGTTGGGGGGGTGGGGAGGGGGGAGGAAGAGAAAGACGTATCAAGAGTGTGCGCGCGGTAGGCACAGAGGCACAACTAGGGAGTGTGTGTGTCGTGGTTATCTCACGGGGGGGGGGGGGGGGGGGGGGGGGGGGGGGGGGGGTTTGCGAGATGACAGATGCCATCGGATGGCTTGAGGTGAGGGCAAGGTTACTGTGGAGATTAAGGGACGGGATTGGGCAAACAGCATGCGGTGATTTACCCAGGTTCGGGGCTCTCCGAAGAGATAACACCCCTACTCCTGCATGTCTGATGATATATGCGGTGTATATGTAGCGGTACAGAGTTGCTCCTGGCGCTGTATTGGAGGAGGAAGAAGGAGGCTGGGAGTGCTCCTCTTCTCTGCCTCATGTGTGCGTGTGGCGTGAGAGCCTGAGAGCCTTGTGGCCTAATGAGACTGAGAGTGTGAGCATATTCGAAAATGGGCTCCCGGGGCCACCTTATAAAGGGGTGCCCAGTGTGCCCACATGGCCAAACTACACTGTTGGAATGGACATATGACCAACTATGCACTGTTGGAGGTGTCACATGATGTAGGAACAGTGCTAGTTGCTCATCTACAGTGCTCCACTGTAGAGCATGGCCGTCATGTCTGCGCAGGTCCGACGGGACGTCTTAGTTGACTTGGCCAGGCTGAACCCGGACAGGGAGAACCCAGCCCCGAGAGAACCTGGCCCGGGAGAACCCGGCCAAGGAGAACCCGGCCAGGGAGAACCCGGCCAAGGAGAACCCAGCCCGGGAGAACCCAGCCAGGGCGAACCCGGCCAGGGAGAACCCGGCCAAGGGGAACCCAGCCTAGGAGAACCCAGCCAGGGAGATCCCGGACAGGGAGAACCCGGCCAAGGAGAACCCAGCCCGGGAGAACCCAGCCAGCACTATAAAAAAAACACTTCCGTGATGATACGTGTTTGTCACAGTAGGTCACGTTTTCTGTCATGCATGTACATCCATGACGATTTTATGACAGAATCAAGATAGTCATACATGTGCTGTCGTAGAAGTGTTCCATGACATTACCAAAATTATCATCACTGAAGTGTCCACTTCCATGACGATAAATCACGCGTCATAGAATTGCTTTCGTCAAGGGTAACCGACACGTGGCATCCACTATAATGGGTCGCCGTTATGCTATCGGGTTCCGATTTGGATCCGATAATCCATTAATAGCCCGGACCAATGGGGATTTTCCACGTGTAAAATTCTCAATGGCCAGAGGAACCACGTGTCGGTTCACCGTTGGGACAGATGCCATCCACTCATTGGACCAAAGGCGCCTATGATATGTCGACAGGTGGCACGGCCCAACAGAGGCCCATTCTGATGAAAAGGCCGGCCCGTTTGACTTGGTTAAAAGGTAGCGGGCCGGCCCACGAAAAGCCTGTTAACGGCCTGTTTGCATATAGCCCATTTACAGCCCGCTAAGTCACGGCCCGTTACGGCCTATTCGAATTAGGCCCAGTAGCGTCATCTGGGCCGTCCAATATGATTCCATCCCATTGTAACTTCTGGCCCATGTATGGCCCATGACGTCTTTCAGCCCATATGAGGCCCTTTGTAACTCTTGGCCCATTAACGGCCCGTGGTGAAACTGGCCCGTAATGAACAGTGTATCACTTTATACCCATTAACGGCCCATTATTCCATTGGGTTGTTTCCAGCCCGTGTTATCTTTCGGCCTTCTCAGGGCCCATTTATTCTTGGGCTCATTTCCAGCATTCGGTTACTTACGACCCGTTACTGGCCTTTTCTGCTTGTGGGCCAAATTCAGCCCGTGGTTACAGTCGGCCCGTTAATTCGTTGGGCCGTTTTCATAGCGTCATCAAATACGCATCAATTACGGCCGATTAACGATGGCCCATTATAGTCGGCTCATGAACGGACGATTCCAACTCTAGCCCGTTTACGGGCCATAATGCGGTCTGTTATTGGCCCATGTTTGGCCAATCGATCATACGGCCCGTAGAAGGCCAATCGATCATACGGCCCGTAGAAGGCCCATTGTTTCTACGGCCCGTAGAAGGCCCATTGTTTCTATGGCCCGTAGAAGGCCCATTGTTTCTATGTCCCATAGGAGGCCCATGGTCACTACAGTAAATATGTAGCCCATGGTTATTGTGGCCTAGTTTTAAAAAATAGGTTATTGCGGCCACTAGCAAACCACGGAAAAAGAACTGCACTAACTACAAGCAAACAAATAAACAAGACAACAAGGAAATAAATAAGCAAGCAACTTACGCTAGGCTATCACGGCTATTACACATATTACATCCACTGGGTATCAAGGTTCGCCACCAGTGCAAATATAGGGAACAAAGCAGCATATCACATACACTGGTTGTCAAAGTTGGTGACCAGTGCAAATAAACTCCGCAGCAAAACAAGTCCAGAACTGAAACCACTTCAGAAGAGCTCAAGAAACAATATCCTGGGTACCCATAATGCTGGCAAGACGCTTAGCAAGCTTATTAGCTTTCTCTTGTTTGGTGCTTAAATTCTCCAGCGCTTGCTGTTGCACCAGAAAGTATGCATCTAAATTCTGCAGGGACTTCCTCAGTCCTTCGGCTTCCTGTCACAAAACATCTGATCGATGTCTTTCAACTTGAAGTTGAGACTCAAGAAGCCGAACTGATTCAGGCAGCAAGTTCGAAGAGCTGGTGCCAGCAGTAGTGGCCAGTAACTCGAACACTACATCAAGACAGGACTTTGGGGTTGTCTCAGTGTCTTCAATATAGTTTTTATCAACTTTCTTGGAGACCAACAGGGATGTCTCACTATCTTGAACCTTATCTGCATTACTTCCTTTACCATTGCATAACGGGGTACTCTTCTCCAATATTTTATCCGCATTCTAAAAGAGAAACAAATAGACACATCACAGGCTTACCATGTTGTATATGAAACTCATTTTGGTAAACCAGTTCAGTAGTAAGGTGGACAGGATAACAACATGAAACAAACATATATCTATGTAGTATGGTCACTGTATGGTCTATACCATTCTAGTTTATGTTGCCAAATCAAGATAGAGACAGTTCAAATCATATCTATTTAAGACAAAGCAGGATAGACAGAATATAAGTGTGGGAAACTACACAGCAATAACAACACTTGTAATGTGCATGGCATGAGAACATAACTGTTTATTCAATTGAAACTGAAATCAACATAGAGCAAGTTACAACAGCAAACACGTTAAAGAAACAGGTTTAAAACATACCTGTTGCGCCATTGGAGTTTCAATTGCATCCTTCAAATTTGAAATTAGTTGGTATGAGTAAATACAGTGATGCAAGAGCAAAGGATTATGAACCATAGCAACGGAACCTGACCTAAGAACAATTCTTCTTCTGCTTTAAGCATTGACTTGGGGTTCGGAGTGGTGGTCCTCGTGCTTTAGGCACTGCAGTTGCCTTACTAACTGCTCGTGTTTGGGTGCTCTGTGGTGGAGACGGTGTTGTGTCAACTGGAACTGGGTTACTATCTGCTGGGGTTGGGGTTAGAAGGGGTGTAGCTGGTTCTCTGTCCAACTAGGTAGGGGTACAATCTGCGTGAGCCTGGGTTATGTGTGGTGGGGCTGGTTCTTGGGCAAGTACAACCGTGGTTCTATCTGCATCGACAGGTAGCACGATCTTTTCTTAAGACTGTGTTTTTACTCCCATAGATACTGCCATCACCCCCTCCAATTCAAATGGCTGATAAACAAGAAAAGTAATTGAATGTACAGACATTGTAAGATAGACAGGTGCAATGGATAGTAGGGAAGAAAACAGGGCATGAAATAATTCACATTTATGTTGTCTAACCAAACAGAATAGCATGACATAATTTCACATATATGATGGCTAATTAAACAGGATAGCATGACACAATTTCACATGTATGATGGCTAACTAAACAGGATAGAATGACATACTTCAAAATATGATGACTATGTAAACAGGATGACATGATATAACTATACGATGTGTCTATTAAAGTGGTTGGCATGCCATAATTCACAAACATGCCGTCGATGGAAACATGATGGCATGATATAATTCACGGATAGAATGACATAATTCAAAATATGATGACTATATAAACAGGATGAGATGATATAACTATATTATGTCTTTAGAAAATGGGTTGGCATGCCATAATTCAGATACATGCTGTCTATGTAAACATCATGGCATGATATAATTCAAATATATGATTTATATACTAAGCAAGTGAGCAGAGGGCAATCGCATATATGATGTGTCAACTAAGGAGATGGCATTCAATATTGTGTATATGATGTAAAAACTAAGCATTGCAAGACAACATATGCATGATATGAGTAATATAACCCTGCCAAGTTTGAGCATACACCTCAAGGGGATAATAGGACTGGTCATCTACCTCTGAATCCTCCTCTAAGGAGCTATCTGTAACCAGCAAGATATCTACTTCACCAGGTAGCATTATCTGCTCTGCAGACCTTGTTTTCACTCCAAATTTCTCCATCACCAATTCAAATGGCTGATGCACAGGAAGAGCAGTTGAATATACAAACATTGTCGACAAATGCAATGAGTAATACAAAAAAAGGACGGCATGATATAATTCACATATATGACGCTTGGCTAAACAGCATGGCATTGCATAATTCACATACATAATGCCTTGCAACAAGATAGCATTTCATAATTCACATATATAATGTCTTGCAACAAGATGGCATTGCAAAATTCACATACATGGTAATTAGACACTAAACAGGTGGCATTCACACAAAGCATGTCTAAACTAAGCAAATGACATGCCAATGCAAGACACCATATGCACGATATGATCAATATAACCCTGCCAAGTTAGAGCATGCACCTCGGGGGGGAAATAGGACTGTTCATCTATCTCTGAATCCTCCTCTGAGGAGCTATCCGAACCAGCAAGATATACGCTTCATCAGATAGCATTGTCTGCTCTGAAGACCTTGTTTCCACTCCAGATTTTTCCATGACCGTGTCGAATGGCTGATGCACAGGAAGAGTAATTGAATGTACTAAAATTGTTGACAAATTTAATACATAATAAAAGAATGATGGCATGATATAATTCACATATAAGATGACTGGCTAACCAGGGTGGTATTGCAAAATTCACATATATGATGCCTGGCTAAACAAGATGGCATTGCATGATTCACATATACGATAAAGAAACTAAACATATGGCATTCACACAAAGCATGTCTAAACTAAGCAGATGACATATTTGATGTATAAAGTAAGCAATGCAAGGCACCATATGCATGATATTACCAACATCAGCATGCCAAGTTAGAGCAAAGACCTCAGGGGGTAAATAGGAGTGGTCTTCTCCTTCTGAATCCCCCTCAGAACAATTATCTTCCTCTTGATTACAATCCGAAATGGGTGGAGGGGGGGCTGCCTTTGCGCCCACCATGGAGCAATGTCTGCATGAAATTTTATTGCCACGCAAGGCTCGGCTCTTTTGCTCTACATGTTTAGTTCCATTGTGTACAATAACTGACATGCATAGGATAAAACTTAGTGAGATTATGTAAGGAGTGCATGCACAAATCCAGAGTGATGGTAGCAAACTATGGATAGACCCAAAACCAATGATAGCAGGCAGATAATAGTTTTAGTTAAAAAATAGAGATAATGGCTCCTTTAATGTTTGATTCCACCCAACATGAAACTCATAGTAGACACCCGAGATTAACCAGATAGTATTGATTGCTGCCCCAATATGTACCCCACAACCATTTAAAAACTCAAGTTTAAGCATTAGTTTGGACCTGACTCAGAGTCTAATAGGTGAACAGGACGATAAAGTAGCATGTCATCATATTAAGTGATGCATAACGTAATCAGACACGAAAGAGTGCGACATCTGTTGCGGACCCGTGTAGTCCTCAAGGTCATCTGCTCAGATGATGATGGTAATGCAGTTGTCGTGGCTGCCGGCGGCGGGGAAGAAGATCTGAGATGGCGAAAGATAGTCTGGAGGGCGGATCCCTGCTGTGGTGAACCCTTCCATCGTTGGAGCAGCTGAGCTGGGGTGGAACACATCGCAGCAGGAGTGGGACAAACCGCACAAGGTTTTCTTTGACACATATCTGTAACAGAAGTAATTGTGTAAGGGCTTGTTTGAATTTGAGGATTCTAACAATGCAGGGATAGGAAATACACAGGAATAGGATAGGAATGCACGTGCAAAATAGAGAATTTAAAAACACAGGATTTCTGCCAATCTGGGTGTTTGGTTCACAAGAATTGGAAGATCACATGATGCAAAGAAGCATGGTGAGATTAAGTCAAACCACAAGAAAATGTACGGTTATAATGCTATTATGCTACTATCTCTTAGTCTTGTGCTTCATGAATAGGAATTTGAAAAGGAGGACAAGTGGATATTAAAATTCCTACGGTTTTTCTTTCAAGGAGACACTTAAGGAACAAATCCTACAGTTTTCCTTTGCTCCATTCCTTTGAACCAAATGCATGAATAGTAGTACCATAGGAAACTTTCCAATTCCTATGTTTTTCCTTCACTTTTCCTTTCAAGCACTGGCGATTCTAGTAGGCAGGCTTGAGCAGGGAAAAGCCTACACTCAAAAAATGTTTTTGTGCAACTTCTACTACTTTGGACCCAGGCCACTGCCCTACTAGCTCAACTCCCAGGCCCATCTACAAATGCACAGCTCAAACGCGCAGAGATAAATAATGATGGCATTCAAGAAAGTCCATCATGGATAGCTAAGTTGCCTGGTACCTCACTGCTTGTCATATAGTAGGAGAAACTAATCGTATTTCACGTTACTACGTGTGCTCAGTGGACAATATATATAACATATAGAGTAAAAAAGCGATGCAACAAGTGTACAACCTCTTTGGCGAAGCCATGTTGATCTCAGTGTGATTGGGTTGGTCGGTGAGGATGCTCTAGCTGATTTGGCTGTCAGAGGAGGGGAAGAAGATCTTAGGCGTCTGGAGATGGAGCCCAGGGTACTGCTCCACTGTGATGGAGGGTTTCGTCGTTGGAGCAGCTCTGGTGAGTTGTACAACGGCGAGGCTGAAGCAGGACAAGAGAGACAACGTTAACCTGAGTGGAATTCTAATAGCATCTCCAATAGATGACGTAAAATACATAACCACAAAGTGCTAGATGTAAAATACATCAGCCGCTCATCTCTGAACTTAACTGTCAAAACTGAATTTAACTGTCAAAACTGAATTTAACTGTCGAAACTGAATTTTGTTGTCGAAACTGAATTTTACTGTCGAAACTGAACGCACTAGTAGCAGAAAAGCAGTAGCAGCAGCAGCAGCGCCCGGAGCAGCAGCGCGTGCGAGAGACGGGGCAGCTGGTCGTGTAGCAGCATCTCGGGTAGCAGCTGCAGGGGCTCGAGGGAGAGCAGGATCTGCTGCTCGTGCAGCAGCGGCGCAAGTGAGAGCAGCAGCGCGAGCGCGAGCGCGAGCAAGAGCAGACCAGGCAGGGGACCAAGAGCAAGAGTAGAGCAGCAGAGCGAGCGAGAGCCAAAGCAGCAGCAACTCCTACTAATGTGGACATCGCCGCCGAGGGAGCAACGCCGTGGAGGAAGTTGCCAGCGATGCCGCCGTGGATGGAGCCGCGCCATGTCGGCTCGGGACCAAGCGCTGGAAGTACTGTGAGATCGAATCAAGAAGAAAATGCGGTGATTAGTGTAGAACCTCTTTGGTGGCACCGATTAGGCCTCAGCTTCATCCGAGGAATCGGTGATGATGCTGCTCTTCCGGTGGTGCAGGTGAAGACGGCGGTGTGGGAATGGAGGTGGCATGAAAGACGAGGGGAACGTTGGCGCAGCTCTTTGGAGGTGGAGGACGGGGTGGCTGAACCGGCGGGACGATGAGATCGACGACGGATCCTCATCCGGTGCGGTGGATGAGGGACGTCGCGGTGTTGCTGTGGACAACATCGTCGGGGAAGAGGCTCCGGCTGGGTGGCGGACGGAGCAGGGTGTGGGGCTTCATGGGTTTTCGCGGCCTCGGTGTACGAATGGGTGGGCAGATGGAATGGGAGGGGGGAACCATGTCTTAGGGACGCGCTTGTCCGAAATGTGGGGTAAGTTACGAAAGTACCCCCATCGATTTGAGCTAGGCGGTTCTTTCGGTTCAGGGGTATCACGGGCATTTCGCGTGTCGGGATTTCGCAGGAGGTGGGAGTTTTCACGCGTTGTAATTTTGGGATAGCAAGGCGCGGGTTGAGATGGAGGGAGTTTTCGGAGCACAACGAGACAAAGATATATCTTAAATATTTCGGGGTAACAAGGCACGGGTTGAAGAGCCGGGAGTTTCGCAGCACGATAGACAGAGATGCTAGCTTGAAATTTCGGCATAACAAGGCGAGGCTTGAAATTTTGGGAGAACAAGCTTAACGTGTACAAAAAAAAGACAATTCGCACCTCATCACTAGAGAGAGCCATGTCCCATTTTACTATATTACTAGAAATGCATTCAAATACAACAACAAAAAAACTAAAAAAATCGGGACAACAAACATAACGTGTACAGTACCAAATCAATTTGCACTTCCCTTAACAATAAAAAAAAAATTCGTGTTGTCTAGCATATGGACTAAATTTGAGTACATTTTCCCTGTTTGAATGGGATTGTACTCGGGTTAGTTATACAACCATCTAAATATTATCTTCACAACACATGACATGAATATAGGAGTAGTAAATTTCTATATAAATACGAACTACATGTACATACGATCTCAAATACAAATATATGTATCCATTTTATGTTGAATTCAAATCATAGTACATGTATGCTCTAGCTAGATGTTCGGAATCTAAACCATGTATGATACTACGTACAATGTGTTTAACATGCACAACACACACACAAACACCATTTAGACTAGTAAGGTACACGTGCATTGCACGCATGAGATTTGGCAACCAAATTATAAATAAATACCACATTATAGCATGTAAGCTTTGAGTCGTATATGCATGATGTAGATGTTCGTTTAATTCTTATAGTTCATCTCATTCAAAATCAATTAGTTTTTATAAAAAAGCTAATCTATTTTAAGATTCATGGAATTGTGTGTCGTAAAGCATAAAGTAAAAACAAATAATGGCAATTCATGTAGAAATTTTTTTGGGCAATTATGACACGGAAGATTCTAGAACAAAGGAGAAGTGCTTGTGTTTTGAGGTTTGTGCATTATGCTTAAGTTCAACCATGGAGTCTTCTAGATTGTACATGTGGCAAAATCTGGAGGAATATAGATGATATCCAACGGCCAGTAGTGCTAGGATGAAGGCTCCACACCTTCCCTTTTCATGTAAATTTAATGATAATAAAATCTTGGCTTCTTATGCTAATGGTATATATGATTACTGTGATGTGGAACGAACAGAAGAATTTTTTGCTTTTAAGGGTGCTTATGAAATTGAATCTTTGTTTAAAAAGTGTGAAAATTATGATGATGATGTTTACAGACCTGAAAATTATGCTTAACTTAAATATTGCTATGAGAATTATGAATATAATTCTGATATTGATGGATTTATTGAGAAAGTCTCCACTGTCCAAGAAGAGAGTAATATTTTGCAGGAATCTATGGAAGAAGAAATAGATGACACTGTGAGCTCATTAGATGAAAAAGATGATGAGGAGAGCGAAGAACAAAAGGAGGAAGAGCGGATTAGCTACCCGTGCCCTTCTAATGAGAGTAACTCTTCAACTCATACATTGTTTAATTTCCCTTTGTGCTTATCGAAGGATGATTGCTATGATCCCTTGGATTCGTTTGAAATATCCCTTTTTGATGAACTTGATGCTTGCTATGCTTGTGGCCATGATGCCAATATGAATTATGCTTATGGAGATGAACTTGCTATAGTTCCTTATGTTAAGAATGAAATTGTTGCTATTGCACCCACGCATGATAGTCCTATTATCTTTTTGAATTCTCCCAACTACACTATATCGAAGAAGTTTGCGCTTATTAAGGACTATATTGATGGGTTGTGTTCTACTATTGCACATGATGATTTTGATAAATATAATATGCATGTGCTTGCTGCTCCTACTTGCAATTATTATGAGAGAGGAACTACATCTCCGCCTCTCTATGTTTCCAATACGATAAAATTGCAAGAAACTGTTTATACTATGCATTGGCCTTTACTTCGTGTGCCTGAATTGTTCTGTTATGACATGCCGATGCATAGGAAGAGAGTTAAACTTCGTTTGTGCATGATATATGTTACTTTGTGCTCACTACTAAATCACAAATCATTGTTAATTAAAATTGGCTTTGATATACCTTGAGATCCAGGTGGATCCATTACTTGAGCACTATATGCCTAGCTTAATGGCTTTAAAGAAAACGCTGCCAGGGAGATAACCCGGAAGTTTTAGAGAGTCATTTTTTCTGTTGTGTGCTTTTAAAAAGTTTTAAAACAAAAAATATAGAGGGGAACCTAAAACTTTTCAAAAAGAAAAGCGAAAGTGAGAAAGACGAGCATTGTTAAAGTGGGAGCTAGCCTTGAACTTTGTTCATGCCCATGAAAACTTTGTGAACATTGATTACAGAAACTTTTCAACAAAAATAATTATCCCCTTGTACAAATCCTTTGTACTATAAAAATAATGTGCCGAGATTTGCCTTTAGGATGATTAGATTGCTTGTTTGGTTTGTGCAGTGCAAAAATAGAAACTTTGACTGTAGTGCTTGAATTTTGTTAGTTAAATTTTTGGTCAAAAATTGGCACAAAATAAAAAGGGGGCCAATAAACCAGGACACAGGCAGGATGATCAATTTTTGCCTGAGTTACTGTTGATGGCCTTTTTATTTAAATATGGATGGAGTGGAGTAGTACTATCTTTATCTTAGCCTCGTTGGGCTCTCCCAGCGCCTACGCTCGCCTCCCCGCCTCGCCCACCGGATCCCGCCATGGATAATCCCTTAGATCCCAGGATCCCGCGGGCTGCCCTCTTGCTGCGGTCTGTAGCACTGCCGCCTTTGAGCGAAACTCACATGTGTTTCAGAGGGGATCCATTGCTCTAGAATCACAGATCGGTGGCGCCGGAGGACATGCCAGGGCTGCGTTTCAGGTGGTGGGCAGCAAGGGCAAATCGGATCGAGGAAGCGTCGCATCGATTCGAGACAAGTTCGAAGGAGCTGTGCCTGGCAAAGCACAAGGCGTAGGCGCAAGTCGATCTCAAAGGAGAGATGCTGAGGGATGGCAGCATCTGGCAGCTTCGCGTTGATTTCGAGCTGGGGTTAATGGCAGAGATCATATTCACGAAGTCGACTGTGGAGGAAAGAACGCACATGCCTGCGGAATGGCATGAGCAGCCGGTGCAACTGTTCAAATGGGCGGTAGGAGAAGCCAAATCCTGGGACCAGCTGCGGCGGCGCTGCTGGGCATGCATCGTAGGCGAGGTGAGCTGCCCTCCTTCCCCGCCAGCGATTCAGTGACCTACTCGGTTGCTGCTGCAGTGAACTTGCAATGCCATGTCGGTTTGCAACCTTGAAAATCACTCCATCTATATGTATTGTATTCCTGTGAAAATACTTGGTCGTTTGGAAAAAGATGGTAATTGACTTATCACTAGTTTTTGAATGGTTGGTCGTGACAATCACCCGAAGCCACAACCAGAAGTCTCCATCGCGTAATACTTACGGTCGGTCGCACCAACAGACGGTCGGTCGGACCCGCGTCTCACCGAAGGGACACGCATCGGCTTGGTCTGACATGTACGACCAGTTACATCACTGACTTGTGCGACCACATTTGAGCAGTAGTACTTGAAATTCATGTTCCACTAAACTCATCGGGAGCCGTTTCGGGCCTCGAAACCAAAACCATCAATTAATCTTTAGCTTGTTCCCATCACATTCCAAAGTAGTACTACCATGCTATTATAAAGTGCAAACCTGCTCACACCTAGTGGAGTACGTATCAAACCTGAAAGTGTTCCCACTATGCAGGTTTTAGTACTAGTGTTAGTACTAGGTAATAAAAAGGGGAACTACCTAGCCGAAAATTACTTTACCTTCCTCCTCATAAGTCTTTCTTGTTCGTCGGTCCTTGCCATGGCCGGTGTGCAGAGCTCTAGGTCGAGTACTACTCGTAACAAGGTAGCGGCGACCAAGGCCGCGAAAAAAAAGAGAGGGCTCGCCGCCTCGCAGAGACCTCGAAAGATCTCTCACGGGCAGGCGAGGGCTCCCAGGAGCGCCCTAGCCGCGGAGGCGAACATGCCGAGCTGGCGGCGCTGGAGTCGTTATCCCTCGACGACATGCCCGATCAGCTCAATAAGCAGAAGGAGTTCATCGATGGCTTGGTGGAGCTGCTGAAGGAGAGCCTCGACGACATGCCCGCTGAGCTCAATGAGCAGGGGAAGTTGACCGCTGGCTTGGTGATGCAGCTGAAGAAGAGCATTGCCTCGGATAAGAAGGCGACCGGCGAAATCCTGCAACTTCAGGAGGACAATGCGAAGCTCCGCCATGAGCTCGACCTGCTGAAGGAGGAGAATGCCGGCTGGAAGAAGCTGCATGAGAAGAGTAATTCCTCGGTGAAGATGATGCACGCCCTCGTCATGGAACAAAATGAGGAGTTGGCGAAGCTCTGCATCAAGCACCCGGCTGCTGTCACGGTACATAATGCGGCCGTGGAAGAGATGATGAAGGCTTGCGTCGAGAAATCCCGCATCATGGACAGAATGAAGAAGATGGCGGAGGAGATGCGTGAGCAGATGGAGGTCATGGAGGCGATGAAGAAGCAGTTACGACTCCGCGGCCATCAACCCTTCATGTAGTAGAGAGCAGCGCCCCAGACTTGTGTGTGCGTCTTCCTTCTTTTTTTGGGGGGATAATCTTCCTTCTTCTTTTGCTTCTGTGTTTCTTCTTTTGCTTCGGGTGTTTCACCGCATGTGTCACGTTCTCTGTGAGGCATGAATAGAACAATGCTAACGATGAGCGGCGCCATGGGATCGATGACTAGCAAATTATATCATTTTTTATCGCCTTATCGCACTGGGCTGCCATGTTTCGTGCTCCTCCATCGTACTAGTAGTCCAGTGGAAAACTTGAGTATACCGCACGGTTCTTTGCTCCTCCTCAGGTCGTCGGCAACATTTATATGAGCAGTCAAATCACAAGGCCCCGCCTTCCAGCAGTAATGAGCCGTCAAATCACAAAGGCCTTCGCCTCTGTGAAACCGACCAAGCGAGACTGCCCCGCCCTCTAGGTTTTTAAATGTATACTTTTGTACAGTACTAGTATCGATGGATTGCACCATGGAGCAAAACTAACAAGATGAAATTAAAGAAAAAAGGTGGTACATATAGAGAGCGCTCATCGCTAAATTATGCATATAGTACTATTAAAAAAGCTAGTACGTGCTTAGATGGGGGCTCAGAACAACACACCCCTCAAATAAAACTAAGCACCCTGAAATGAAACTAAGCAACTAATCTGGTAGACACTGCATTACAACCACCATGAGCAACGACACTGCCACCTTACTCGGACTCCTCGTCCGCGTGCTCGACTTCGTCCTTGTCCCTCTTCCTCTTGGCCGATACTTCTTTGCTTGAACCGCACACTTAGCTCTCGCTCTTCATCCAACCCTTGTAGATATTGAAACAAAGGTAGGCATCCATTGTAGCATAATTGATGTGGTCTCTATCTAGTACATTCCACTGCCATGCAAGATGAAACTTGGGCGGAGGTTTCGTTAGTTTACCGTATGAAGGATCAACCATGGCTGCTGCCAGGGTCAGGATTGAAGGCTGACGAGAGGACACCAGCACATTCCTCTGGAGGTCAAAGGGCTGGCCTACAACGAGGCCTATCCGACCCAGGACTTCTTTGTCATTCGTAAAGTCTACAGAAACGAATTTCACTTTGCCGCCCCCGAGGAAGTTCTTAAAATCCTCGCACTCAACGTCGGCATGGCATATGTGGTAGACCAAGCACAAGTTATGCACGCAAACCTGGATCATGGCAGGCTTCTTCTCTCCCTCCTTTAGATTCAACTCTTTTCCCAGGACTGTGGTGTACTCAACATCTAGCCCAGCGACCCACTCATCACCCTTTGACTTTTCAAACATGCGTCTGAAGCGAGCAAGGCATCCTTTCACCATCGCGGAAGAATGGGTGTAGATGACGTCGAACTCATCGCCGGTGATGGTTCTAACCTTGTACTCACCACCGATCATGGAGATTTGGGATGCCATGGATTTGGGAGGAGGGTTAGGATTAGTGGAACTGCTGTAATGTGAAAGGACGGGACGACTAGGAGTGAACTGCCGTAATGTTGAAGGACGGCCGGGGACGAGTAGGAGCGAACTGCTAGCGGTTTTCCGATTGTAAAAATGCTGAGTGGGGCGTGCGAATGGCAGGGTAGTGGCTTGCCCGGTGGATAAATGGATTTATGCATAGTACTATGGGGGCCCAATTAGATGTCATGTCTACTAGACGCCCAATTAAATGGCTTCATGCATCTGCTTGTTCGCATGTCAAGCGTCGGAAAAATTACACGTGATACGAAGCTTTCCATGCTCCCATGATACAGGCTTCTGAGAGCTCGTGGATCTGAGATCGAACGGTCGCATGGCGTGATTCTAGACCTATGGGTGAATATCCTATCCTGGAGGGTTATTCTGCAAATTTTCATCAACTTAGCATGCGACCGTTTGATCTCATATTCAAGGGCTGTCAGCAGCCCGTATCATGGTCGCGCCTACCATGACATCGCCTCGCTCGCGCGGTCGCGCCCTTGGAGATTTCAGACGGCTATAAATGAGCATTTTTTGCCTACTTCGCATGCATGAAACTACTTCCTCCGTCCAGGTGTGTTAGGCTATCTGATGTTGGCATGTCATACATAGTCATCACTTAGTCACTCATACAACAAGGTTAGCTATAAGGTTGGCTATAAGAGTATTTTTTTTACTTCTCTCTATCTCTTTCTTCGTAGTATTTATTGCATTTGCCAAGAAGTGACCTCTTTCCTATGAAATGGTGCTTAGATGAGGTGCTAAGGGCATTAAATGGCTTAGCAACTCAAGTCCCCAATGCATAGGTGCTTAGTTTTTTGTTGCTAAGCTTGCTTCATTTAATTAGCTATAGACTCAAAATTGTCTTTTCACCTAGGTACACGCGCTTAGCACCGTTTCTTCCTAGGGTCACCAAACTAGTCTCTCTCTTCTTAATTAACTTGCCACATTAGACTTTATGCCTATGTGGCAGGCTTAGAACCTGTACATGGTGGAGCATTGGGAGAGGCACCTGTATACCATGGAGGTGGTCAGGAATCAGGAGACTCACGCTGGTCGTAGCGCCGCAGTTAAAATGATAATGGCAAGTCAAATCACAGAGCCCCACCTATCCAGCAGTAACTCGCCATCAAATCACACATCCCTACGTTTGCAGCAGCCTACCCCCTCATCTTCTCGCCTCTCTGTCGAACCGACTAGGCGGAACTGCCCCGCCTACCGCGCGGGAAAAGCCCCGCCCTCGACTTTTAAATATAATTTTGTATCCATGGATTGCACCATGGAGCAAAGCCTCAAGAAAATGGCGGTACACATGTATACAGGGGCTGTTTCGTTTATGCCCCCAACTCACCCTACCAAAATATTGGTCACTCCAAATCCCTTATATGTTGTTTGCTTTGTTGCCAAATATTTGGCTGCCAACGAGTCCTCTATTCCTTCCTTCATAGATTCTTGCCAATTGTTTGGCCAACCCTGGGCGATGGAATCCCATGCCAAATAATTGGCAAGCCAATATTGGCAGGGCAGCTACAGGCAAGAACCAAATAGCCCCACAGCACGCCCGTCGCGTTCGCGTCGCACCCCAGACGGTCGGTCAGTCTGGCATGCCGCTCTCTGAATGGAACGTGCGTCATATTGCGTTTGCACACACATGTGGGACCGCAATTGAGAACCGACCATAGGCACACTCCCCGGCCCCGCAAGCCGGCTTAGTTAATAGAAGAGAGAGACGAGCGATAGTACTGGAGCAGTGTTGTACAGACGTCGGTGCCTGGATGATCCTTGCATGACACGGAAGATCAGTTCGTCCATGCATGTGACCAGACTCCAGCAGACGGCTGGATTGGCTATCGTCTACATACCGTGCAGGCTGTGTTGTACAGGGCTGTAGTTCTGATGAGAAATCTAAAAAAAAGGTTTCTTGTCATCTCGCAATATTAGGTGTCATGTGCTTCGGATCACTGCGAGGGTTAAACAGCGGCAACTGAGTTCCTCCAAGGCGCTGTTCATTGGGGGCACATGCACGAAGACTACTCGGCTGCCACCTAGGTCAAGTCGGCTATTTTAATTAGGACATCTATTGATGGACCCCTTTTCTATGAGTTTATCTTTAATTTGAGCTTTGCTCCTCATCTAGTTTGTCCGTCGGGATTCATGTTGTCTCCTTGGGGCAGTGAGGTTATGGTTTCGTATCATGTGGCATTTTTTCGTGTTATATGTTAATCCGGTGCTTTAGTTCAAAATGACGACAACTGCGCCTCCGAGGCACGTGCATGAAGACTTCTCGACAGTCATTGACGAGGTCAAGCCGGCTCCGGTAGATAAAAGAAAACTACTCCACTATATAGGCAGGAGCCTCTGCGCTTGCTTGCTAGTGTTGCTCTCTTCACACCGTCTCGTCCTCTCCAGATCTAAACACGAAAGCGGTGGCCACACTCTCTCTCTGCTCATCGCTGGTCACAGATCCAGCCGGATCCTCTCCACCGGGGAAGGTGAGAAGGTGCAATGTTCACGCGGTCATCCTCAGCGATGGCTCTTACCCACTGTCGACGCCTCCCGATCAGCGTGCCTTGCTGTTCTCTCCCACGCAGCGCCGGCTAGGGAGGGCCTCTGACCCCTTCATCCTCGCTGCCATAGTGTGGGCAGATCCGGCCTCTCGCCGCCCACCTAGCGACATCCCGACGACCCTCAGGTACCTTCGAAACCGGCCTTGCTCTACTTCCCCAGCTCCTGACGTCACTGCATTTGTATCTTTTACTATTTCTCAGGCCCCCTCGTAGATAGGATCGATCGACTATTCGAAAGCCACCTAAATTTTTACTGTTAAGAGGTAAAACTAGTTCATGTAGTCGAATCTAGTACTACTTGGTTCAAACAGGGAAGAAAGGGGGTGGGGGGTGGGGGAAGATTTGTTACCTAAATCTAGGAATTGGTCGAAAGAGGAAATAATGGGGGCGAAAAGTAGCAGAGACTGGCTATCCAACTGGTCTCTTGGTCTAATAGGGAAATAAAGGGAAACACAGTACAAACTCAATATAAACTGATCTATTGGTTGAAAAAGGAAAGAAAGTGGGGACTGGGGGACAAGTCAACAGAGTATGTACAATAGGAGATTTGCTAGCTTCACACAGTATAAGATGGCTATACCGAACAAAAATGGGACCAACCTAGATATCCTGTTCTGATGTTTGTTGCCTCGAGCCCCTCTTATGTAATGCCACTGGTAAAATGTAGCAGTCGCACTATTAAAAGTAAGGACACGTTAAACCAATGTTGTTTTCAATGTAATGCCTCCCATAATATGAATCAATGGCACTGTTTTTCATGTCCTAATAAATTTCCCATTAAGATAAGTTGCTTCTTTTTGTTAGAAATGCAACTGTCCTGGTCCACCTACTCTCCCGTGCCCAAATACCAACTCTATAGCAGCTGTTAATGTAATGTTGCTGGTAAAATGAAGCAATGGCACCATTAAAGTAATGTCGTATTTAATGGTTGTCATAGTTAATCCTAATGCCCACACTAATATCTAGCAATGCTGCTGCTTTAGAAATTGCTACTGTCCTTGTAGGATCGCCATTCAGATAAGGAACATGCTTCTTTTCATTTGATGTATGTTTCATCACTTGTTAGTCACCCTCCTTTCCACCTTTTTGTGCAAACAGAGATATACATTTCACGCTTGATCTTAGTTGAACTGCACAAATGATATCCAAATTATAGTTGAACATTCCATGAGCTTCACAACCAACCTTGATGTTGCTCAATTTTATTGCAACTAATGAAGAAGAAGCTGCTAGCTCATGGGACATTGCTTCATTTTAGGTGAACTGCACAAAAAGGTCCCATGAATTGAATCATCCATGTTGGTGACTGGTGTCATCCCTTCTACGATGGCGTTGACTGCAGATATGGTTCCCATCATGAGGTATGTTCCTTTTTGGTTTGACCGTTTGCCAAAGATCCTGCATGTTGAGTCTGCTCTTGTGCTACTGTTTTGGCACTGCCATGATAAAGCAGTAATGTTATTATTTTGCACCTTAATCTAGTGGCACTATTAATTTGAGGCAATGTTTTCGCACCGCTAGCGCCACTGATTTTTTTATATATCAAAAGAGGGGGTTTCCTCCAATTTCATTAAAGAAACCCAACCATAGAGAACCATTATCCGACAACATCTCAGTGTAAATGGGCAGTTATGCAACTACTACTAGAACGGACTGAGTACTAGCAGGAGACAAGTTCGCCACATAAGCTAGGCAGGTAGGGGGACGCAGCACCAGCTCGACCAAGTTTGGATTACAACCCAAATGCTACCACAGAAACATCAGGGGGGAAGATAGGGACTGAAAGAGCCAGCTTCAGCATCCCAGTCTAAGCACCCCCGGCCTCCATCCTTGCGATGCACGGTACACCTCGCTTGCCACCTGCTCGACCCTAGTGCCACTGATAAAATGAAGTAATAATACAGTTAAAATAGAGCAAGTGTCCTCTCTATCATTTCATTACCAATGTAGATAAAGAAAGTGCTTCTCTTTGTTAGTATATGTTTCATCAACTAGTCCCATTGTTAATGTTTAAGTGTTTCTGCAAACTGGGGTGCTTAATTTTAGTTGATCTGCACAAAAATAGAGATTGGAATGTCTCAAGGCCCCTCCTTGTAGTACCGCTGTACACTGATGTTCATCACTGGCGGAAGGTGTATCGGGGAGAATTGGGTCGATTTCCAGTATGAGGCCTACCGTATGAGGCGTCGCAGGGCCCATCTCGCCTTTGCAGCATGGCATACTATGATACTATCGCAATATTTTCTTCTATTTAATAGTGTATGTTTCATCAACTATTGCCACTTTGCAGCATGGCATACTATGATACTATCGCAATATTTTCTTCTATTTAATAGTGTATGTTTCATCAACTAGTGCCACTATAATGTAATCACACTTTTTCATTATCTGTGCAAACAGGGTTATTCAGCTGCATTTTGGTGGAACTGCACAAATGTACGGATGGAACCGGCATATATGCAGAGTGCGAGGTGTGCCAAGTAAAAATTACTGACACCAACCATGCTCCATGTAAGCATTGGCATCCACCACCACCAGTGGGATGTGTGGCGCTCTCCATGGACGGATCTTTCTCGGCAGCAAATCCTCTAACCAAATACTAGTAGCTTATATTGGCACTTTTCTAGGGAGTACTCTTTTCTGAAAGAAGCACCAATCTATTTTTATTTATTTGTACACAGTGTCACAACTTTGTTTTTGGTCCAGAGCTATTTTAGGGTGATTGGCGTAGTACTCGGAGACTGATTGTAAGCATGATTTTCATTAGCCGTCACACTGATTGTAAGCATGAGCAGATGGAAGATTAGGTTAGTGCGAAGCTTACCTTATGCCCTAACGCCGCCGTTAAAATGAGGCGAGTGTCGAGGGAACCGTGGAGAACGGCGGGGAAGCAACGTCGTGCCATCCGGCCTCCTCTTGCGGTGGGAGAACGAATACTCCCGTGGCTCCGGCTGGCTCTGCACCCTCACAAACGGCACACCGTACTCGATCGATTCGTTATCCTCTGGATGCTCGACCTTTGACTTGTACGCCCACCACCTCTACCTAACTTTTGCCTCGAGGGGGTGGTTTTGCAATGGAGAAGAGGGAGAGGCGAGACGGTGGTCTTGCAATGGAGAAGAGGGAGAGGCGAGACGGTGGTTTTGCAATGGAGAAGATGGAGAGGAGAGGGGGTGGTTTTGCAATGGAGAAGAGGGAGAGGCGAGACGGTGGTTTTGGAATGGCGATGATGGAGAGGAGAGGAGGTGGTTTTGCAATGGAGAAGAGGAAGAGGAGCGTGCGGCAGCGATTTAGGATTGGATGAGAGGGCCGACGCGCTGTGACTGGATCAAAATCAAAATCAATTTACCCTTCAATTAAGAAAGCGACCCCACATTAACTAGTCTCCCTTTTATTCTGGGTCATAATTGACCATGATTTTCACAAATAAAGTATATGTTATACATTGCAAAAATAATATAATTTGAAAGTACATTCAGATACGAACCAAACGATACAATTTTTGGTGACATGCATTCACATTTTGCTTGTCAAATATAGTACGTGGTCAAACTTTGACCCAAAATATGCAAAACAAAAAAAAATACTTCCAAGACCAGCGCCGCTCCTCTCCTGTTCCAATCTAAATCCAGCACCGCTCCTCTCCTCTTCCATTTCAAAACCACCGCCCCTCCTCTCCTGTTCCAATCCAAAACCAGCGCCGCTCCTCTCCCGTTCTAATCCAAGACCAGCGCCGCTCCTCTCTTCTTCCATTCAAAAACCACCGCCAGCGAGTGAAGGTGCTGTGGAGAAGTAGATCGATGGAGGAGTACAACCGATACGTGAGGATCGCAGACGGCGACCCTGTGAAGCTAGCTAGGATGTTGGAGATACAGTCTTGGTTTGACAACAAGGACCAACTAGCGGTGACGGCGACATCCATGGCCAAATATCTGCAACAGAGCGAAAAGGCGGCGATACTCCCGAAGGGAGTCGTGCGGGAGTACATAGAGCTGCTCCTCTGGGCCATGGAGCAAACAGATTCTCCGAATTCGATCGTGAGGCAGCGGTGGTGGGAGTATCGATCCAAGATGGAGCATCCACCAGAGATTGAAGGATCGAGCATCTACATGGTGCCGTTTGTGAGGGTGCCGTGCCAGAGCGAGTCGGTGGAGTCTTCGTCGACCGAACCAAACTGCAAGAGGAGAAAATAAGTTGGCCCGACGACGCTTCCCTGCCATCCTCTCCCTCGCCGTTCACATCGTCTCACGGGGCGGCTGTCTGACGCCGAGGAATAGGAGGGGACTGCCCCCCCAACCCAATAGTCGGGCAGGTTGTGAATTGTCAGGAGGAGCTTAGGGTTGTCAGTATTTGTAGGTTGTGAATTGTGTTTTGTGTTGTGTATTTTGAGAGTACTTTTAGATATGAATATCTTTTGAATTTCAGATTTGCAATATTGAGCATATGAAGTATTTTATGAATTCTAGAGATCTATTTTTAGCACTTAAAAAAATGTAGTTTCATATAAAAGTGGAGACAATGTGATTCTCAAAGAAGAAACTGCAAGTTTCAGTTTCAGATAAGAAACTACAAGTTTCAGAGGCAGAGCATTTATATTAACATGCCATTTTCAAACAGGGATAACATCATGTTGGAAGTTTTATTCATGGTCGAAAATCGAACTACCAGCCAGTTAACATCATGCTGATCAACATTCATGCATATCACATCTTCATATGATGCACAGTCAAAAAGATATGCTATTTTTAAAATGCCCACACAATGTCGAGTGTGCGAAAAACAGAGAAAACGAGGGACGAAGTTTTGGCAAGTGTTGGACGTGGTGTGCGTAGATGACAATGGGGACCCACATGTCAATAATGGCAGAGGCAAAAAATTTGGAGATATTTTCACTGCATCAGGTGGAATCGAACCCGGGCGAAACAGCGGTCGGGTAGTGTCACTTGGCCACTGGGCTAGTTCAGTAGTTTCGGTAGAAATAAGGCACATCATCTACCATTACTGTAGCATCCCTTCCCTGGCTCCGGTGGTTCGTTTTCGTCCTCCGCCTTTGTGCGCTCGCTGCGGCGCTGCTGTCTGCCATTGTGAACATGCTGAACAAATGACAGGAATCTAGAGAGGACTGTACGTGGAGAGGCGGACAGTCGGGATCCACCAGGTCTATGGCCGTACGCAAGCAAGTGCCTCATTGAAAAAATAATTTCTCCTAATGCTATACTGACGTTGGGGCCCACGGGTTTGTCAACATAGTTACATTTTTTTGAGGTGCTTCAACGTAGTTACTAAAGGAGATAAATTTACAACGAAGCCGGGGAGCTGGCAGGTATCATTTATTATCAGTGGGCCAGCAAGTATCAGCTGGGTTGTGGGCTGCCCCGTCTAGGCTTTCTTTTTTAACATGCGCAGCCCACGACATGTCGGTTTGTATTTTCTTGAGGGCCGTCATGTATCGACCGGCCTATGGACCTCCCATCCTAGGTTTTATTTTTCCTGAAACATCCGCAGCCCAACTTATGTATTTTTTTGAAGAAAACACAGGGGTTTGTTCTATTTTTCTATATAAGAATAGGAAAGCCAGGTCCAACTTATGTTTCCCTTCTAACTATATTATATATATTTATATTATTTTATATGTTATTATATATTATTGTTATTGTCATCATATATTTAACAGATACTTACATATATAAGAAAACAATATCCCACGTCTTATTAACTTGTAAAAATAATTTTTTAACAATAAAATCCTAGATTTTTTTACATTAAGGCAACGAAAATCCTGGTGATTGTGTACAAAAGCTTGGTAAGATTTAAGGACCAATGTAATAATAAAGCACTTATTATTTAAATATATTTATAACAAAATGCTCAGCCCCTGTTTATTTTTTGATAACATTGTTGCGCCCAACCCAACATTATAATTAGAACCAGCCCAGCAAGATCGTGTATTTCGAGAAAGTGCAAATGGGCTATAATTTTTTAGGAAAAAATAAATGGGCCGCATGGATGCTACATTATTTGTTCAGCCAACCCAGCAAATTCGTGTATTTCGAGAAAGTGAAAATGGGCTGTAGTTTTAAAAAATGGGCCGCATGGACGCTACATTATTTGTTCACCCAGCCCAGCAAATGGACTGTAATTCTCAAAAAAAAAAGATCAAATGGACTGTAAATTCTGAAAAAATGGGTTGAATATGTGCCACATTTTTGGAAGCTGAAATGTGGGCCAATAGGTCGAAGCCAACGCAAGACATTGTCAACTTAGTCAACAAATGATTCTGACATTGATAGCCGTTGGATTTACATCCAACGACCGGCATGCATCTTTAATCTCTCGTCTTCTTCCTCCAGTGCCGCCGGGACCACCTGCTCCCACCTCCTGGTGCTAGCAGCTCTGCTTAGCACGCTTCGCTGTGAAGCGCTACCCGACTGCCAGCCAGGCCATCCCTCCACCCCTCCACACCTCCTGTTCTTCTCCACCGACTGCCGAACCACGCCGCACCAGAACCAGTTAACCCTCGTACACCTCTTCGTCTACAACTCCACTCCCGCGTCTTCCCATCTCCGGCTCGTTGCTGTCCGGGGCCTCGCTGTCGTCCACCACCTTGGATGCGCTCGGCGCGGCGTGGTCAACACACAAAAAAATGAATACTCCCCCTGCTATCTGGGACCTACCATAGTTGGAGGCTGACTTGTGGGCCTACTAACGCGGATGGAGGGCTTTGTCAACTTAGTCAATATGAACGATTCTAGCTCCAGTGACCGTACGATGTCCATCGAACGGCCGTAGTGCTTCTTCAACCTCTGGTCTTCTTGCTCCAGCCGCCCAAACCAGCGCTGGTCGTGTCGCCTGCTCCTGCCTCCCGTGGCTGGCTCTGCTGCCGCGCAGGCTTGACCGCCCCACCCTACTCCAACCTCTGGCTAGGCCATCCCTCTACTCACCCACAACCCCTGTTATTCTGCGGCGACAGCAGCCTCACACCGCAGCCGAACTAGTCAACCCTCGTACTCCTCTCCGCGTGGGCATCCACTACCGCGTCTTCCCGGGCTCCACATCATACCCTTCCTAGGCCTCGCCGTCGTCCATCGCCTTGGTGCTCTCGGCGCGGCATGGTCAATGTGGTCAAGGAACGACTTCCATCGGAAGAGTATTGTACATGGAGAGGCTGACAGCTGGGTCCACGGCCGCAGTAAGGAAGTGCCTCCTTATTATGCGCAAAATAATGATTCCTCCACCTGACAGCAGGGACCCACCGGACGGGCCACCGTATTTCACGAAAAAAACATTTCCCCCTGACTGCTGGGACCCACCAGCTACATCTTCGCACGCAAGGAAGTGCGTCCATATTACGGGCAAAAAATATGATTCTCCCCCTAACAGCTGGGACCCACTAGCTATATCTTGCCACGCAAGGAAGTGCCTCCTTACCTCCCTGACAGCTGGGACCCACCCGGTCGAACCGTACGTAGGGTTGTTTGTCTGGTCGCGAATGTGTACATACATACTGGTCGATCGGTCTGTCTGCAGGCTGCAGCGATGAACCGTGGCTGAGTAAGGAAGGGCACGTGTCATAGTAGAGGCGCCGACGTAGCATGTCACGCTGTCCCGTCTATATCGTGTACACGTACGTACAGCCAGGGTGCAAGAAAGTAAATACGGCCATGTACATACATACGGGCGGGGTCTCGAACGCCTACTCGCGCATACGTACGGCCAGGGCTCGTGTACATGGAGAGGCAGCGGAGAGCAGCGATGGTGTCCTGTTCATCGGCAGCCAACCAGCTGGGTCGGAATGGAGAAACTACGTCGTGTTCATCAGGAGGCAACGGAATGCGTCCTGTTCATCGGGAGCCAACCGGCTTGGACGGAACAGCCGAAACGAGGCCTGGCATACCGCAGAATGGAGGAAACGGCCTTGTGTTTGACTGCCTACGGTCGAAACAAGATCCTGTTCACCGGGAGGGGTGTGGCGTACCGCAAAACGGAGGAAACGGACTTCTCTTTGACCTCCTATGGTCGAAATGGGGTCCTGTTGATCGGGAGGGGTGTGGCGTACCGCAAAACAGAGGAAACAGACTTCTCTTCGACCTCCTACGATCGAAACAGGGGTCCTATTCATCGGGAGGTGTGTGGCGTACCGCAAAACGGGACTCGACGGGCTACTGTTCATCCATCGTCTACTGCCTCGCTCCAGTCTCCATGGGCTACTGTTCATCCACCGTCGACCTCCTCCAGCATCCACCTGTGACTGTTCATCCACGACGTCTCCCTCCTGCCTCCACCAGCTACTGTTCATCCACGGGGGTTCCTGTTCATCCAGCCTCCATCAGCTACTGTTCATCCACCCCTCGATGGGCTACTGTTCATCCAGCCCTCCACCAGCTACTGTTCAACCAGCCCTCCATGGGGCCTGTTCATCCACCCCCAACCGGCTCGATCGGGGTCCTGTTCATCCAGCGGCAACGACCTTTACTACCATGGGGTCCTGTTCATCCAACACCCACCGGGGAATGTTCATCCAACCCCCAACAACGCTCACTGTTCATCAAGAGGCAGCAGGTTCAATCGGCTTCAGTTAGCAGCAGTAGCGAAGGAATCACTCGATCGGGTTCAGTTAACAGCGTGGGATCGATCGATCGCTCGGGTTCAGTAACGCATAGCCAGTGCAATCGCTCGGGTTCAGTAGGCGAACGCCTCGCTCGGGTTCAGTTAGAGCCCAATGCCTCACACCCATGCGCGTACGTATACGAGAGAAACGCGAAATCCCTCCGTGCATCGCTCGACCCCGACCACCTACCGTAACCGGGAACTCCCCGATATTTTCCTCGCCCTCGCTTCTACCACGGTTTTTTCCGTCATGGACGACCCAAAGAATGTCATGCGGCTGCGTCTCCGGCCCGCCCAGGACAAAAAGCCCATTTTCTGTCATAGAAGTAGGAGCCCACCATATCTATGATGATACCGGGTTTTGTCACAATTATCGTCATAGAAGTGTCATAAGCATGACAGAAAAAATTTCATTCGGCCCAAAATGTCACGGATGTGTCTTTTTTTTGTAGTGCAGGGAGAACCCGGACAGGTTCCAGCCAGCCAGATTCCAGCCAGGGGGCACTCCCCTAGCAAAGTTTTGAAGCGTCGTTCGCCGTCTTGTGCCTACCCGGGGGTCATCCCCCCGATAGTAGCCTCCGAGCCTCCGGACAACTTGGAAAAGTTGCGTGGAGGGTTCTTGCAGGCGTCGATGAAGTAGAAGATGTCGATGACGGTCTGCTGTGGACCGCAGCTGGCGCGGCTTGCTTCCTATGGGGGCACGCGAGCGCACCCACTGGGAGTAGCCTCCAAGTCTCCGGGCAACTTGGAAAAGTTGGGCGGAGGGTCTTATTGTTGATGATGAAGCCGACGGCGACGTCGAGGGTGCCGGGCGCGGACACGGAGTCCGCCGGCTGGTGGGCGCGAGGCCCTGCTGGGCGCGGACATGGAGTCCGCCGGCTGAGTGGGCACGGGGACCTACCAGGCACGGACGCTGAGTCCACCGGCTGAGTGTGGGCGCGCGAGCGCACCCACTGGGTGTAGCCTCCGAGCCTCCGGGCAACTTGGAAAAGTTGGGCGGAGAGTTTTCGCTATTGTCATAGTAGATGTTGATGATGGAGGCCAGCTGCGGGCTACAGCCGGCGTAGCTTGCTTCCGGTGGGGGCGCATCAGTGCACCCACTGGGTGTAGCGTCCGAGCCTCCGGGTGACTTGAAGAGTCAGCCGGAGAGTCTTCCCTGTTGTTGGAGCAGACGGCGGCGTCGAGGATACCGGTTGCAGCCGGCCATGGGCCTGCAACCGGCATGGTGTTTTCCCAGCGGGGCGCACCGGCACACCGACTAGGTGTAGCCTCCGAGCCTCCGGGCGAGGAGGGGTGTTCCCCACGGAAATGATCGTGCAAAAGACAAGGTTAGTCCGCGCAGATATATCAAATGTTTGCTTTTAGCAGTGCAAATTTTTTGCAAAGGGTGCTGATTCGGTTTCGTCCAAGCCCCCCTTTAATCTTTTTCATGTCCCCTAAGCTCTTTGCCTTTGCCTCTTGCTAGCTAGATAGCCGGGAGCCGGTCTGTAGCTGTTGCGAAGAGTGGCCGTGGAGTGGAGCGTACAGTACTCAGACTCTGGGAGCAGACTCAACCGAGCAGATACTCATAAAGGAAACGACCGGGTTGCCCAAGCCGTTTTCTCCCGGACATTTTCCGCGTGGGGTGATCTCCAGCTTTTGCTCTCGCTTGCCGGACAACCGCGTGGCGGTCTGTGGCTGAGAGGTGGGCCTTTGGTACCGTATGCGCTAATAAACCGTCTGCGGGAACAAATGTATCGGGCCGAGCGGCCAGCCCCGGGCCAAGATTATCTGGCGCCGGGGCAAACAATAGTGCAACTGTAAGAAGGCGGAGGTGGTCCCTGAGTGTCGCTCGGGGTTATCCGGTTTTGTGTGCGTGGTGCAAAAATACGCGGGTGAGGAGCTCATATTGCTTTGACGCAGACGGGGAGAAGGGAGCCGTAGGCGAGCGGCCCGAGCCTCCGGGCGGACGGACCGAGCCTATGGGTGAACGAGAGGCACCTCAGCCGACCGGGCTGCGGGGCGGGAGGCGCCAAGCCGGCCCTCCAGCCAGCCCGGCGGCGAAGCGGGCGGGAAGGCCAGCCGGCGACGCGGGCGGAAGGGCCAGCCGGCCGAGCGGCGATGCGGACAGGCGGGAGCAGCGGCGCCACAACTATCATTTTTTTCTTTTTCTTCTGCATTTTTTTAGCCGGCTTCAATTTTTTTTAAGCTGGCTGGGCACTCGGCCCTTTGCTTTAACCCCAGCCGGAGGGCGCGCGGGAGCCGGCCAGCCGGCGTGCGGGCGGGAGGCGGCCAGCGGGACGGCGAGCCGGCAGGCGCTGGGTGCCGGCGTGCAAGAGGGAGGCGGAGCAGGGTGACGCAAGGTGGCGGGACGGCGTGTGCGCGAGCTGGCAGGGGCGCGGGCAGTTGGCGGAGGTGGCCGGTGCCGCGACGATGGACTCCGGCGCGGCCGGGGGCGGAGCAGGGCCGGCCGGGTGGCGCAGGGGGCGCGAGCCGGCCAATGGCGCAGGTGACCCTGAGCCGGCCCGGGCCGGGCGGAGTCAGCGCGGGGAGGATGCCAGAGCGGGGTGCAGCCTGACGCTGTGAGCAGGCAGGGCCGGCATGTGCGGAGCGCGCGTGCGGAGGCGGACGTCGTAGCTGGCCAGAGCGGGTGGGAGCCGGCGCGGGACGCTCGGGGCGCGGAGGGCGTGGCGGTGCCGGTGAGCTGGACCCGGCGGAGCAAGGGGGCCGGGGAGCCGGCCCACTGGTGCGACGCAGGCGTAGACGACGGGCGGCTTGCCGTGGGGCGGCAGCCGGTGGACGGGACGACGAATGGGGCAGGTCATGCGGAGGGGCGCGACGACGCCGGCACGGGCGCGCGGACGGTGCAGAGCCGGAGCGAGGCGGAGCAGCGTAGTCGAGGATGGGGCATGGGCAGAGCCGGCCGGGGATGCGCGCAGTGCGGACGGGGTAGAGGCAACGTGGAAGCGCGGCGGCGGGTAGCCGAGGCGGCTGAGCGAGGCGATGGGGTGGGAGCCGGCCCGGAGCGGCAGCCGGCCGGAGGTGGCACAGGTGGCCGGCGCAGCGGCCCGGAGGCGGAGCTGGCCGGGGTGGGACGGAAAGCCGGCCTGCGCGGGATGGGCGGGCGCGTGGGAACACAAAGGCAGCTGCGGGGGAGGCCGATGCGGAGGGTGTGGCGGGGCTATCCTGCGGGCTGGGTCGCCCGCGCGGGATAGGAGCCGGCCGGGGGAGGAGCGACGAGGGGAGCCGGGCGTGAGGGCGCGCGACGACGGGCGGGACCGGCGGGGAGCCGATTGGTAGGCGTGGCGACCGGGCAGCACAGCAAGCGGAGTCGGACGGAGGTCGGGCGGGACGCGACGACGGCGTGGAGGACGCGCGGTCGTGGAGCCAAGGGGGTGGTCCGCAGCGACGGGGGCGAAGGAGACGACCTGCAGTGGAGGAGCTCGGACGCCAGGGGCGCGGACGGCAACGGGGGCCGGGTGGGCGCGAGGCAGGGCGGAGGAGCACGCAGGCGCTGCCCGAGTAGGGGAGGCGGGGTTTGAGCTCGGGCCGAGGGGAGCCAGACGCGAGCGACAGCAAGCGGAGCAGCAGAGCAACGCGCGGGCGGCAGCAAGCGCATGCTTTGTCTATTTTGCGTGCAACTATACGAGCAGTGTACAGGCGGTGTACAACCACTGTATGAGCGGTGTCTGAATTGCATCCGAGAAATTTTTGTGTAGTGTATGGCTAGCATATGAGAAGAACAGGGCGGGTGCGACGGCGCGGAAACGAGCATGCGGATGGGTGCACGGACGGAGAGACGCCGGAGGCTGAGGTCGGACGTGGCGCCCGCGCGCGGACGGAGGCGGAGCGGAGCAGGGACCGAGGCGGCACATGCCCGCATGGTCAGAGCGGGATGACGCAGTGGGAGGGGCTGGGCGCGCGTGGAGGCAGCGTGGCCGGACGGGACGCACGCGCGAGCGGACGGGAGGCAGATGACGAGGACGCGCCGCCCTGACGGGCGTGCTGAAGTCGAGCCCCCGAGCACCGCCGGGGAGACGGCAGTGACGTCGCGATGGCGATGATGAAAAGGGTCCCGCCCGGACCACGGTTCCAGCGGCAGCTTGCCCCACGGTGGGCGCCAACTGTCGTGGTTATCTCAACGGGGGGTGGGGGGTGGGGAGGGGTTGCGTGACAACAGATGCCATGGGATGGCTTGAGGTGATGGCAAGGCTGCTGTGGAGATCAAGGGACGGGATTGGGCAAACAGCACGCGGTGATTTACCCAGGTTCGGGGCTCTCCGGAGAGATAACACACCTACTCCTGCATGTCTGATGATATATGCGGTGTATATGTAGCGGTACAGAGTTCCTCCTGGAGCTGTATTGGAGTAGGAAGAAGGAGGTTGGGAGCGCTCCTCTTCTCTGCCTCATGTGTGCGTGTGGCGTGAGAGCCTGAGAGCCTTGTGGCCTAATGAGACTGAGAGTGTGAGCGTATACGAAAATGGGCTCCCTGGGTCACCTTATAAAGGGGTGCCCAGGGGACAAGGGGTGGCTCACATGGCCTAACTACACTGTAGGAATGGACATATGACCAACTATGCACTGTTGGAGGTGTCACATGATGTAGGAACAGTGCCAGTTGCTCATCTACAGTGCTCCATTGTAGAGCGTGGCCGTCACGTCTGTGCAGGTCCGACGGGACATCTTAGTTGACTTGGCCAGGCTGAACCCGGACAGGGAGAACCCGAACAGGGAGAACCCAGCCCCGGGAGGACCCGGCCAGGGAGAACCCGGCCAAGGAGAACCCAGCCCGGGAGAACCCAGCTAGGGAGAACCCGGCCAGGGAGAACCCGACAAAGGAGAACCCAGCCCGGGAGAACCCAGCCAGGGAGATCCCAGACAGGGAGAACCCGGCCAAGGAGAACCCAGCCCGGGAGAACCTAGCCAGGGAGAACCCGGACAGGTTCCAACCAGCCAGATTCCAGCCAGGGGCACTCCCCTGGCAAAGTTTTGAAGCGTCGTTCGTCGTCTTGGGCCTACCCGGGGGTCATCCCCCCGACAGTGTGTGTGTGTGTGTGTGTGTGTTTGAGAGAGAAGCCAGTAGATAGATTACTATCAAGATCGAGATGCCACCCTACTCCTTCGGTGTCGGGTAGTGTGTGTGTGTGTGTGTGTGTGTGTGTGTTTGAGAGAGAAGCCAGTAGAATAGCTTCGTATCAAGATCGAGGTTCACCTACTCCTTCGGTGTCGGGAATGTGTGTGTGTGGGTGGGGTGGGGGGGGGGGGGGCAGTGACACTTAGATATAGGGAGAAGGAGTTTGTGTGGCACATATCTATATTAAGGGATAGGTAGATAGCATGTGTGCGAGGCATGCTTAAAGCATCACGGAGATAAACAAGCGGTGTGCCTGCAAGTGCCGGAAAAAAATGAAGAGAGAAACAATGTCTACCCGCGTGTGTGTGTGTGAGAGAGAGAAATCTCAAAACAAAAGGTCCTCTGCTGGAATCCCATTGTATGTATTCATATGGTTCCGGGACTCGAGTTAACCATAGGCATATGTGTGCGAGACATAATTATACTTTGAGACATTAGTGGCGGTGGGTGGGCAGAAATAAAGGGGTGGGCGTGTTCGACAGAGAGAGCGTGTGTGTTTCTGTGTGAGAGACTTGTAGGACGGGGTAGAAAGACGAATTCTAACCTTGGCGGAGGGAGAGAAATACACGAAGTGCGCATGTGTGATTCCGATGCCCACGGAGAAATGAGATATGTATGTGTGTGAGAGAGATTGCACAATTCATTCACGTATCACTATCTAGCGATCGTGGATGTGCATCGCTTGAACATAAATCAATATCTACTTCGTATCGTGGCCAAAGATACAATATCGATTCAACGCTATAAAGATTGGACACTCACATATCACATTTTTTTCCAAATAATCCTTTTCAATTGTGCATGCCAAAGTTACAGTGATGTTTCTTCAAACAACCACTGTAGCTATCATGTACATGCACCATTGTTAGTCTTGCATTCAAATTCATTTGTCTTGGATGATTTAAGGTTCTATTATGAAGTAATATATGTAATATTCATATATGAATTCAACGGGTACGCAATTTATGAAATGGAGGCTATGTAATCATATGAGGTAACACTTTTAAGTAGCGGACTACAATATCCATTTCTTTTGTGGGACTACAATATCCATTTCTTTTTGTGCGCCTCTACAATAACACGTCAATGCATTATGTTTAAAGTAAATAACCAGTGGCACTAAATTATATATTTACACGAGAAATACATAGGCTGAGCGTTTGATCCGTTTTTTTGTGAACACGCCTCTACACCCGTACGATTGGCCGCACCCGTGTGAACGTCCAAGTTATCGGTGCATCATCCCGAGTTATTGTCTTTTTTCTGGGGTGGACTTCATACCAGTTATTAACTGCTGACATGTGCCCCATGTGCACAGTCTCGCATGACCTTCCTGCTAGCACTGTCCAAAATTAGTTGAAACTGGATACGAATGATCCCGCGGGCGGCAAAATCTCCTGCCTCCTTCTAAAATTTCCGCCACCTAGTCTTTAGCATGCGAAATTCCCCTTTTGTCCTTGGTGCACGAAGAACAATAGTTACAATACAACCCTCATTTACATAATAGGTCGGGGCTGCTTTGGTAACTTCCGGTCCCCCCACCACACGGCACCCCCATTTCCTCTCCCCCTCCTGCAAAAATGACTAACTCCATAGCACCAGAGCATCTTACATCACGCCGTCTGTACTTCATCGGCCTTTCTACCCCTCCCCCCTCGAAACCCTAGACTGCTCATCCACCGGCCTACCAGAACCCATTCATTGTAGCAGCGTCCACTTCGCCGGATCTGTTTCTGCGGCCGCATCTACCCCTCCCACCTCCCCTATAAAGAACTAGACTGCTCATCCACTACTGTACCACAGCCCATTCGGTGTCGGCCTTGTCCACGGCGCCGGATCTGCTTCGCCGGTACTCTCATCAACCGCAGCACATCTGCAGTGGCTCCTTCATACTCCCCACTAGAGACGCTTCATCCACACCCCCGGAGCCGCCCCACCGACGCCCCCATCGATGGCCTCTGATCCTCTTTGCCGACACCTTCCTCAACCCTACCGGAGCCGCTTCACCGACACCATCCTCAACCCTACCGAAGTAGCTTCGCCTATACCATTCTCAACCCTACCAGGGCCGCTTTGCCAACGCACAAGTCCACGGCCTCAGATTCGCTTCATTGCACCCTCGTCCAACCTACCGGAGCAGCTTCTGACGCCCCGTCCACGGCCGCAGATCCGCATCGTCGACACCATCCTGAAGCCAACCACCGGAGCAGCTTCACCGATGCCCTCGTCCACGGCCTCAGATCCGCTTCGCCCACACCGTAGTCCACCCTACCGGAGCCGCACCACAAACACCCTACTCGACGGTTCTAGATCTCCGTACCGGACCCCAACAGCCAGCACAACGTCATCACCCGTGACGTTTCTAACCTGATTCCCACCGTATGGCAAGATGCCAAGCACCCGCCACGGCCTAGGTACTTGTCACCTTTAAACCCGTCCATCATCACCTGCCCGATGTACTTCAAATATACTAACAGGTCGTTGTTACATGTTATGCAGCTGGCAAACACTACAAGGCCAATGTTTCTTCTGGATCTAACAGCTTGGCCAACCAAGATCCTGGACTGAGGCATTGCTATGATCTTGTAAGTGCGTGTCTCTCTCTCTCTCTTGTATTGTTGTGTGCCTACCAGCGTGCTTTGCTAGGATTTTCGACCAGTAATCCCTTTGTGCAGACAATGATTTCCACTACTGGCTGCTAAATTAGACATGTAGATGTCATACATGATACTCCCTCCGTTCCTAAATATAAGTCTTTCTAGAGATTCCACTATAGGCTACATACAGAGCAAAATGAGTGAATCTACACTCGAAAATGCATCTATATACATCTGTATGTGGTCCATACTGGAATCTCTACAAAGACATATATTTAGGAACAGAGGTAGTACATTACACAAAATCGTAGGTGGCATGTAGGAATTCCAGTGCACTACATTAGGCTCCCTTAGAGTGCCTGCTAGTCCAGCACACAGAGTCATGGCTAGTTTATGCTACGCACACAATCATTAATTGGTGGTTTGAATATGTGCAAGGGATATGCAATGTATTATCAGGTAGAGATATCTGAAATTAGCCGTGTCAACTTGCGGATAGGGTTACGCAATGAAGAAGTACAAGATGTATGTGGCAATTTCATGGAACATCGCAAAAAAAAGGAGAGGCAGAGGTGAGCCTATACAGTGTGCTATAGTAGGTCACTCCGGCCCAGTTCTTTTGCAGGATTCTCCCAGAATCTGCCCCTCTCTAGCTTCTCCTAGAATCTTTGACCCCCTTTTGTTTTACAATCCTAACTAATTAGACCCTAACTAGATAGGATTGTAAAACAAATGGGGCTCAAAGATTCTGGGAGAATCTGGGTAGGGGTCAGATTCTGGGAGAATCTGGCAAAAGAACCGGGCCTCCATTGCAATCATCATGACATGTTATTTGTATGTCAGTTCTATTGGCCAAGTTTGTTAGGGATAGTTATTTTGAGTTATCCTAAAAAAATAAGCACCTTTGAATATAAGCTCCAGATAATAAGCCAACCAGTTCTTTTCATTGCCTGCCTTTTCAGCTTATCTGTGGTATGATCAGTGAAAAGTCTAGAATGCATTATATTTTGTCATTTTGCTGCCCATATGAAAATTAATTTGACTTGCAAACATCACAAATTGAACCCAGTGCAGTAATTAATATGATAGGAAAACAGACCATCAATATTTGTTCAAAATGCAAACACAAAGATACCATCTAATTGGTACAATCTACTTTGGTCAATGTCTTCCATAGAGATCCCATTGCCTAATTTAAATGAAGAACGCATGACCAAAATTTAAATGAAGAACAATTATTTATCGAAATTCGATGGTCCAAGTGGCCGGTTATTATCATATAGCGGCACCACCTGAAAGCATCATATAGCAGCAGCAGCAGCAGCTCATAGCAACACATCATACAGCAACAACAGCGGCAGCTAGCAATTCATCATATACCAGCAGCAGCTCATAGCAATTCATCATATAGCAGCAGTAGGAGCAGCTCATAGCAATTCATCATATAGCAGCAGCAGGAGCAGCTCATAGCAATTCATCATATAGTAGCAGCAGGAACAACTTATAGCAACTCATCATATAGCAGCATCAGCTCATAGCAATTCATCATATAGCAGCAGCAGCTCATAGCAATTCATCATATAGCAGCAGCAGGAGCAGCTCATAGCAATGCATCATATAGCAGCAGCAAAAGTAGCTCATAGCAACGGATCAGAATGAAAATTTGGCAAAAAATCAGAGGAGATCTTCACCTTGTTGGATGAGCTCATCCTTCAACAGCACCTCAAGGCCACGGCCTGGGAGGAGGGGAGGGGGAACGAGGTGCCTTCTGCCGGAGTGGGGCACCGACCGTAGTTGTGCGGTGCCCGCCGGAGTAGTGCATTGGACGGACCACAGCGGAGCAGCTGCGGAGACCATGAGAATGAGGGGCGGTGCCAGAGGGAGGAGTAGCTGGGGAGATTTGGCCCTACCCGCCGGCCATGTAGCCTAGCTGGATAGAGCATCATCGAGGACCATGCTAGATGGAACCAGTGGCGACGGCTCGCTGGAGGAACCCTAGCACTGCAGGCAGGGGATCGAGGTAGAGGGAAAGGGAAGAGGAGATGCAAGTGGGTAGGGCAATGAACGCTTGCGTGTTTTTTTTACTTGAGGGTCAGGTGTGACGTGGGCGTGAGTAGTGGCATTTTGAGTGTAATATAGGAAGACAACAAAGTCATTTCACTATTCCCCTTCCCTTCAATTTTTTGTGAGCTTCTACCCGAAACACCCCCCTCCAAAGCGAAATAAGTTAAGCCCAAGCCCATAACTCAAAAATGAATTCTTTACATCTTTTATGGCTTATTTTGACAATAAGCTCTGAAAAGGTAGAATAGAACTGGCCCTTAACCTGCAATTCAATTGTGCGTGCAATGATGAATCACTCCTACCTACTATAGTGTACATTTAGGCATCATACATGGCATAACCTAATACATGTGCATTTCATTATAGAATATGAAATATGCAATGTTTATGTCAGTTCATATGTTGCACATGATGTTTAAATGCCCCTTAAATCTGGTCAGTCAAGTGATGGTCTTTAAGCCTCCTTCTATGCTTCTTTTCTTGATATGTAAGATTTGCTCACACATCTGTTCAATTGCTTGTTTATATTAGCCAGCCATACTAGGACTGTTTGCTTTGATTACTTGTTGTTCTTGACCTAACAGAGCTTGTCAATGATTTAAACACTAAGGGCTGCTGTAGTGGGGGCTTGTATAACTCATAGGTGACATAAAGGTTTGGCTGTACACTAAAGTAGGCTCTCCAAGAGTACCTGGAGATCCAGTTCGAAGGTATGCCTAGTTTTTACATAGTGCACACATAGTAAATGCTCATTTTATTGTGTGCAAGAGATATGGCATGTTTCATTATGTGGTGTTGTTTTGTTATAAACTCATCCTTTTGTGTTATTCACAGACTGGAAAGTATGCATATTTATCTTCCAAGGAGACCAGTAACTAGTTTGTGTCACCTTGTAGAGGGGGTGCAATGAAGATAAGATTGAGGATTTCCAAGTACAAGATGTTAGGAAGGAGCCTTGCAAGAGGAGGAGCAACGCTGAGCCTGTTCAACCAGTTATGGTAAGTCACTGTATTACAATTACCAGGACATCCTATTTGTCTGACATTGTGCTTGCGTAGGGTTCTTCACCTGTAACCCAGTCATTGGGCCATTGATTAAAACCCCCTCCACTCACTACTATATGATGTTCTAACTTTTTTGTAAATCAGATGTATGTAAACACATTTTAATTTGTCTATTCACTCATTACGGATGTAGTCTACTTTTAAATATCTAAAACATCTTATAGTAGTGAACAGTGTGAAACTGCTTCCTGCCATGGTAGAGTTGTCGATGTCATAAATGTCATAACCAAACGCATATTCACATCATTAGCCTCCCTATCATTACTAGGATATTGTTTACATACTAGTCGAGATACTTCATAGGGGGCAAACAATATTACATTACTTGTTCCTTTATATAGTAAATGTAGCTAGGCCATGGATGTTATTGAGGCATGCATGTATGCATGCTGCCAACTCAATAGTTCAATTGCTTGTTTGTTTCAGGCACAGTTAAATTGCTCTTTTCAATTGCTTTATTTGTCCTCAGTTAATGAGATGCCCAAACAATGATGCCCGATGTTGGGTACTTGTATAACTATTAGTTGACATAATTAAAGGCCATACCATTTAATTACTCTGGCGAAGTGTGCCTGAAGCTTTGAAGTCTATTAACCAACTATTACTGCATGAGGCTGACAATCTAGTTTATACTAGGCTAATGATTGCATAGTTTTGCTTGCTATAGTAGGTTTGTATGAATCCCTCTGCTGTTCATTATGCTCCCTAAGACTTTAATTGAGCTACAGAATGGCCAACTACTTGCTTACTTATATGCAACGTGTGGTCTAAATTTGTAACCTATCTATGTTTTGGATTTGGCCCCAACATCATGCTCCTCTGGTGAGCTAAGAGAGATTTCTGTATGCGGGCTGCACAGACTACCATTTTTATAATTTTTAAAATATCACCTGCTTATGCTTCATGACGTGTAACATTATTGTTAGTCCTGTTTTGCCATGTACAAAATAGTCTGTCTTGCTTGCTTCACTGTTGTAACTATATTTTTTCCCTAGTCATGTGGACTTACAGAAACATTTCAGGATGAAATGACATCAACACAAAGATCTGCGAGCAGTGCGACATGGCCGTTACCAAGTGATTATGGATTGGAATTGGAATGTGTTGATGTTCTCGAGCATCAACTAGAGGTGTCAAGACAATGTGTACATGATTCTCAACGTGCAATCAACAAGTTGAGACTGGACTTGCAAGTATTAGATGCAGTAGTCAAAAAAATGAAACGAGACACTGAGGTAACCACGAAGGAATTGGAGATTTTGTAGACTGAAATTTGTGCTATCTGAATCCGGCCAATCCTATTTTCTGAAGAGATTATAGTTCAAATGGTAAGTTCTGTTGATGCGTGTCCATGATGTATGAGCTTTATTTGCCTAGTGTATGTAATTTGCTGTTTGTGTACGCTTTATTATCACTGGTGCCAAACTATAATGCCCAGTGGGTATAATCGGCTGTAATTTCTTTATTGTATAGTGTAGGATTATTCTACGTTTCTATGCCTTAGTCTCTTTATTGTATAGTGTATGTTTTTAGAGGCGATAGTATAGAGTAGGATAATTCTTTGAATATGCTATATCGTTGAAACGGGGGCCAACACACCCAAACTTTTCCTGGACGCCATCCGAATGAACAAACATGTGTAGTCAAAGCGGGCCATAATTGGGTTGGTCAAAATAATATTTAGTGGATCCCAAATGATGTGGCCCACCATAACAACGACTCTTTGCAGGCCGTTAACAGGCCGAAAGCTCGATAGGGCAGTATAAATGGAAATGGCCCGCGGGCCTCTAGCAGGCCGAAATAAATGTCAATTTTATCTCGGCCCTTTTACTTTACGGGCCAGTAAGAGGCCGAAAGTGTTTTGGGCCTAAGGAGGCCCAATTTGCAAACTAGGCTTTTAAGAGGCCGAAAGTCGCGTCGGGCTGAAATTGTGCCCTGTGGAATGTGGGCCGCTAATGGACCCAAAATTAGGTTGCACAGTCAAAGGCCCAACTGTTGTGCGGGCCGTTAACGGGCCGCAAGACAAAATGGGCTAGGAATTGGCACATTTACCGAATGGGCCGAGGAAAGGCCTAAAGTCACAATGAGCTAGAAGTTGGCCCAACTGCAAAATGGGCGGAGAAAAGGCCGAAAGACGTTCCGGGCCGTTAATGGGCTGGAACTGACGATGGGCTGCTAACAGGCCGAAAGAAGCTCGAGCCGTAATTAGGCCCAAAGATGTAGCGGGCCGTTAACGGGCTGGAACTTACGATGGGCTGGAAATTATCAAATCTAGAATGGGCCTTTGATGGGCCGATTCTGTGTAACTTGTATGGGCCGTGCTTGTGAATGGGCCTGACTCAAGTGGGCCGCTAATGGGCCGGCCCACTTATTTTGACAGGCCCGGCCTTTTAACCTAAACGGGCCATTGTTGGGCCGAGCCATGTGTCGACGTACCATAGGCTCATACCGTCCACTTGCTTGATGGCACCTGTCCCAACACGGAGCTGACACGTGGATACTAAGGCGAATCAGAATTTTACATGTGGAAAATCCCCATTGGTTCGGGCGGTTAACGGGTTATCAGATCCAAACCGGAACCCGATAGCTTAACGGCGACCCGTTACGGTGGATGCCACGTGTCGGTCACCCTTGACGAAAGCACTTCTATGACGCGTGATTTATCATCATGGAAGTGGACACTTCCGTGATGATAATTTTGGTAATGTCATGGAACACTTCTACGACAGCACATGCATGACTATCTTGATTCTGTCATAAAATCGTCATGGATGTACATGCATGATAGAAAACGTGACCTACTATGACAAACACGTATCATCACGGAAGTGTATTTCTTTTGTAGTGTATGGCCGAGGAACTTATGGACGCCAACGCCAAGCTCCGCATAGAGCGCGAAAGTCTGGTAGAGGGATCCGTTGCTATTGTCAAGCAAAGTATTGAGGACATGAAAGAGATCATCGCCGCTCGTCGCGAGAACTCCTACGCCATGGACACAATGGCGAAGATGGCAGAGGAGAGGCGATAGGAGATGAAGGTCGTGAGGTGATGAAGAATGAGTTGGATGAACTCCGCGCCCGCCTGCAGCAACCCATCATGAAGTAGAGAGCAGCGACCTAGATCATTGCCTGTGTCTTCCTTCTTTTGCCCCTGTGTCTTTCATGCGTTGCCGCATGTGGCATTTTAAATCATCTTCCTGAATATGAAAACAATTATTATCCTTTGCCATCGTCATCATATATATCAGTCTTGCTAAGTCTCAGTCGACTGAGACTTCGTTAAGTCTCAGTCAATGCTATATTTGTGAGATCTTACATCAAGATCCGTGCAAAATTTTCTTTTGAGGTTTTCTTTTTTCTCTCTTACATGTTATGTCACTTGACTGAGACTTGGTTAAATCTCAGTTGACTGAGACCTAGCCACACCATTAAGCACCTATAAAACAGGGGCTCGGGCGCCATTAATAGAGAAGTTGGGAGAGAGGTGGGCGACAAATGGATGTCAAAGGGATCGACTCCCGGTGACCCTGCGCAATGGTTTGCTTGCACACCTCCCGTCTACTCAAATAGCTACCCCGCACGGTGCCTCCTAGCCAATAAAAAGGGGCACGCGTGGTGGCACATAAATGGTTAGTAGAACGCCAATGGTTTCAATAATACTTTTGTTTCCGATTGTAACGTGGCAGCTCTTTGTTCCAAAATGATTTTGTTGGTTGTTAATGTGTGCGCCTTTGCAAATTGGACAAAAAATTACCATAGGATGTTGGTGCCATGTCATGACACCATCCAAGTTTTGTGATTTTCAGACGAGTTTTGGATTTACAGGCATTTATAAACCAAGTTTCTCAATGTTTGCGGCTGAGCCACCATGCCCAGAAGTTTAAAATTCATTACCATTTCTTGCATGGGACCTAACATTCACCCAAGGACACATGTATGATTTTTTAACCCATTTTGGTGCACTGGAGCATGTGCCTGTAGTTCAAATTTGAATTATGCACATTAAATGCCTAGAAAACTCAATTAATGTGTAAAAAAGGCCAAACGAACCCCAAATAATTCCAAATTTTAGCACGACACTCCTATCGGTCTATGTTGCCTTTGTACAAAATCAAGGCAGGAAGAGGCAGCGTTCGTTTCGGCCACAAAGGTGACACTTTCCCTATCGGAACCATGAGGCTTCTTGAGAGAAGCTCTGGATTGTAAGAAGCTTATACCAAAACTTGTCCCAAATTGGAGAAAAAATTATCACAGCATGTTGGTGCCATGTCAAGACACCATGCCAAGTTTCATGATTTTTAGGCGAGTTTTGGATTTACAGGAATTTAAAAACTAAGTTTGTCAATGTTTTCGACCAAGCCATGATGCCCAGATGTTTGAAATTCAATCCCATTTCTTGCATGGGACCTAAACATTCACCCAAGGACACATATATGATTTTTTAACCCATTTTGTTGCACTGGACCATGTGCCTGTAGTTCAGTTTTGAATTATGCACATTAAATGCCTAAAAACTCAATTAATGTATAAATAGGCCAAACAAATCGGGAATAATTATAAATTTTAGTGTGACACTTCTATTGGTCTATGTTGCATCTGTTAAAAAATCAAGGTGGGAAGAGGCAGCGTATGTCGTTTCGCTCACAATGGTGACACGTTCCCTATCGGAACCATGAGGCTTCTTGAGAGAAGCTCCGGTTTGTAAGAAGTTCATACCAAAACTTGTCCCAAATCGAATAATTTTTTTACCACAACATATTGGTACCATGTCAAGACACCATGCCAAGTTTCATGATTTTGAGGCGAGTTTTGGATTTACAGGAATTTAAAAACTAAGTTTGTCAATGTTTTCAACGGAGACACGATGGCCAGATGTTTGAAATTCAATCCCATTTCTTGCATGGGACCTAAACATTCACCCAAGGACACATATATGAGTTTTTCAACCATTTTGGTGCACTGGAGCATGTGCATGTAGTTCAAATTTGAATTATGCACATTAAATGGCTAGAAAACTCAATTAATGTATAAAAAGGCCAAATGAACCCGAAATAGTTCCAAATTTTAGCACGACAATCCTATTGGTCTATGTTGCCTCTGAAAAAAATCAAGGCAGGAAGAGGCAGCATATGTGGTTTCACCCACAAAGGTGACACGTTCCATCTCGAAACCATGAGGCTCCTTGAGAGAAGCTCCGGTTTGTAAGAAGCTTATACCAAAACTTGTCCCAATTCGGACAAAAGTTTTACCACAGCATGTTAGTGCCATGTCAAGACACCATGCCAAGTTTCATGATTCTTAGGCGAGTTTTGGATTTACTAGAATTTAAAAACAAAGTTTCTCAATGTTTTCGGTCGAGCCACGACGCCTAGATGTTTGAAATTTATTCCCATTTCTTGCATGGGACCTAACATTCAATCAAGGACACATACATGATTTTTCAACCCACTTTGGTGCACTGGAGCATGTGCCTGTAGTTCAAATTTGAATTATGCACATTAAATGCCTAGAAGCTCAATTAATGTATAAAAAAGGCCAAACAAACCCTGAATAATTCCAAATTTTAACATGACACTAATATAGTTGCATGTTCACTACAGATAAATATTCTAGCAATTCAAACACTGCCCTTTCCCGCTGTAACCCCATTTTGTCTTTCAAATCAAAATGAAAAAAATCAAGTACACCACGAATAGTCTATTAGCAAGAATTGTGTGCGATACAGTATAAAATATCTTGGGGTACCCTCCTGTATAGCTTACGCCGGAAGTTTCGTTGGCTACAGTCCATCACCCGCGCATCAACGACACTTGTGCGCCTGTTTTTTGCTGCACCGAGCAACGGCAACCACGGAAATATCTAGCTCCCCACCCCTCCCCCGACCAAAAGCCACATTTCCACTATTGCCTTCTTCCTTTCCAAGTTCAAACTTTCACTGCTTCCTTGCAGCGCCGCCTCCTCGTCGGCGACGCTCCTTCCTGCTGCGCGAACTCATCTATATAGTCAGGTAATCCACACCCCACCCCATCCTCCTCCTCCTTCACCATCCCAGATGCCTCGACCGCTGGTGTAGCACCTCCCACCCAAATGACTGCCCCATCCTCCAAATAAGCGATGCCCATAGTTATGGTGCATGCACTATAGCCAGGAGCTCAAGGAGCATCTGGCAGCAGAGAAGCAAATCACGGCTGCACGCGCGGATGAGGTCGCGATTGCTGCCATGTGTTCCGACCACCAGATCGTGGAGGAGCACCTTGCCCTCGAGGCCACCGGCGAAGCCTCGCGTGAGGACGCCGCCACGCGGTTGGCTGCTTTAAGCAACACTTCGTGGTGCTTTCTCAAGGCCACCACTACTGCAGGAATGCCTACAAGTGGCGGGCTCAAAAAGGTCATCAGTGGCGGGCAAGCCTCCCAGGGGCGCCCACCACCGACCTCCCGCCACTGTTAGTACCCCATCAGTGGTGGGCGCACGCCCGCCACTGGTAGAGCACCTCCAGTGGCAGGCATCTCCTCCCGCCTGCCATAGTTAGATGTTGTAGTTGTGGCGGTCCAAATTCCCTCGCCCATCGCAGCTAGATGTTATGGTTGGGGCCGACAACCTAGGCTTCCCACCACAACTATACATATAACCAGCAAGAATTTCCATATTTGATCATATGCATTATGATGTATCACAGTTTAGTAGCACATTTTATCATAGTAAATAAACAAGCTAACAACAAGTTGCCCAACTGCATATAGCAAATTCTATAGGAATTTTCATAGAAACATAGAAACTACATTCATAGTATCGATCATAGAGACCACATTATGGCACTACACAAATAGTTGACAAACAAAATTTTAGCTCCATCATAGCAACTTGCAATTAAGCTCAGCTCTTTGAAGCGTTGTCCTCGTCTCCAATCATCTTCTTGACCTCAACTAGGGCGGACTTGGCAATTTGAAAAAGTATCTCGGCAGCCTCGACGACTCCTTACGCACTCTCTGCACCAGCTTTGCGGCTTCTAGTGGCTGCCCTTGCAAGATCTGGAGATCCTTCAGCGCTCTTGGCATATTGTAGAACCTTCTCGGTGTCTACTAGGGTCCTCTCCGCATAGGTGAGCGCAAACACCGAGTATCCAACCAGCCTCGAGACGTCGTATAGGGCTGTAGGAGTCGTAACGAGGCATGCCGGCTTCTCCATCTAAATCAAAACAATTGTTAGTTAGATAAACCACATTTATACAAAAGCAACTATGTAAGAAGATAATTAAAAACAGTGTACGACAACCCTCGATGTCTTTCTTTGGGTGGGCAATTCTCACTCTTAAGTGGTTGTACATATGTTGGGCGCTCCATGACTGGTACTTCGACTATCGCTGATGGTCGTTCTTCACCTTCTCCTCCTCCTTTACCAACGTATCGTAGGAGGAGGAGAAGGCTAGAACAACCCTCTACGACAACAGTCAGTTCATCTCCCAAGTGGTTGTATATATATGATGTACACTCAATGTTATTTCGACTGTTGGTGAAGGTCATCCTTTACCTTCTCCTCCTACTTTACGAAGTTCTGAGAGGAGGAGAAGAGGAAGGATGTCCCAGATATACAATGGGCCAATTGATCCGGGTCCCAGATAGGCTAGTAATTTCGTGTCTCCTGTTTATTTGCTCGGGCGAATTCCACCGAGCAGAGGGTGTTTTAGTGGTTTGTTCAAATTTTGGGAGAACAAGCATCCTCGTCTAGCATAACAAGCCAATTCGAATCAAATTTTGAAATATTAGTTCTATATAGTGTCACATCTTGCCACTTATTTTTTAGATGGTGAGATGATGCTCGAGACTAATGTGTTTTTACATGCTCGTTGCTACCGATTAATTTGACAAATAATTGACCCACTAAAAACGTGTATCAAACCCAAAATGAAATACCTCAATTCAATGAAATAGCTTGTTTACCCGGTCAAAATTGTGGACTAAATCCAAAATTTAACACCTTAATCGAATAACTTGGTCAAAGTTAGATTTATAAACCTGTTTGATACACCTATGCCGTGGGTGGACACGATCACCTAAGGGGCCGTGAGCCCCTTTTGGTTCGGCAAGGGGAAGATCACATTGCACAAAGAGCAAAAGCCATAGAGCAACACGACGGTGATGACACTGATGATTTTACCCAGGTTCGGGCCGCTGGATAGCATAAAACCCTACCCCTGCTTTGGTGGATTGAGTGGAAGAACACAACGAACACGCAGCGCTCAAGCCCGGCAAGGTTGCTTCGGGGGAGCAGCTACGCGCGTACAAGTGTGTGAGGGTCCAAATCCTTTGCTAGGTCGCCTTGGACCTCCTTTTATAGCTTAAGGGGTAACCACAATGGCAAAATAGTCTTTACCTACTAATTAGATAGCTAACGATGCTATCATACCTAACTCTGGCAGTGAAGACAAAGTGCATTAAATGCACTGCTAGGTGTCATGCAGAGGGCGAAGCCTGGCAGGCCTGCGGAGCCGCTTAACCATCTCTTGCTTATCATCTTGACACGCCTCTGGACGGGTGTCATTTGGATAAATCTTGTCTTCCAATGGGCCGCCACGTGCTTAGCAGAGGCCACTTAATCACTTGGGGGCTCGACACCGCACTGATAAGTGACTTGCGTCGCTGTGCGGTGGAGCGGTGGTGTCTTGGCGGGGATCCCCCCCCGGACGGACCTGGCAAGCTTGCCGGGGAAATCTCGGACTTGCCCCTGGGACGGTGTCGACCGAGCCAGGCTCTCCTTCCCGGCAAGGGAGGCCTTCCAAAAGGTGATATTCGTCTGCCTTGGTTGTCTTGGTCTTCTTGATCCGCTCTTCGATCTCACTAGGAGCTGCCTTCCTGGCTTGGCCTTGCTTTGGGTGTTAATGCAGTCGGTGTAGTTATTCCTTGCTGAGCTCTGGCTACCGGGGCAAAGGCCCACTGTCCGTGCACAAGTCAGGGGAAACATACACCCCTGTTTGTGTACCTCGTCAAAAGCCCCCGGGCCTGAGCCATACGTGTCGCCGGGCACATTGGGTTAGGCCCCAAACAGTGTACGAACATGTGTCGGAGAAGTGTTGTGCATGCAGTGGTCGTTACGATGACTAGTCAATCCAACGTCCACTACGCGTAATTGCCGCAGGTCATGGGGTCGTGGGAACGTAGCAGTTAATGGGTAGTGTGCCTGTAAAACGGTAACTTCCTGGGAAAAGATAGCGAAGAGCCAGGCCCCCGCGCTCGTTCCCAATAAAAAAGGCAAAGTGAAGGGGCGCTGGTCATTCGCATCTGTTTCTCCTCCCACCATCTTCTTCCTCAAGCCAAGCAACCGCTCCCATGCCCACACCCGCCTCCATCGCCTCGCTAGACCTTCCATCTTTCCAGTGATCCTAAAGGATGGAAATAAATCTGCCGCTGCGAAGGGGAAGCGGACGGCTACCACGAAAGATGCTGCAGTGGAGGGGAAGAAGAAGAGAGCGACAGAGCTGGACATGAATCAGCAGGAGGACGTGGTCTTCTTTCTGTCGAGCTTGGACAACAACGCCCTGGTCATGAAGTGTGCATACATGTGGGGGAGGGAAGTCCTGAAGGGGCATGGAGCGCCCGTGGTCTTGCCGGAGGGGAAAGAGGATCCACCGAATTCATACCGCTTCTTCTTTGCGCACTTCCTCCGCGGCCTCATCTCCCCCTTTTTTGATTTCTTAGAAGCCATGATGGTGGTGTATGGATTCCACCTTCTGGATTTCACGTCAAATGCAATGGCGTGCATGGCAATTTTTGCCCATCTATGCGAGAATTTCGTTGGAGTTACCCCCAACGTGGATTTGTTCAGACACTTCTTTGTCCCGCAGGTGGAAGACAAATACCAATGCTCAGGGAACATAAGCTGGATCCCCCGGGGCAAGAAGGAGAATTGGGATTACCTTCCTGGCTAGCAGCGCAGCAGGTGGGAAGAATGGAGGGCGGACTGGTGCTGGATTCAGGACGCGGACGCTCCAGAGTACTGCAGGGCGCGGATGGAATGCGTCATGCGTTGCAGTGAATGGGGCAAGCCAGGCCTCATCGACGATAGGCTTCACCCGGCGCTGAACAGGATCGCCCGCCTCAAAGCTGCCGGGCTGACCATCAAACAGGTGGGGGCTGATTTCCTCCCGCGCCGCATTGCGTGAGGGTGTCCTGGATTAGGGGGTCCTCGGGTGTCTGGACTATTTGATATGGGCCGGACTGATGGGCCGTGAAGATAAAAGAAGAAGACTTTCCCCCGTGTCCGGGTAGGACTCCTATATGCGTGGATGGCAAGATTGGTGTCTGGATATGTTATTTCCTTCCCCCACTAATCGACTCTGTACAACTCTAGACCCCTCCGGTGTGTATATAAGCTGGAGGGTTTAGCCCGTAGAGGCTATCAAATTTCTCATAGGCTAGACGGCTAGGGTTTAGCCATTACGATCTCGAGGTAGATCAACTCTTGTAACCCCTATACTCATTGAATCCAATCAAGCAGGACGTAGGGTTTTACCTCCTTTAAGAGGGCCCAATCCTGGGTAAACATTGTGTCCCCATCGTCCCTTGTTACCATTGATCCTCAGACGCACAGTTTGGGACCCCCTACCCGAGATCTGCCGGTTTTGACACCGACATTGGTGCTTTCATTGAGAGTTCCACTGTGTCGTCGATAGAAGGATCGATGGCCCGACTCGTCATCGGCGACGACGCTGTTTTCGGGGAGACTTTTCTCCCTAGCCAACTCTTTGTGTTTGGCGGCTTCGCTCTTCGTGCCAATTCAACTGGTCACCTCGAGCAGATTGATAGCTACGCCCCTGGTCACCAGATCAGGTTTGGAAGCTTGAATTACATCGTCGATATCCGAGGAGACTTGGTCTTCGAAGGGTTCTCAGCCTCGGCCGCCGCTCCTCATCTACATGAAGGAAGCCCATCGGATCCACCATCAAATTCCGCTCAAGGATCGACTCTCGTGCCTGCCCTGGCCTTAGATCCAGAGCGGGCCACTCTGTCTGAAGACGGGAGAATAAACCCCGCCGGACTCTCTCCCATTGCGGAGCTTCCTGCCGGAGACCCAGAGGTGACCATGCTGTCAGCGGGCCCGGAGTCAAACAGGATTCCCCCTGTCATCGGGAAGCTGGACTCATCTCTGGATGTCAACTCCAAACTCTCGAGGTCCGCGTCTACCGAGCTCGGTCAAGTGGTGATTACCGGACCCAGTTCCGCAGGTCCTCAGTCACCTGTCCAGCTTTCGCTCCTAAACGAGGCGCTGGACCTAGTGCGATCTCTCGCCATCGCGGAAGTGTCACTTCCGAACTACGCCCGGCCTGAACTAGGGGCTGAGAGCGGGGAATTTTACGTCCCACCCACCACCCACTTAATAGCCACTGTCAAGGACCTAACCGACATGCTAGACTACGCCTCCGAAGACATCGATGGTATGGACGACGATGCCGGAGTCGAACCAGGCCAAAACCCGCCTATCACTGGGCGTTGGACGGCCACTTCTACTTACGACATGTACATGGTGGATACGCCCAAAAAGAAGGACGACGATGGCACTCAAGATCCTATTGAGGACAAGCCCGTCGAGGCACCACCAAAGTGCCGATGTCAGCGGCGCCGCTCACGATCGCGTCGGGAAAAGGAAAGCAATACCGGCACCAGAGATAATGACACTCCGGACAATGCCGAAGACCCTGACCACCCCGCCAAACCTGCGTTCGAGCAGGACAAGTGGGAAGAGGGACAAGTCAACCCCGACGAACTTGTCGATCATGATGATTCGGAAGATAGTAACTATCTACCGGCCTCCGAGGAGGATGTTAGCCTCAGTAACCAAGATTTCATCATGCCAGAGGAACCCCTCGAACAAGAATGCTTCAAGCGACAGCTCATCACCACTGCTAGGAGCCTGAAAAAGAAACAACAACAGCTTCAAGCCGAACAGGATACGCTCAACGACAAATGGACCAAGGTCCTGGCTGCCGAAGAATATGGCCTCAAGCGCCCAACAAAGAGCTACCCAAAGCGTAGGCTACTACCACAATTCGACGACGAGGCCCTTGAGCCAATACTGTCAAAATACAATCATGTTGATGAACCGGACCGACCACCACGTGGACGGGACAAAGCGGCTAATTATGCCGAACACCAGCCCGCGCCACCTCGCCGTAGAGGCAAAGAGGCAGCGGCTCCGGGCTACACGTATGACTTACGTCAGGACCTGGACAATAGAGCCGGCCAGACCAGATGAATCTACGGATCAAGGGGCCATGCTCCAACACGAGACGACGGCCATCAAGCCTGGCGCGACAAGCATAATCAAGTTTGGGCCAAGAACCGAACACGGATGTCATCTGAACTCTGTCGCGATGTTGCCCGATATAGAGGCGCCGCACACCCCATGTGCTTTACCGATGAGGTAATGCAGCACCAGTTTCCAGAAGGGTTTAAACCCGTAAACATCGAGGCATACGACGGAACAACAGACCCTTTCGTATGGATTGAAGATTTTCTTCTCCACATTCACATGGCTCATGGTGATGATCTCCACGCCATTAAATACCTTCCCCTAAAGCTAAAAGGACCAACATGGCATTGGTTGAATAGCTTCCTAGAGAACTCCATTGGCAGTTGAGAGGACTTGGAGGATGCTTTTCAAGACAACTTCCAAGGCACTTATGTCCGGCCACCGGAAGCTGAAGACCTTAGTCACATAGTCCAGCAACCCGGAGAGTCAGCCCGCAAACTCTAGACACGGTTCTTAATTAAAAAGAACCAAATCGTCGACTGTCCGGACGCCAAAGCCTTAGCGGCCTTTAAGCACAGCGTCCGTGATGAATGGCTCGCCCGACACCTCGGTCAGGAAAAGCCAAAAACTATGGCAGCTCTTACTGCACTTATGACCCACTTCTGTGCGGGCGAAGATAGTTGGTTGGCTCGTAGAAGCAATAACACCAGCGACCTCGGCACCTCCAAGGCCAGGGATGGCAATGGAAGGCCACGACGCAGCAAAAATAAGCGTCGGAACAACAACGAAGAAACTGAGGATACAGCGGTAAACGCCGGATTCAGCGGCTCCAAACCCGGTCAGCAGAAGAAGTCGTTCAAAGGAAATAGAGACGGTCCATCCAATTTGGACAAAATACTAGATAGGCCTTGCCAGATTCATGGCACCCCTGACAAGCCTGCCAACCACACCAACAGAAACAGCTGGGTTTTTAAACAGGCTGGTAAATTAAATACCGAACAAAAGGGGAAAGGACCTCAAAGCGAGGATGATGATGAGCCCCGCCCTCCGAACACAGAGGGACAGAAGAAGTTTCCCCCTGAAGTGAAAGCAGTGAACATGATATATGTCACACACATCCCAAAGAGGGAGCGCAAGCGCGCACTAAGGGACGTCTACGCCGTAGAGCCTGTCGCCCCAAAATTCAAACCATGGTCGGCTTGTCCGATCACCTTCAATCGCAGGGACCACCCAGCTAGTATCCGCCATGGAGGTTCGGCAGCCCTGGTACTTGATCCCATCATCAACGGATACCATCTCACTAGAGTCCTTATGGACGGCGGCAGCAGTCTCAACTTGATTTACCAAGACACTGTCCGTAAGATGGGTATTGACCCGTCAAGAATCAAGCCTAGTAACACTACCTTTAAAGGAGTAATACCTGGCATAGAGGCTCGCTGCACAGGCTCCTTAACACTTGAAGTAGTATTTGGCTCTCCAGATAACTTTCAAAGTGAAGAATTTATCTTCGATATCGTCCCTTTCTGCAGTGGTTATCGTGCACTGCTTGGACGAACTGCTTTCGCCTGCTTCAATGCAGTCCCACATTATGCTTACTTAAAGCTCAAAATGCCCGGACCGCGCAGCGTCATCACAGTCAATGGTAATATGGAGCGCTCCCTCCGTACTGAGGAGCACACCGTGGCCCTTGCAGCCTAGGTACAGAATGGCCTCATCAAGCCGAACAACTCATCAGTTATTAAGACCCCTGACACTACCAAGCGAGTCCGATCCACATTACATCACTACAGCTCGGTGGATCCAGAGCTTGAATAGCAGTTCAGCCTCCGCCGATCGCCCCATAAGGTTGCGGCATACATACCGCGCGTGCATAATTACGTACTTAAAATACCTTGGGCAAGCGCCGGAGGCATACTGCGGAAAAGGTCTATAGTACGGCTTGACCCTATTCGGACCTTAACCTTCTTTCTTTTTTTTCTTTTTTCTTTCATTACAGGTTCATTAAAAACCTACCTACTCTACGGTTGTATAGGGGCTCCTTTCTAAGCTCCCCTTTCTTATAGACGACCATCGACTTCTCCCCTCAAAGGATTTCTCACCAAGGAGAAACAACACAGACGTGCGGCAGGGCATCATTGGATCTTCAAACCACTACTTTTCGGCCCTGTGTAAAACTTTCCCTTGTGTAAACTCTCGGCATGTAAAACAGCCTTGATATTTATGGCATCATCTATAATAATACGTCTTGACGTATCAACCAGGATATAAAGGAAACAGTTGATCACCACTTTCGTTTGGAACTGACTTATTTCATATTACCATCTGTATTCCCTCCTTACTTCAGATTGCCATGCGTGCTTTCATCTGGCTTTAACACCGGGGGCTGTATTCGGCTCCGCACGCTTTCAAGTCCGAACACCTATAGGGTACTCTTCGGTGTCCCGAATATTGCACTGTATGCATCAGCTCCGAATCATGTCTTTGGTCTATAGTTGGGTTGCCCGGCTCCTGTGCTTACCACCTTACGTTCCGCTTGTTCGGCAAAGGTGGTAAAGGGAGAACTACTGTGATTGTATTTCTGGTTCATCCGGTCAAATACCTCAGTAGAGAAAGCCGAAGACTGACTGTCATGATAAAGCGAGAGCTGGTCGGCGATTCGATGACCTACTACAAATCGTTAGTGATTTACTCCGTGTTATACGAGGGGCTGGTCTTCATCCAGCCACGTGGAAAAGGCACCTTAATTCGGATTGCCGCACACGCACAAGGGGCTAGTACTTAGCCCCACCGTCAAACTCCTATGGCTAAGTGAAAGTAATAAAGCTGCATAGTCTGATTGCCTGGTTCACCCCACGGACACCTCCTTCATGGACCAAGACGTTGGATAAAGTGTGGTCATGCACTACGCCGAACACCCCCGTAGCATCTATGTGGGGGCTAAAGCCGACGACTGGCAACTTTCAGAATTAAACGGCCGCACAGGAGGAAAATAGCTTAAGGTAAAAGGCGCAAATATATTACAAGCCTGGGTTCACAAACATAGTTTTTACAACCCGAGTACATCTACTCAAATATAACGTCCTTCGAGCATTGGCCCTCTACTATTCGGGCCCCCGCCAGGACGTCTTCAAAGTACCTCTCCAGCTTGCGGTGGTCCTTGCCTTCGGGTGGGCCTGCGGTCGCCACGTCGGTGGCCTTCATCTTTGCCCAATGCATCTTGACGCGGGTGAAGGCCATCCGAGCACCCTCTATGCACGCCGAGCGCTTCACAGCATCAACCCGAGGCAGCGCGTCGACGAGCCGCCTCACCAAACCGAAGTAGCTACTGGGAATTGGTTTGGATGGTCAAAGACAGATTATTACATCCTTCATGGCCAAGCCGGCCACCCTATGCAGCTCCATCAGCTGCTTCAGCTGGTCGTTCAGGGGCATCGGGTGCTCCGGCGCAAGAAACTGTGACTAGAACAGCTTCTCGGTCGAGTTCCCCTCCTGGGCTCAGAAGAACTATGCGGCATCGGCGGCACTCGTTGGCAGATCCGCAAACGCGTCTGGAGAACTCCATACCCGAGTGAGCAAAGCATATCTTTGACCTCCGAATATACTCTACAAAAGAAAGACCTTACCAGTCGCTATCTGCTTCACCTGACGGATCTCTTTGCGAGCACTCCGGGACTCGACCCGCGCCTCTTTAGCCTCCTGGAGGGCTTTGGCGAGTTCGGACGATTGGGCCGAAGTCTTCTCCTCCAAAGCCTCGCATTTGCTGATGGCATCCTTTAGCTCCTGCTCAACTTCGGTCACCCGAGCTTCGTGTTGGCAGTGGGTGGCCTGCTCGGTCTTCAGTTCTGCAGCCGCTTTGTCAACGGCTGCCTTGTTTGCCTTCGCCTCTTTCTGGGCTTGGGCTAGAGCGCCTCTGAGGGTCTCGACCTCGGCTGCTCCAACTATGCTCATAATCAAAGCATTATATGAGTTAATCTCTAAATATGACTATCACTTATGATATACAATTAAACTTTTAACACTATACACATACCTTGCGTCTCGTTGAACCGCTTGTTAATGCGGTCGATTTCTTCATCGGCCACCTTAAGCTTCCGATTGAGTTCGGAAACTTCTGCTGCCCGGGCAGTTGCCGCCAACAAGGAAGCCTGTTAAAATAACAGAGAAGTATGTTAGCTTTCCCAAATTTTATGTGGATCCTCTGTCCGGTTTCTTTTACACCGGACAGAGCCTTAGGGGCTACTATCTGTATACAGGTCTATTCCTCTATATCCGAAAAGCGTTTAGAGCATTACGTCACATACCTCGAAGCCTATCAGTAGGCTGGTAATGGCTTCGTTTAGTCCGCTCTTGGCAGACTGAACCTTCTGTACCACCACACCCATCAGGGTGCGGTGCTCCTCCATGATGGAAGCACGTTGCAGTGCTTCCGCCAGAGCGTTCGGCGCCTCCGGATTAGTGGAAGTCGCCGACGGAGCTGATGCTCCTCCCTCCTCTTTTGAAGGGGGCTCCTCACCTGATCCCAGAGCCGCATTGGTCTCCGAAATGGTGTCCGGCTGGGGCCCGGATTGTTGGGGGTCCCCACCGTCGGTTGTCATAGTGGTCGCCTCCCCTATGTCTTCGGCGACCGATGTATTAACCTCGGGTGCCTTCTCGACAGCCTTGCCCGCCCCTCCGCGGCCAGGAGTGGTCCTTCGGGATAGCACCTCGGTGTCATCCATGATGATAGGCGAGGGGGCTCGTGGCGGCATCTCGCTTTCTGCCATCTCAGGTGGCAGAGAACTCCCCTCCGATAGTGAAGTGTTCGGAAGATCGCGGGGAGGGCTGAAAGGCGCATGGCATAATAACTTATATGATGAAAATAGGAAAACCGAAGATAAATAGTGAGTATCTAATACTTATGATTCGGCCAGGGGCTTCGCCCTGGAAGGCTTTTTGGGGACCAGTTTGGCATCTGAGTCCGAACTGTCCTGGAGGATAATCTTCCCCCTCTTGGGCGCCTCCCCCTTCGGGTCTTCGGAGGTCGCCCTCTTCTTCTTCCTCCCCTTACGAGGGGAGTCACTTTCCGCCTCCTCCTCCTCTTCCTCTTCCTCGTCCCTCTCATGGGAGGAGAGAACTTCGGTCTCTTCGGACATAGTGTCCGAAGGACCCTTGTGGCGGGGGCCGCCCTTGGCCTCCTTGCCCTTCTTCTTCTTGGCCTTCTTCTCCGGTGCTTGATACGGCGCCGGGACCAGCATCTCCGTTAACTGGGAGGTGGCCAGGTTCTCCAGGAGCGGCGCCGGACAGTTGATCCGGTCCGCCTTCGCCGTCCAACCCTGCACGAAAGACAGGCAATGTGACTTACATTATATTCGAAATACTGACCGGATACATCTTCGGAAAGGTTATGCTTACCGCTGAGGCCGGATTCTCAATGTCGAGTCCGATATCCTCGGTCTTCTTCGGCCACATTTTTTGGGCCTTGAAGAGCTGCTTCCAAATGTCTTCGTGCGTTGTGCCGAAGAAGCGCTTAAGGGTCTGTGGCTCCTCCGGATTGAACTCCCACATATGAGAGGCCCGGAGTTGGCAAGGGAGAGTGCGGCGGAAGAGCATCACCTGAATCACGTTTGTGAGACTGGTGTTTTTGCCTATCATGTTGGTGATGCGTTTTTGCAGCATGTGCACCTCCGCTGTGGATCCTCAATCCAGGCCCTTGGCGGTCCACGAGGTGAGCCTCGTAGGGGGTCCGGATCTGAAGTCAGGTGTGGCCGCCCACTTGGCGTCGCGGGGCTCGGTGATGTAGAACCACTCCTGCTGCCACACCTTGAGAGTCTCCACAAAAGCCCCCTTGGGCCAGACGGCGTTGGGAAGCTTGCTCACCATGGCCCTGCCGCAGTCTGCGTGTTGTCCGTCGACCACCTTCGGCTTTAGATTGAAAACCTTAAGCCATAGGCCGAAGTGTGGTGGGATGCGGAGGAGAGCCTCGCACACGACGATGAACGCCAATATGTGGAGGAAGGAGTTCGGGGCTAGATCATGGAAATATGGCCCGTAATAGAACATGAGACCTCAGATGAAGGGATGGAGGGGAAACCCTAGCCCTCGGAGGAAATGAGGGATGAATATGACCCTCTCACCGGGCTGTGGAGTGGGGATGACCTGATCCTTGGCAGGAAGCCTGTGCGCGATATCCGCGGACAGATAGCCCGTGCCCCGGAGCTCCTTGACGTCCTACTCGGTGATGGAGGAGGCCTCCCACTTGCCCTTGGAGCCGGATCCAGACATGGCTGGGGAGGTTGGTGGCGGTGGGAAAGATTGGGATTTTGGGCACCGGAGCTCAGAGGAAGGGAAGGCAGGAGCTGGAAGAAGGCGTGGGAAAAAAAGGAGGAATCTTTACCCTCTTATAGGCAGTGAAATACCAAACGCCCCCCTTCTCAAGCCTTAAAACTCGCCTGTTCCCAAAGAGATCATGCGAATGACATGGTTGGATTACCCAAAACCGTATTGATGAGAATCCCGCAATGGACGGGCACGATCTCTGTTTTGACAGGACATGCCAATGGAGGCTCTGCCTCGAAACGTGAAACGGGAGGCGTGAAAACGGTTCGAAATGTTAAAGAGCCAGATGTGATGCTTCGCCAAAAAAGTTGTCAGTAAAAGACATTGTTTTATTTTGATATCTTGCCTTCGTGGCTAAGGGTTAAATTAATTGTACAGAGCCGGACACAAATCCTGTGTGCAGGGAGTTATCTTAAAATGTTTAGGAGAAGGAACCTGCCTTGCAATGCCGAAGACAATCCGCGTGCCGAACACATCATCATCGAAGACTGGTTCAGGGGCTACTAAGGGAGTCCTGGATTAGGGGGTCCTCGGGTGTCTGGACTATTTGATATGGGCCGTGAAGATAAAAGCAGAAGACTTTCCCCCGTGTCCGGGTAGGACTCCTATATGCGTGGATGGCAAGATTGGTGTCCGGATATGTTATTTCCTTCCCCCACTAACCGACTCTGTACAACCCTAGACCCCTGCGGTGTGTATATAAACTAGAGGGTTTAGTCCGTAGAGGCTATCAAATTTCTCATAGGCTAGACAGCTAGGGTTTAGCCATTACGATCTCGAGGTAGATCAACTCTTGTAACCCCTATACTCATTGAATACAATCAAGCAGGACGTAGGGTTTTACCTCCTTTAAGAGGGCCCGAACCTGGGTAAACATTGTGTCCCCATCGTCCCTTGTTACCATTGATCCTCAGACGCACAGTTCGGGACCCCCTACCCGAGATCTGCTGGTTTTGCTACCGACATTGCACCACTGCAGAAGAGGGACAGATTCTCTTGGGAGTACTGGGATGCTGCTGACAGGATGCGTCTGTACCCAGGCCTCGCCAATAACCTGTCGATATACGGCCACGACTGTCTGTGCGAGCAGTTGTTCGGTAGCCTTGGGCAATTCCGCCCACCGGCAAGGGTCATCCCACTGCACATCAACTCTGCTCGGGACCAAATTCTGAAGTGGATGCCTGACTACAACGCTTATGGAGTTGAGGCTGATTGGCAACTGCCCGAGCTTGATGCGAAGATTGAGCGGGTCTCCAACTTGGAAGAAAGGGCCTCCAGGGTGGAGAGCAATATGTTCAAGCACACCTCCATGACAGAGGCAGAATTTATCAAGAGGCGGATTGAAGAGGACAAAGTGCTCCGGGCTGCCGGGAAGGCGAGGCCCAGAGAAGAGGAGGAGGAGGAAGAAGTGGAGGCCGAAGGCGAAGGTTCTTCACATGAAAAGAGTGAGGAGCACGCCGCGGAGGAGGCTGCCAGGATCGAAACTGCCGGGGCTGAAATTCTTCAGGCCGCGGTAGCAGAGGCCCAGGGAGGAGGCGGGGCCGAGGAAGCAGAGCAGCCTGAGGAGGAATGGCTTGCCGTGGGCCCACAAGCTCCAGAGCCGGAACTGGACCAGCGACCTCGCAGGCGGGCCAGCCAGGGGGCAACAGCCCCCATTCCCGCACCAGCCACCAAGAGGGTGAAGAAGATTGCCTCCAAGAGCGATAAGCCAGATGTGGTACGTCACCATTCATCCTGTCTTTCTGAGGCCAAAACCCCACCCGCCAAACGACGAGCGGTCACCGGGGTTAATCCCGGCCCCCAGTCAAGTTCAGCTTCCTCGCGTAGCTCAACCCCATCGGAGCCCCCGGTTCCACCAAAGAGCTCGAAGTTGCCGGGAAGCTCTGTTCACCCGACCCTGAAGAGGGGCAGAGCGACCCCGCCACCCGTAGGATACGCGCTAGGCACCATGCTCATAGACCCAGAGTAAGCAGAACACTTGACTTTTCTTGTTTGAGGAAATATGTACTTTATGCTTTCTTAATTCAATCTTGCTTGCTGACTTGTCAGAGACGAAGAACCCCTCATCCACCAAGCAAGCGAACCATGCAGGTGGCGTCGTCGGGGCCTTTGGCGGGCACAGATCTAGCGGGAAGATGTCATGGGTGCACACGATCACCTATGGGGCCGTGAGCCCCTTTTGGTTCGGCAAGGGGAAGATCACGTTGCACAAAGAGCAGAAGCTATAGAACAACATGACGGCGATGACACTGGTGATTTTACCCAGGTTTGGGTTGCTGGATAGCGTAAAACTCTACTCCTGCTTTGGTGGATTGAGTGGAAGAACACAACGAACACGCAGTGCTCAAGCCCGGCAAGGGTGCTTCGGTGGAGCAGCTACGCCCGTACAAGTGTGTGAGGGTCCGAATCCTTTGCTAGGTCGCCTTGGACCTCCTTTTATAGCTTAAGGGGTAACCACAATGGCAAAACAGTCTTTATCTACTGATTAGATTGCTAACAGTGCTATCATACCTAACTCTGGCAGTGAAGACAAAGTGCATTAAATACACTGCTAGGTGTCATGCAAAGGGCGAAGCCCGGTAGGCCTGCCGAGCCGCTTAACCATCTCTTGCTTATCATCTTGACACGCCTCTGGACGGGTGTCATTTGGACAAATCTTGTCTTCCAACGGGCCACCACGTGCTTAGCAGAGGCCACTTAATCACTTGGGGGCTCGACACCGCACTGATAAGTGACTTGCGTCGCTGTGCGGTGGAGCGGTGGTGTCTTGGCGGGGATCCCGCCCCGGACGGACTCGACAAGCTTGCCCGGAAAATCTCGGACTTTCCCCTGGGATGGTCTCGACCGAGCCAGGCTCTCCTGCCTAGCAAGGGAGGCCTTCCAAAAGGTGATATTCTTCTGCCTTGGTTGTCTTGGTCTTCTTGATCCGCTCTTCGATCTCACTAGGAGCTGCCTTCCTGGCTTGGCCTTGCTTTGGGTGTTGATGCAGTCGGTGAAGTTATTCCTTGTCGAGCTCTGGCTGCCGGGGCGGAGGCCCACTGTCCGTGCACAAGTCGGGGGAAACATACACCGCTGTTTGTGTACCCCGTCAACCTATCTCCGTTCATGCGTGAATTGCAAACACCATGTTCTCCAATTCAAATATTTGAATGCAATTTATATTGAATAATGGTTTGTATCAGTCTTCTACGCATACACGGAACCTCCCCCCTCTCCTGCACTCCCCTTCTCTCTCTAGCCAACACTCTATGTTTCTTTCACGCTCACACAAACACAATCGTTGTCGCCCCCCTCTCTAGGTCTCTCTAACTCACATGCACACTCTATGTATAGGTCTGTCTCACACACAATGTATGACTGTCTTTTCTAAGCTAACTAGCTAGGGTGCACTGATCGCACACACACAAATTCTCTCGCTCGTTGTCCATAACTCTCTCACGCACAATCCGCTGTCTCGGGGCTCTTCTCTCTCTCTCAAACATTCTATCTCCCTAGGTCACACATACACATATCTCACTCGCACTACATAGACCCATCTAACACTCTCTCCCCCTCGTTCTATCTCAATCTCACACACACACGCTACCCCCTAAGTACGACTATCTCTCACTCCGTCATAGGCACATGCACCCCCCTCGGTATGACTATCTCTCACTCTCCATCACAAACACACACATTGTCACTTTCTCTCACTAGGTCTATCACGATCTCTCTCGGGATATCTTTCTATCACACACACCTTGTCTCTCGATCTCCCACCCATATAGTCCCCTCACGATCTCGAGGGGATCTCACTGTCACAAACACACCCTCTCTCCCTCCCCATGCCTCCATTTTCTACGTACATCTCTTTCAACCTCTCTCCCTTGTGTGCCAGACCTCTCTTGTCCATGTGCTAGGGTCTCTCTCTCTCTCCGTTGCAAACAACCACACACTATCTCCGTGTATTGATACTTCTTCATCGTATCTACTTTTTCAAACACTTTTGCTCTTGTTTTGGACTCTAATTTGCATGATTTGAATGAAACTAACCCGGACTGACACTGTTTTTAGCAGAACTACCATGGTGTTGTTTTTGTGCAGAAATAAAAGTTCTCGGAATTGGACGAAACTTTATGGAGATTTTTTATGGAATAAATAAAAAATACTGGAGCAAAAACCCACTGGAGGGGGGCCACCTGCTGCCCACGAGGCACCAGGGCGCGCTCACCCCCTGGGCGGATCCTGGTGGCTTGTGGGGCCCACATGGCTCCGCTGACCCTAATCTCAGCACTATAAATTCCTATTTCCTGAGAGAAAAAAATAAGAGAGGAAGTTTCATTGCGTTTTACGATATGGTGTCGCCGCTACCTCCTGTTCTTCATCGGGAGGCCAGATCTGGAGTCCATTCTAGGCTTCGGTAAGGGGGATCTTTCATCATCATAATCATCAACTATCCTCCATCACCAGTTTCATGATGCTCACCGCCGGGAGTGAGTAATTCCTTCATAGGCTTGCTGGACGGTGATGGGTTGGATGAGATTTATCATGTAATCGAGTTAGTTTTGTTAGGGTTTGATCCCTAGTACCCACTATGTTCTGAGATTGATGTTGTTATGACTTTGATATGCTTAATGCTTGTCACTAGGGCCCGAGTGCCATGATTTCAGATCTGAACCCTTTATCTTTTCATGAATATATTTGAGTTCTTGATCCGATCTTGCAAGTTGCATGCACCTGCTACGTGTTATGATCCGCATTACCCCAAGGTGACATAATTGGGATTCTTTCCGGTGATTACCGTAGTTTGAGGAGTTCATGTATTCACTATGTGTTAATGCTTTGTTCTGCTTCTCTATTAAAAGGAGGCCTTAATATCCCTTAGTTGCCGCATGAACCCCGCTACAAATGGGAGGGTAGGACAAAAGATCTCATGCAAGTTCTTATCGCAATCACGTATGACTATATACGTAATACATGCCTACATTATATTGATGAATTGGCGCTAGTTCTATGTCGCCCTAGGTTATGACTATTACATGATGAATGTTAATCACCGATCCAATACCTACGAGCTTTTCACATATTGTTCTTTGCTAAGTTACTACTTTTTGCTGCTACAAAACTATTGTTGCTACCGTTACCGCTACTGTTACTATTATTGCTATTGTTACCAAACTACCATATTACTGTGCTACTGATCACTCTACTGCAGATATTTAGTCTCCAGGTGTGGTTGAATTGACAACTCAACTGGGAATACTTGCAAATATTCTTTGGCTCCCCTTGTGTCGAATCAATAAATTTGGATTGAATACTCTACCCTCGAAAACTGTTGTGATCCCCTATACTTGTGGGTTATCATGTATCTCCTCACTTTGCTTTATCTCTCGGAGATGCATCCATGATACGCCTCCATCAGACACGCACACTTTCTCTCTAATTTACGGTGTGTTGTCCCTTTCTCTTTCACAAACACATCCTCTCACTTTGCACACCCACTCATTCTCCTTCACACACACACTTGATCTCTGTCTAGGTAGGTACTCTCTCCGGTCCATAGCATATAGATTTTTTGAAAAGTTGATACGTCTCCAACGTATCTATAATTTTTTATTATTCCATGCTATTATAGTATCAATCTTGGATGTTTTATATGCAATTATATATCATTATTTGGGACTAACCTATTAACTTAGTGCCAAGTGCCAGTTGCTGTTTTTTGCCTGTTTTTTGGTTTTCCTAGAAATCTGTACCAAACGAAGTCCAAATGGCATGAAACTTTTTGACGATTTTTTTCTAGACATAAGAGACACTAGAAGCTTCGGGAGGAAGTCATAAGACGAAGCGGGTGGCCACGAGCCACCAGGGCGCGCCCTGGTGCCCCGTGGGCCCCTCGTTGCTCCGTTTGACCTAATTCCACCTCTATAAATTCTCTTAAATTGGGAAACTAACAGAGAGCCACCCAAAACACTCTTTCCGCCGCCGCAAGCTTCTGTTCTCGCGATATCCCATCTGGAGGCCTTTTTCAGCACTCTGCTGGAGGGGGTATCGGTCACAGAGGGCTTCTACATCAACCTTGCTGCCCCTCCGATGATGTGTGAGTAGTTTACCACAGACCTATGCGTCCATAGCTAGTAGCTATATGGCTTCTTCTCTCTCTTTGATCTTCAATACACTGTTCTCCTCGATGTTCTTGTAGATCTATTCAGTGTAATCCTTTTTGCGGTGTGTTTGTTGGGATCAGATGAATTGTGGGTTTATGATCAGATTATCCATGAATATTATTTGAGTCTTCTCTGAACTGTTTTATGCATGATTGTTATAGATTTTTATTTCTCTCCAATCGATCCATTTGGTTTGGCCAACTAGATTGATTTATCTTGCAATGGGAGAGGTGCATTGTGATGGGTTCGATCTTGCGGTGCTCAATCCCAGTGACAGAAAGGGACATGAAACCAATTTGTATCATTGCCATTAAAGATAAAATGATGGGGTTTGTTCATATTGATTGAGTTTACTTTGTCTACATCATGTCCTCTTATGTGTTACTCCAATCTTTATAAACTTAATACTCTAGATGCATGCTGGATAGCGGTCAATGTGTGGAGTAATAGTAGTAGATGCAGGCAGGAGTTGGTCTACTTGTCTCAGACGTGATGCCTATATACATGATCATTGCCTTGGATATCATCATGATTATTCATTTTTCTATCAATTGCCCAACAGTAACTTGTTTACCCACCGTAAGCTATGTTCAAGAGAGAAGCCTCTAGTGAAAACTATGGCCACCAGGTCTATTTTTAGCATATATTAAAAATCCAAAAATACCTTGCTGCAATTTAATTTACTTTATTTTATTTTATTTTATTGTTTATCTATCTGTCACTATGAGATTTGATCCTTGCAATTAACCGCCAAGGGATTGACAAGCACTTGTTTGCTTTGGGTGCAAGTATTTGTTTTTTGTGTGTAGGTACTACTAAGGAGGTGCCGCGTGGTTCTCCTACTGTATTGATAACCTTGGTTCTTAACGGAGGGAAATACTTATCTCTACTGTACTGCATCATCCTCTCCTCTTCGGGGAAATCCCAACGCAGCTCACAAGCAACAAAAGTCAAACCTCACAAAGTTTGACTAGGTATGTGGAGAAAAACATTTACATATAGAATGGAAAATGTATATCATTAGATTCATCACAAGATGTGGTTTCATATTATATATCTTTGGTATTGTAGATGTAAATATTTTTCTCTATAAACTTGGTCAAAGTTTCCAAAGTTTGACTTTTTAGACAAATTATACGCACTACATTATCAAACAGAGGGAGTATCTCTTTCTTTCTCTCTCTCTCTCCCTCTCTCTCTCTCTCTCTCTCTCTCTCTCTCTTTCTCAGGCCTCCCCTCTCACTTGATCTCTCTTTATTGCGCACACACGCCCCAGTTCCCCTCTACCCCTTAAAGAGATATCCCTACATTTACTTCGAGGCTCATAGTTTCTACCACACCACCAGCACACATTCCTGTCTCCTACACAAACACTCAACCTTTCTCACTTGGATATTTCTAGATCTCTTGCACACAAGTACTTACTTAAACTAGATAGTACACGTGTGCCGTCATGCAGTGGGTGGGCAAGTGAGGGGTGCTGCATGTGTACAATGAATTTTTCATAGTCGAGCGCGGGGGGGGGGGGGGGGGGGTTCTACTTGTGAGTTGTGTTGGATTTTCCTTGAAGAGGAAGGGTGAGGCAATATAGTAGTTGATAAGTATTTCCCTCAGTGAGAACCAAGGTTTATCGAACAAAAGGAGAACCACACAAATCCTAGTGAACAATACTTGCACCCAATGCGTGCAAGAGGGTTGTCAATCCCCTTGAACTCGTTACTTGCAAGGATCAAATCTGGTAGTGGTACATAGATAAATTGCAAAACAAAACAAAAGTAAATAAATTGTAGCAAGGTATTTTTGGTTTTAGTAATATGATAAAGATAGACCTGGGGGCCATAATTTTCACTAGAGGCTTCTCTCTTGAATAAATAGCAAATGGTGGGTGGACAAATTACTGTTGGGCAATTGATATAAAAGTGCATAGTTATGATGTTCATGACAATGATCATGTATATAGGCATCACGTCCGTGACAAGTAGACCAAAACGATTCTGCATCTACTACTATTACTCCACCAATCGACCGCTATCCAGCATGCATCTATGGTATTAAGTTCATGACAAAGAGAGTAACGCTTTAAGCAAGATGACATGATGTAGACAAAATAAACTCAAGCAATATGAATAAACCCCATTGTTTTACCATTAGTGGCAACAATACAAATACGTGCCTCGTTACCCTTTCTATCATTGGGTGAGGACATCGCAAGATTGAACCCATCACAAAGCACCTCTCCCACTAAAGATAAATCAGTCTTGTTGGCCAAACCAAACAGATAGATCGGAGAGAAATACAAAGCTATAACAATCATTCATAATAAAGTTTAGAGAAGACTCAATTACTTTCAATGAATAATCTGATCATAAACCAACAATTCATCAAACCCCAACAAACACACCGCAAAAGAAGATTACATCAGATAGAACTCCATGGAGATCATGGAGAACTTTGTTTTGAAGATATGAGAGAAATAAGAAGCCATCTAGCTACTACCTATGGACCCGTAGGTCTGTGGTAAACTACTCACACATTATTGGAGGCATGATACGTCTCCATTGTATCTACTTTTCCTAACACTTTTTCTCTTGTTGTGGACTCTAATTTGCATGATTTGAATGAAACTAACCCGGACTGACGTTGTTTTCAACAGAATTACCATGGTGTTGTTTTTGTGTAGAAATAAAAGTTCTTAGAATTGAACGAAACTTTTTGGAGAATTATTTTGGAATATATAAAAATTACTGGAACCAAGACCCACTGGTGGGGGGGCCCAGCTGCCTACTAGGCACCAGGGCGCGCCACCCCCCTCTAGCACGCCCTGGTGGGTAGTGGGGCCCATGAGGCTCCGCTGACCCTAATTCCAACGCTATAAATTCCTATTTTTGGAGAAAAAATAAGAGAGGAAGTTTCACCGCGTTTTACGATACAGAGCCACTGCCACCTCCTATTCTTCATCGAGAGGCCAGATCTGGAGCCTGTTCGGGGCTCCAGAGAGGGGGATCTTCTGTCTTCGTCATCATCAACCATCCTCCATCACCAATTTCATGATGCTCACCGCCGGGAGTGAGTAATTCCTTCGTAGGCTTGCTGGATGGTGGTGGGTGATACGTCCATTTTGCATCATGCTTTTATATTGATATTTATTGCATTATGGGCTGTTATTACATATTATGGTACAATATTTATGCCTTTTCTCTCTTATTTTACAAGGTTTACATGGAGAAGGAGAATGCCGGCAGCTGGAATTCTGGACCGAAAAGGAGCAAATCTCAGAGACCTATTATGCACAACTCCAAAAGTCCTGAAAATTTACGGAGAATTATTTCGGAATATATAAAAAATATTGGGTGAAGAAAATAACAGAGGGGACCCACCAGGTGGCCACAAGCCTGGGGGGCGCGCCCTATACCTCGGGCGCGTCCCTAGGGCTTGTTGGCCACCTGTCAGGTCCCCGGTGCCCATCTTCTGCTATATGGAGGGTTTTGACCTGGAAACAATCATAAGGAAGCTTTTGGGATGAAGCACCGCCATCTCAAGGCGGAACCTGGGCAGAAGCAATCTAGGGCTCCGGCGGAGCTGTTCTGCCGGGGAAACTTCCCTCCCGGAGGGGGAAATTGAAGCCATCGTCATCACCAACGATCCTCTCATCGAGAGGGGGTCAATCTCCATCAACATGTTCACCAGCACCGTCTCCTCTCAAATCCTAGTTCATCTCTTGTATCTGATCTTTGTCTTCAAACCTCAGATTGGTACCTGTGGGTTGCTAGTAGTGTTAATTACTCCTTGTAGTTGATGCTAGTTGGTTTATTCGGTGGAAGATCATATGTTCAGATCCTTAATGATATTTATTACCCCTATGATTATGAACATGAATACGCTTTGTGAGTAGTTACGTTTGTTCCTGAGGACATGGGAGAAGTCTTCTTATAAGTAATCATGTGAATTTGGTATTCGTTCGATATTTTGATGAGATGTATGTTGTCTTTCCTCTAGTGGTGTTATGTGAACGTCGACTACATGACACTTCACCATAATTTGGGCCTAGGGGAAGGCATTGGGAAGTAATAAGTAGATGATGGGTTGCTAGAGTGACAGAAGCTTAAACCCTAGTTTATGTGTTGCTTCGCAAGGGGCTGATTTGGATCCACATGTTTCATGCTATGGTTAGATTTATCTTAATTCTTCTTTCATAGTTGCGGATGCTTGCGAGAGGGGTTAATCATAAGTGGGAGGCTTGTCCAAGTAAGGGCAGCACCCAAGCACCGGTCCACCCACATATCAAATTATCAAAGTAACGAACGCGAATCATATGAGCATGATGAAAACTAACTTGACAGTAATTCCCATGTGTCCTCGGGAGCGCTTTGCTTTATATAAGAGTTTGTCCAAGCTTGTCCTTTGCAAAAAAAAGGATTGGGCCACCTTGCTGCACTTTAGTTACACTTGTTACTTGTTACCCATTACGAATTATCTTATCACAAAACTGTCTGTTACCTATAATTTCAGTGCTTGCAGAGAATACCTTACGAAAAACCGCTTGTCATTTCCTTCTGCTCCTCGTTGGTTTTGACACTCTTGCTTATCCAAAGGATTACGATAGATCCCCTATACTTGTGGGTCATCAAGAATCTTTTTTGGCGCCGTTGCCGTGGAGTGAAGCGCCTTTGGTGAGTGGAATTTGGTAAGGAAAAATTTATATAGTGTGCTGAAATTTACTGTCACTTGTTGCTATGGAAAATAATCATTTGAGGGGCTTGTTCGGGGTATCTTCACCTCGACCGGTAGAGCAAGAAGTTGCTCCTCAACCTACTGAACCTACTGAAAATATTTATTATGAAATTCCTTCGGGTATGATAGAGAAACTTCTAGCTAATCCTTATGCAGGAGATGGAACACTACATCCTCAGATGCATCTAATCTATGTGGATAAGTTTTGGCCTTGTGAAGGATAAATTATCGCTCAAGCTTGGGGAGGCTTAAGTCAATGTTATATTCATGTCCCAATCATGAGCTCTCAAGAGAAATTATTATTCAGAACTTTTATGCTCGGCTTTCTCGTAATGATCAATCCATGCTCGATACTTCTTGTACTGGTTCTTTTATGAAGAAGACTATTGAATTCAAATAGGATTTATTGGAAAGAATTAAATGCAACTCTGAAGATTGGGAACTCGACGAAGGTAAGGAGTTAGGTATAAACCTTAAGTTTGATTGCGGTAAATCTTTTGTGGATACCGATGTTTTTCGTGAATTTAGCACTAAATATGGACTTGACTCCGAGATAGCAGCTTCTTTCTGTGAATCATTTGCTACTCATGTTGATCTCCCTAAGGAGAATTGGTTTAAATATCATCCTCCCATTGAAGTAAAAATAGTAGAACCTATTAAGGCTGAAGAGGAAACTATTACCTATAATGTTGATCCTATTGTTCCTACTGCTTATATTGAAAACCCACCTTTTCCTGTTAGAATAAAGGAACATGCTAGAGCTTCATCTTTGGTTTGTAAGAGTTATACTAGAACATCTACACCCCCTGAACAAATTAAATTTGAACCTAATATTGCTATCGTTAAAGATCTCTTGGTCGATAATATTGATGGGCATGTTATTTATTTGTGTGATGAAGCTGCTAGAATTGCTAAACCCGATGATAAAGATAAGCATAGACCTGTTGTTGGCATGCCTGTTGTTTCTGTTAAGATAGGAGATCATTGCTATCATGGCTTATGTGACTTGGGTGCTAGTGTGAGTGCAATTCCCTTTACTTTATATCAAGAAATTATGAATGATATTGCATCTGTTGAGATAGAGGATATTGATGTTGCTATTAAGCTTGCTAATAGAGATACTATATCACCAATTGGGATTGTTAGAGATGTTGAAGTCTTGTGTGGGAAAATAAAATACCCTACTGATTTTCTAGTTCTTGGTTCCCCACAAGATGATTTTTGTCCCATTATATTTGGTAGACCTTTCTTGAACACTGTTAATGCTAAGATAGATTGCGAGAAAGAAACTGTCAGTGTAAGCTTCAGGGACATGTCTCATGAGTTTAATTTCTCCAAATTTCGAGACAACCCCATGATAAAGAATTTCCTAGTAAAGATGAAATTATTGGTCTTGCTTCTATTGCTGTGCCTCCTACTGATCCTTTAGAACAATATTTGCTAGACCATGAAAATGACATGTTTATGAATGAAAGAAAGGAACTAGATGAAATATTCTTTAAACAAATGCCTGTCTTGAAACACAATTTGCCTGTTGAGACTCTCAGAGATCCTCTACCACCCAAGAGTGATCCCGTGTTCGATCTTCAACAATTGCCTGATACCTTGAAGTATGCTTATCTTGATGAAAAGAAGATATATCCTGTTATTATTAGTGCTAACCTTTCAGAGCATGAAGAAAAGAAATTATTAAAAACCCTGAAGAAGCATCGTGCCGCTATTGGATATACTCTGGATGATCTTATGGGCATTAGTCCCACTCTATGTCAGCACAAAATTAATATGGAGCCTAATGCTAAAATAGTTGCTGATCACCAACGATGGTTAAATCCAAAGATGAAAGAAGTGGTAAGAAATTGAAATACTAAAGCTTCTGGAAGTAGGTATAATTTATCATGTTGTTAATAGTAGATGGGTAAGTCCTGTTCATTGTGTCCCTAAGAAGGGAGGTATCACTTTTGTTCCTAATGATAAAAATGAATTGATTCCACAAAGAATTGTCACAGGTTATAGAATGGTAATTGATTTTAGAAAATTGAACAAAGCTACTAGGAAAGATCATTACCCTCTACCTTTTATTGATCAAATGCTAGAAAGACTATCCAAACATACACACTTTTGTTTTCTAGATGGTTATTTTGGTTTTTCTCAAATACCTGTGTCACAAGAGGATCAAGAAAAAACTACTTTTACTTGCCCTTTCGGAACCTTTGCTTATAGACGTATGCCTTTTGGTTTATGTAATGCACCTACTACCTTTCAAAGATGTATGACTGCTATATTCTCTGACTTTTGTGAAAAGATTGTTGAGGTTTTCATGGATGATTTCTCCGTTTACGGAACTTCTTTTGATGTTTGCTTAAGCAACCTTGATCAAGTTTTGCAGAGATGTGAAGAAACTAATCTTGTCTTGAATTGGGAGAAGTGCCACTTTATGGTTAATGAAGGTATTGTCTTGGGGCATAAAATCTCTGAAAGAGGTATTGAAGTTGATAAAGCTAAAGTTGATGCTATTGAAAAAATGCCATGTCCTAAAGATATCAAAGGTATAAGAAGTTTCCTTGGTCATGCTGGTTTCTATAGGAGATTTATTAAAGACTTCTCTAAAATTTCTAGGCCTCTCACCTATCTCTTGCAAAAAGATGTTCCATTTGTTTTTTATGACGATTGTGTAGAAGCTTTTGAAATACTTAAGAAAGCCTTAATTTCTGCACCTATTGTTCAACCACCTGATTGGAACCTACCATTTGAAATTATGTGTGATGCTAGTGATTATGTTGTTGGTGCTGTTCTAGGACAAAGAGTTGATAAGAAATTAAATGTTATGCATTACGCTAGTAAAACTCTAGACAGTGCTCAAAGAAATTATGCTACTACTAAAAAAGAATTTTTAGCAGTTGTGTTTGCTTGTGATAAGTTCAGATCTTATATTGTGGATTCCAAAGTAACTGTTCACACTGATCATGCTGCTATTAAATATCTTATGGAAAAGAAAGATGCTAAACCTAGACTTATTAGATGGGTTCTCTTGGTACAAGAATTTGATTTGCATATTATTGATAGAAAGGGAGCTGAGAACCCCGTAGCAGACAACTTGTCTAGGTTAGAAAATATTCTTGATGACCCACTACCTATTGATGATAGCTTTCCTGATGAGCAATTAGCTGTCATAAATGCTTCTCGCAGTACTCCATGGTATGCTGATTATGCTAATTACATTGTTGCTAAATTTATACCACCTAGTTTCACATACCAACAAAAGAAAATGTTTTTCTATGATTTAAGACATTACTTCTGGGATGACCCACACCTTTATAAAGAAGGATTAGATGGTGTTATTAGACATTGTGTACCTGAGCATGAACAGGAACAGATCCTACGCAAGTGTCACTCCGAGGCTTATGGAGGACACCATGCTGGAGATAGAACTGCACACAAGGTATTACAATCTGGTTTTTATTGGCCTACTCTTTTTAAGGATGCTCGTAAGTTTGTCTTATCTTGTGATGAATGTCAAAGAATTGGTAATATTAGTAGACGTCAGGAAATGCCTATGAATTATTCACTTGTTATTGAACCATTTGATGTTTGGGGATTTGATTATATGGGACCTTTTCCTTCCTCTAATGGGCATACTCATATTTTAGTTGCTGTTGATTATGTTACTAAGTGGGTAGAAGCTATTCCAACTAGTAGTGCTGATCATAACACTTCTATTAAAAGGCTTAAAGAAGTTATTTTCCCGAGGTTTGGAGTCCCTAGATATTTAATGACTGATGGTGGTTCACACTTTATTCATGGTGCTTTCCGTAAGTTGCTTGCTAAGTATGATGTTAACCATAGAATTGCATCTCCTTATCATCCTCAGTCTAGTGGTCAAGTAGAATTAAACAATAGGGAAATAAAATTAATCTTGCAAAAGACTGTTAATAGATCCAGAAAGAATTGGTCTAAGAAACTTGATGATGCATTATTGGCTTATAGAACTGCTTATAAGAACCCTATGGGTATGTCTCTATATAAAATGGTTTATGGAAAATCATGTCACTTACCTCTTGAACTAGAACATAAAGCTTATTGGGAAATTAAAGAGCTCAATTATGATTTCAAACTTGCTGGTGAAAAGAGGCTATTTGACAATAGCTCACTTGATGAATGGAGAACCCAGGCCTATGAAAATGCCAAGTTGTTTAAAGAAAAAGTTAAAAGATGGCATGACAAAAGAATACAAAAGTGTGAATTTAATGTAGGTGACCATGTCTTGCTATACAATTCTCGTTTAAGATTTTTTGCAGGAAAACTTCTCTCTAAATGGGAAGGGCCCTACATTATCGAGGAGGTTTACCGTTCCGGTGCCATCAAGATTAACAACGCCGAAGGCAATAACCCGAAGGTGGTAAATAGGCAAAGAATCAAACATTATATCTCAGGTACTCCCATAAATGTTGAAACCAATATTATTAATCCATAACACCAGAAGAGTACATAAGGGAAACCTACCAGAACGCTCCGGACTCCGAAAAGGAATAGGTATGTGGTATGGTAAGTAGGTAATTGACTGTCTTTTCTAAGCTAACTAGCTAGGGTGCACTGATCGCACACACACAAATTCTCTCGCTCGTTGTCCATAACTCTCTCACGCACAATCCGCTGTCTCGGGGCTCTTCTCTCTCTCTCAAACATTCTATCTCCCTAGGTCACACATACACATATCTCACTCGCACTACATAGACCCATCTAACACTCTCTCCCCCTCGTTCTATCTCAATCTCACACACACACGCTACCCCCTAAGTACGACTATCTCTCACTCCGTCATAGGCACATGCACCCCCCTCGGTATGACTATCTCTCACTCTCCATCACAAACACACACATTGTCACTTTCTCTCACTAGGTCTATCACGATCTCTCTCGGGATATCTTTCTATCACACACACCTTGTCTCTCGATCTCCCACCCATATAGTCCCCTCACGATCTCGAGGGGATCTCACTGTCACAAACACACCCTCTCTCCCTCCCCATGCCTCCATTTTCTACGTACATCTCTTTCAACCTCTCTCCCTTGTGTGCCAGACCTCTCTTGTCCATGTGCTAGGGTCTCTCTCTCTCTCCGTTGCAAACAACCACACACTATCTCCGTGTATTGATACTTCTTCATCGTATCTACTTTTTCAAACACTTTTGCTCTTGTTTTGGACTCTAATTTGCATGATTTGAATGAAACTAACCCGGACTGACACTGTTTTTAGCAGAACTACCATGGTGTTGTTTTTGTGCAGAAATAAAAGTTCTCGGAATTGGACGAAACTTTATGGAGATTTTTTATGGAATAAATAAAAAATACTGGAGCAAAAACCCACTGGAGGGGGGCCACCTGCTGCCCACGAGGCACCAGGGCGCGCTCACCCCCTGGGCGGATCCTGGTGGCTTGTGGGGCCCACATGGCTCCGCTGACCCTAATCTCAGCACTATAAATTCCTATTTCCTGAGAGAAAAAAATAAGAGAGGAAGTTTCATTGCGTTTTACGATATGGTGTCGCCGCTACCTCCTGTTCTTCATCGGGAGGCCAGATCTGGAGTCCATTCTAGGCTTCGGTAAGGGGGATCTTTCATCATCATAATCATCAACTATCCTCCATCACCAGTTTCATGATGCTCACCGCCGGGAGTGAGTAATTCCTTCATAGGCTTGCTGGACGGTGATGGGTTGGATGAGATTTATCATGTAATCGAGTTAGTTTTGTTAGGGTTTGATCCCTAGTACCCACTATGTTCTGAGATTGATGTTGTTATGACTTTGATATGCTTAATGCTTGTCACTAGGGCCCGAGTGCCATGATTTCAGATCTGAACCCTTTATCTTTTCATGAATATATTTGAGTTCTTGATCCGATCTTGCAAGTTGCATGCACCTGCTACGTGTTATGATCCGCATTACCCCAAGGTGACATAATTGGGATTCTTTCCGGTGATTACCGTAGTTTGAGGAGTTCATGTATTCACTATGTGTTAATGCTTTGTTCTGCTTCTCTATTAAAAGGAGGCCTTAATATCCCTTAGTTGCCGCATGAACCCCGCTACAAATGGGAGGGTAGGACAAAAGATCTCATGCAAGTTCTTATCGCAATCACGTATGACTATATACGTAATACATGCCTACATTATATTGATGAATTGGCGCTAGTTCTATGTCGCCCTAGGTTATGACTATTACATGATGAATGTTAATCACCGATCCAATACCTACGAGCTTTTCACATATTGTTCTTTGCTAAGTTACTACTTTTTGCTGCTACAAAACTATTGTTGCTACCGTTACCGCTACTGTTACTATTATTGCTATTGTTACCAAACTACCATATTACTGTGCTACTGATCACTCTACTGCAGATATTTAGTCTCCAGGTGTGGTTGAATTGACAACTCAACTGGGAATACTTGCAAATATTCTTTGGCTCCCCTTGTGTCGAATCAATAAATTTGGATTGAATACTCTACCCTCGAAAACTGTTGTGATCCCCTATACTTGTGGGTTATCATGTATCTCCTCACTTTGCTTTATCTCTCGGAGATGCATCCATGATACGCCTCCATCAGACACGCACACTTTCTCTCTAATTTACGGTGTGTTGTCCCTTTCTCTTTCACAAACACATCCTCTCACTTTGCACACCCACTCATTCTCCTTCACACACACACTTGATCTCTGTCTAGGTAGGTACTCTCTCCGGTCCATAGCATATAGATTTTTTGAAAAGTTGATACGTCTCCAACGTATCTATAATTTTTTATTATTCCATGCTATTATAGTATCAATCTTGGATGTTTTATATGCAATTATATATCATTATTTGGGACTAACCTATTAACTTAGTGCCAAGTGCCAGTTGCT